>CM056173.1:40156752-40489131 GCA_029691765.1 Entomobrya proxima
ACTCCGACTTAATGCTTGGAATTTATTTAAGAGTGCGCAAAAAGACAAGAGGCATCCCTCTCAACCAATTGGCAAGACAAACTTAGAGAGCTGAGGTACTAGGAGAGAAAAGGTAATTATGGTATCTTTTCCCTCAGACTCAACTAAGTCTGATCTACACTTTGATCTTAGCCAAAAGGCCGAGAAGCGATAACATTTCGCTGTTTTTAATTTTTTCCCAACCAAAATAAGGTACTAAAAACACTGTGACAATCCCCTATCCGAGGAAAATACGTAAAAATGGGTATAATTACGTGAAAACGGGTATTACGGGAATATAAAGGGGTATTTTTTGCTCATAATGGTGCAATAATACTTATAAAAAGTTACGTAATATTGCAGTTTAATTGAAAAGAGCGTTAAAAGTTACGCAGGCAAGCAGAAAAAGCAGTTTGAGAAATAGACCGATGGGAAACCGCGCGGTTGGCAATGGGCACTTTGAGACAGGCAATGTGTCTGTGGTGCTTTCTTATGGCTTGTGTGGATGTGTGGATTGCAAAGCTTTGTTCATTAAACTAGACACTTTTTGTTGTGTGGCGTGTGTGCATAGCAATGCTATAAAAAGCAAAGCTAGTTTCTTTCTAGTTGTGTGTGTCCATGTTATTGACATTTTTGGACTATCGTCGCATCACTGCACATTATCTGGTAATGAGCACGTTTTCATCTAATCACGTGCGTGCCGGACCGGCACTGCCGGTGGTATGTACTTTAGCTACTCGCTTATCCGTGCTGGATTGGGAAGGATAATGATGATAGATGCAAGATGATAATGAACACCGTTACTGTCTATAAAATGCCTATGCTTTTTCTGTACAATATTTCTCCTTCCTTTTGCCTGTACTTTAGTTTTGTTCATCAGGTATTTTTTGGGTAGATGTGCTGGAAAGGGAAAGGAAGTCAGTAGTGAGCTATGTGTGGCTGTCGCTCTGCTGAGCTGTATTTTTATTGCAGGGCCAGTGTTTAATTTGACACTTGAGCAAATTTAAGTGTCAAAAAGTAATCAGTGCTGACAAGTGTACAAATTTGGGGACAATGTCATCCGTCCGAGATGACGAGAGTGTGCAAGGTAAGTAATTAAATTGGATTAATGGACATGGGATCAGATGATTGGGTTGGAGGTAGGGTATAGCAAGTTGGATTGGATTGGAAGGTGTTTAGATGGAATTTTGAGGGATATGGAGTAAGATTTTAATGGAGTTTTTGGTTTCTGGCTTTGCAGAGGAGGTGGAGGATCAAGAAGTAGGTGACCAGGAAGAGGTGGATGAGGATGCAGCAAACAGGAATGAAGATGAAGAGGATGTTAGCGCGGAAGAGGATGCGACTCTACAGGCAGTAACGGAGAATATTATGGGAACGGGAAAGCCAACCCAGAACTATAGGCGGATTCCGGGATATCTGGTCTCCATCCTGTGTCTGTTGGTCATAATAGGACAATCTGATACTCTTGGTAAGTCTTTCTCTAAGTTTACGTAACGGCTGCATTAGTTGTAAATGATGATGATGATGGTAACAGATATAGGTACTTATGCATTTTTAATTTTTGTATGTTTGCAGAGCGACGGGAGGGATTTATCGAGAAGCAGCGTTATGATGGATGGTACAACAACCTAGCGCATCCCAAATGGGGTTCAAAGAGTAAGAAAAATAAAGCAAACAGGAGAAAATCATTGATGAAATCATTTGATTGATTTGTTGCTATTGCTCCAACAGATAACAAACTCACGAGAAAAACGCCTCCTGCCTATGCCGATGGTGTGTACATGCTAGCAGGTCAAAATCGGCCCAGTCCAAGAAAGCTTAGTCAGATTTTTATGAAAGGAGAAGATGGCCTGGGGTCAACTGCAAATCGAACTGCCATGTTGGCGTTTTTCGGTACGTTTCGTAATTTATACTAATTAGTTTTCTTAAAACAATGTCTGTAAATTGTCAAGTTGACCGAAAGAATAAATTAAACTAATTAACAGGTCAAGTAGTGTCATCGGAAATCCTGATGGCCAGTGAGTCTGGTTGTCCTATTGAGATGCACCGTATTGACATCGAAAAGTGTGATGAGGTGTATGACAAAGAGTGCAAGGGGAATCGCTACATGCCATTTCGTCGTGCTGGCTACGATCACAAAACTGGTCAAAGTCCTAACCGGCCAAGAGAACAGGTAAAAGCAACTTACTTGCTTACGTTTTTTCTTATGATTTAACAATTTAACATTTTGTGATTTATCTACCCCTGTCAATTTTCAGATCAACAAGATGACAAGCTGGATAGACGGAAGTTTCATTTATAGTACTTCTGAACCCTGGATATCCGCCATGAGGTCTTATGTAAACGGCACATTCCGCAGCGACAACAGTGGCAAACTACCCCCAAAAAACACTGAACGTGTACCGATGAGCAATGCTCCATCTCCACATGTGCTCAGGATGATTAGCCCTGAACGAATGTTTCTGATGGGCGATCCACGCACCAACCAAAATCCAGCTTTACTTGCATTTGGCATTCTTTTCTTCCGATGGCATAACGTTGTTGCTGGAAGAATACATGCTGAACACCCGCACTGGACTGATGAGGAAATTTTTCAGAAGGCTCGAAGATACGTGATTGCAACAATGCAGAATGTCATCGCTTATGAGTACCTTCCAGCATTTCTCAACGCTTCTCTCGAGCCCTACTCTGGATACAAGGCAGATATGCATCCTGGAATTACTCACGCTTTCCAAAGCGCTGCTTTCCGTTTCGGACACACACTCATTCCGCCAGGAATTTACAAAAGGGATAAGCAGTGCAACTTTAAGAAAACTGCGGATGGTGGCCCGGCCATTAGACTCTGTGCGTCTTGGTGGGATTCTGAAGATATGAGTTCATCATCTTTTGAGGAAATTCTAATGGGACTAGCATCTCAAATAGCGGAAAGAGAGGATATCATCCTTTGTTCTGATGTTCGAGACAAACTGTTTGGCCCATTGGATTTTTCCAGAAGAGATTTGGGAGCCTTGAATATTATGAGAGGCAGGGATAATGGCTTGGCAGACTATAATACAGTGCGAAAATGGTTTGGCCTGTCGAAAGTGTCGAATTGGAGTGAGATCAATCCTCAACTGTTTAAACAAGAACCTGAAAAGTTCCACAAGTTGGAAACGTTATATGGAAGGGATCTAAATAATGTGGATCTTTATCTGGGAGGTATGTTGGAAACGCAAAATGGACCCGGACCGTTGTTCCAGGCTATCATTTTGGAGCAATTCAGAAGAATCCGGGATGCTGACCGCTTCTGGTTTGAAAATACTCAAAACGGATTTTTCAATGAGACGGAGATCCAACAGATTAGCAAAATCAAGTTATGGGACATAATTGTGAACAGTACAGACATTAAGCCGAAGGATATTCAGAAAGATGTGTTCTTTTGGTTTGCTGGCAATCCGTGTCCCCAGCCAATGCAACTTAATGCTTCCGTTCTAGAGCCGTGCAGTTTTTTGCAAGGATTCGATTATTTTGAGGGAAGCGAGGTTGCGTATATTTACATCTGCATTTTCCTTTGCTTTGTGCCGCTAATCTGTGCAGGAATCGGTTATGGCCTGGTCAAGCTTCAGAACAGCCGACGTCGCCGTCTCAAAATGAAACACGAAGAGAACAACAATGGCAAATCTGTAGACCAAATGATTGTTAAAGAATGGCTCCATGAAAACCATAAGCGTTTGGTGAAAGTTAACTTTGGACCCGAGGAGGCTTTCTATACTGTCAATAGAAAAGGAGAGAAATTGCGTACTGTTAACATTAAAGGAGTGGACACTCTGGTTATTGAAGTTACTCAAGATAACCGGAAGAAGCCCATGATTCTTATTCGTGTCCCACGAGATCATGATCTTGTTTTGGAGTTTGACTCTATTCAGTCAAGGGCCAAGTTTTTGGCAAAACTTGATGGATTCTTGCGCAGTCTCAAAAAGAATCTCGAATCTATTGAAACGTACAGAGATCACATGTTGTCCAACGCAGAAACCAAGGAAAGGCGACAAAAGCGACTGGAGCATTTCTTCCGCGAAGCATATGCTCTTACTTTTGGCTTGAAACCTGGAGAAAAACGAAATTTGGAAAATGTTAGCCCTGACGTAATTATGGTTATGAGAACGTCTCTATCACAGGCCGAGTTTGCTGGTGCATTGGGAATGAAGTCGAATGACGTGTTTGTCAAGAAGATGTTTAACATTGTGGATAAGGATGGTGATGGTCGCATTTCCTTCCAAGAGTTTTTGGACACTGTGGTACTTTTCTCCCAGGGAAAAACGGAAGATAAGCTTAGAATCATTTTCGACATGTGCGATAATGATAGGAACGGTGTGATTGACAAAGTCGAATTTAGCGAGATGCTGCGGTCATTAGTAGATATTGCCAAAACAAACACCATGTCAAACGAAGATGTAACAGAACTCATTGATGGCATGTTTAAGAATGCGGGAATCGAGAGCCAGGAGTACCTGACTTACGAAGATTTTAAGCTTATGATGAAGGAATACCAGGGGGATTTTGTGGCTATTGGATTGGATTGCAAGGGAGCAAAGCAAAATTTCTTGGATACATCTACAAATGTTGCAAGGTTGGTGTTTTAAAAACATTTTTAAAGTAATAAAAAATTGTACCTTATTAGTATATTTCAGGTTTAACATGATGCAATCCTTTCTTTCATAGAATGACAAGTTTCCACGTTGATACCATACAGGACAGGTACCGCTCGAAAATTAGGAAGAAGTGGGATTCCCTGACCACTTTCTTGGAGGAAAATCGTCAGCACATATTCTATCTTTTTGTGTTTTATGTTGTCACGATTGCTTTGTTTGTCGAGAGATTTATTCGTAAGAAAATTGCAACTATTTAATAATATTTTTTGCCATATTCTCAACTTACCCCATACTTGATACAGAACTAATGTACTTTCACCTATTTCTGCCTTTAGACTACTCTTTCATGACTGAGCACACGGATCTTCGTCACATTATGGGAGTTGGAATTGCCCTTACCAGAGGTTCTGCGGCTTCCTTAAGTTTCTGCTACAGTCTGCTTCTCCTCACCATGTCCAGAAATTTGCTGACAAAACTAAAGGACTTTCCTATTCAACAGTACATTCCGTTGGACTCACACATTCAGTTTCATAAAATTGTAGCTTTGACGGCTCTGTTCTGCTCCATTCTACATACAGTTGGTCACATTGTTAACTTTTACCACATTTCCACTCAGCCAATTGATAATCTCCGCTGCTTAACAAAGGAAATGCTATTCCCATCGGACTTCCGGCCAACCATTTCATACTGGTTGTTTGAAACTGTTACTGGAATTACGGGAGTTTTGCTATTCACCATAATGACTATTATTTTCGTATTTGCGCACCCCACCATTCGGAAGAACGCGTTTAAATTCTTCTTCTCAGCTCACAAACTGTATATTCCGCTGTACTTTTTGTGTTTGATTCATGGATTGGCTCGGCTTACTGGATCTCCAAGATTTTGGATGTTCTTTATCGTACCCGGAATTATATACACGCTAGATCACGTGGTATCACTCAGAACCAAGTACATGGAGTTGGATGTCATTGAAACTGATCTTCTTCCATCCGACGTGATTAAAGTCAAGTACTACCGACCACCCAACTTTAAATATCTGAGCGGTCAATGGGTTAGACTGGCTTGTACAGCCTTTCGTCCTCACGAGTTTCACTCGTTCACGTTGACTTCCGCTCCTCACGAAAACTTCCTGTCATGCCATATCAAGGCCCAAGGTCCTTGGACGTGGAAATTGAGAAATTTCTTTGACCCTTGCAACTACAATCCAGAAAACGAAAGACCTCGAGTACATAAAATTACATTTATATCGAGCATAGGTGTACTTATGTATACTGGGGACAATCAAACACACTTTTATTTCATTTTTAGATGAGATTAGAGGGACCTTTCGGTGCGGGAAATCAAGACTGGTACAAGTTCGAGGTAGCTGTGATGATAGGTGGTGGTATTGGTGTCACACCATACGCATCTATCTTGAACGACTTGGTGTTTGGAACATCAACAAATCGCTATTCTGGAGTTGCTTGCAAGAAGGTATAAGTATTCCCCATAATAAACTATAACTATGTACCTATGTCGCTTGCATTTTAAAATCATTTTACATTTAAATTACAGGTATATTTCCTTTGGATCTGTCCATCCCATCGTCACTTTGAGTGGTTTATTGATGTACTGAAGGACGTAGAAAAGAAGGATGTCACAAATGTACTGGAGATTCATATATTTATTACGCAGTTCTTCCATAAATTTGATTTAAGAACAACTATGCTGGTAAGATCTAAATGTTCATAATTACGAGTATCGAAAACATCAGAGAAGATAATAAGAAAAAAAATGTTTATTGTTCTATTAATTGTTTTCAGTACATTTGTGAAAATCATTTCCAACAATTTTCCAAGAAGAGTATGTTCACCGGGCTGAAAGCAATCAACCATTTCGGTCGGCCCGATATGACTTCTTTCCTCAAGTTTGTTCAAAAGAAGCACAACTATGTTAACAAAATTGGAGTTTTCAGTTGCGGTCCCCAACCATTAACAAAGAGCATTATGAGCTCCTGCGAGGAAGTGAACAAAGGAAGAAAGCTCCCGTTCTTCATTCATCACTTTGAAAACTTCGGTTAACAAACAAACTTTGTTACTTCAATACACTTGTTTTCTCGTGTATATTTTTCTCTCATCTAAGTCATTCTACGGTTATTTGATTTAAGCATTTTTTCGTTTTCGTGTTGTTAAAATAAATGTTTGAGGCGTGTTTGAGGTGATGAGGAGGCGTGTCAAAAGGCTATGTAACTTGTAGTCATTTAATTACAATATAATATTATATTACAACTTTTTCGTTATTTCAGTATCCCATTAATTAGAACTTATTAAATCATTATCGTTTGTGAAAATTATTGTTATCTGTTCACTTGCATACACTGTACACTGACATACAATGTTTCAACTTCTCCGTATTCATCCTTTTTCATATTATTAATTATAACGTAATTAATTACGCTTAGTCAAGCAATCATAATCGTCAATGGTGAATGTTTGCAAAGTTCTCGGTTTTGTGGAACTTTTGCGCGTTATGTGATAAGTGAGCATTGTGTGCGTCCGCAGAATCCTATATTATGCAACAATTTATATTTTTAAGAAAGTTTGTAGTGCATACAAAAAGTTAACTGTAATATCCTTGTTTAAGTACTTTAATTCTGTATAAAACCTCGAAAATACAAAGAAGCAAGGGAGTTTTTGCTAGTGTACTTGCTACAAAATAATTTTAAACTTTTCCAGAAGTTGTATAAATTAATGTAACGGTCTTGGTGAGTTCTATCTTATAACACATGAAGCATTTTATAAAGACCCTTTGCTACAATTAATTACTTGATACATTCATCCATTGAACTGAACTGAATTGTATACATTAAACACATGTAGATAACGATGTTTTAGACTGTAGAAAGTAGGGAGGTTCAGCAAATTTGAAACAGTTATGCAGATGACGTTTGTCCTAACAAATTAATAAAAAAACGTAAAAAATAAAGACATTTTCGCGTACGAAATACGGTAACATGTAAGAAGGCGTTCGTTGTGTTGTTTATTCTAGTCAGGTAGAATCGAAAAGTTATACATATAAATCTATGTGTTTAAATAAATATAAATAAACTTTAAGAAAACAGAGTTAAGTATCTTATACAAGCTTTAAAATCCGATATATAAGAAACCGGCCGTAACTTTGTAATCCGGACGGCCGGAATAGAAAACTATTAGGTATCTGAGGGATACTTTAATAAAAAATCGGAGTAAAAAACATAAATACAAATCGCAAAAATATTTCATTTTTAAGGAAAAATGTGAAAATCCTAAGGGTTTTATTAACAAACAGCACACGTTTCAAATTTAAATATTATTTTAAGTAAAGAAATAATCTACGTCCTACCACAAACTAAGGTTTGCAAAACATACAAGAACATGTATACAAAAAAAGTATTGTGAATTTTTTTATCATCTACAGATATGTAGTCACTATTGCCAGTTTCAAAAACCAATGTGTATTAATAACACAGTGTTATTAACACTTGGCAATTATAACTGATCTTGTACTGAGTTGCGTTGATTGAAACACATGCATGTTTTAATACGAATTCAATAAAAAAATTTATAAAAAAACAAATACCACAAAAATGTTCTTTAATTGTTTTAAGGAACACACACACATGACTAAAATGGAAATATTGTTGGATGTAAAGAAATAATCTACTTCGTACCGCAAACTAAGGTTTTCATCTTATAGAAGATGTATAAGCATAATCCAATGAAGAAATATACAAATATATTATGGTGATTTTCATAAAATTCAGAATGGTCTGCTGCAACGCGATATTCCCTGATGCGATTGTACGTTTCCCTCGAAAAAGTTTTTCGGTCCATAATTTCCATCTCACTGTCCCCAAAGCCGTCATTACTGCCCAGTCTTGCAAGTGTCAACTCCTTTAGAGCCGGAAGTCGTGTCCAAATATTGGAGCTGTAAACGGATTCTCCGTCGAACCACTCGAACAAAAGCCATTGTTGAACATCTTCGAAATGCACGTCGTCTCCTTCTTCTTGTTGGTGGCACACCAAAAGATACTCTAGATTGGGAAGGTACCTGAACAGCTCATAGTACTGAACATTTAGATTATCCATTATCTCCAGCGTTTTTATATTTGGAAGTGTGAACTGAGGAGCAGCCAAACTTGCATTATTGTTATGTTGTCGGAAAAACCAAAGCTTAAGGTACACCACGGACTGAAGATTTGCTGCAGAAAGCGGTTGCAACAGATCTTCCACTTTCCAAGCATTACGCAAACGTATTCCCAACTTAGCAAGTTTTGGAGCGACCAAGTCGTGACAGAACTGACGCCACAATCTACGACTGATATCAATGGTGAGTTGAATTGTATTGACTTGAGGCAACGCGGCTGGAAAATTCTGAAGTTGCCAAAGTGACAAATCATTGAAGCTAATCAATCTTAATTGATTTGAATGGTTTCTCATCAGCTCGTTCAAAAATGGCTGGAATCCAAGGTCGGGTAGGATTGATTCAAAAGTGTGCAACTGAGGCAGGTGAGGTAAAGGACGGTTTGCATCTCCATCAATAAATCCAAGCACCGACAGAGTTCTCAGATTGGGTACATGCCCCAATATCTGGCAAGCCAATTCGTAGTTGCACATAAAAGGCATCTCTTCGGGATCCTCCATCTCATTGATATGAACGTGCCAAATTTCCGTCCCAAATCGCTCGAAAAAGGCCATGGCCAACTCCCAGTACTCCTCAGATGCTTCTTGGTTACCTAAGCACACCCTCCTCAAAACGAATGGGTTTCCGGGATGGTCCCCCATACGTTCCATGAAATTTCTGAGTTGGATAGGTGTCCAGAAATATAAGCCATCCCAGCGCTTCGAAGTCGGAACGGCTTTAAGCTGGGGTGAGTGCAAAGACCTGTAGTGACTCACTTCCGAATACGGGGTCAATTCCCGATTCTCCGGACAAGTCTGCAACGTTTTGTCAACGGCTTGCCTCCACTGTTTACAAACTAATCTACAGTTGAGCATGTCATATCTGTCCAGCTCGGAAAATATCAGAGGGAAAATCTGAAAACAAATAATTGCGTTGTATAATTTTAATACATGTTTTCATTAATTACATTTACAGGCTAGTAATATGATTTGTGCTAGCTTTTACCTCATCAAACTTCCATTCTGCTTTAAACTGAGACATGATACGCCGAAACTGGCGACACACGTTGGACACAGAGTGAGCATCACGCGAGGTCTTAATGTTAGAGAAAATCATCTCGAGCACCTAGACAATTTAAAAAATACACTTATAAGTAAATAAGTAACTGATGGAGGTGACTTAAGTATAAAATCAACGGCCTACTTACCTCCTCTGGAATATTCACACCCGAAACCGTTCTAGCCACTTGTGGAGTCAGCTCCTCCACTTCCGCTGGCTTTAGATTGTCGGATTCCTCCTCATCACGTTTCACCCTTTTTGGTGGAGGTGTGGGGTCCATTTCTGTACACGACTTCCTGATTTCTTGAACTTGTGGTGCTTGAAAATTGAATTGTTTCAGCAGTTTTGTTAACGAGGAGTGAACAAAATGCGCTGGGAAACGTAGAACAAACCAAATATTAACTTTATTTTGTCAAAATCAACTTTAAATCAGTAAATTAAGTTTAATTTGTTAAAATAGAATAGCTTACTATTAAAGAAAACCGTAATAATCAGGATTCCTTCAAGTCTTTAAGCTCAAGTCCACCTACATCAGGTGTTATCACTATCTCGACAGAAAAATATTGGAATAGCTTTGAAATGACACCACTTTTCTATAATTCTGAGTAAACTTGTAATAGCGCACTGCTTCTGTCCGAAGACGGATTTTTTCGAGTGAACACTACTAGACAGTCAGAGAGCTGGTGAGTATTGACTTCTGTCACAAAATTTTTTGTACTTCAGAAAACAAAGAGATTCGGAAATGAAAAATGATTAATATGAGTGATAATGATGACGATTAGGAGAAGAGATGATGATGCGAAAGTGGCGATGATGATAGCAGCAGCCAAAAAAGATGACTTGGGTACTAGGTCGTGGGAAAATTGTCGGAAATCAACCATGTGTGCATGGAATGAATGAAAGCTTGAAACAGTTAATAATGCATTTTATGTATTTCTTCAACAGAACAAAACCATCAATACAAAGTTTCTTCAGTTAAATTGATAACGAGTGCCTATAAACCGACACAATTTTTTCAACGATTAAACAAAATAATCTCATTTCACCCCAATCTCAAACCTTCACACCAAGTTTAACTGCTCATTTTCATAATCAATGCCCAAGCCACGTCCCAGATGTCGAAACATGTTCTTGAAGTCCTCATAGGGTGGCCTTTCGTCAAACGCCAGATCCCTTATAACATGATGGAACACCGCAAACTCCCTGGGTTGTCCCCAGAACAAGTTTATGCCCATTGTATTCTGCTTCCTGTCCATTGTCAGCCTATGTTCCGCAAGTGGTCTGTCACGAAGATCATCCCAAGGCATGTTTCCATGTCGTAAGAAGTAAGCCAGAATGTAAGACAGGGATTCCATATCGTCCCTTCGAGTTTGCAGGATGCGATCATGATTGTTAACGGACATAAAGCAGACAGTGCCTCCCACTCGGTGAACAGTTTCTGACCGGAAATGCTTTCCAGTGTTAACATCCATGTACATCGTGGTTAATCCAAAGTCAATCAAGTGAACAGTGCTAGCAGATTCGCCATAGCCCATGCAAATGTTGTCTGGTTTGAGATCCCCGTGAATCATGCCTTGACTGTGCAGTGCGTGAATTCCATCCAGTAATTGATCCGTTAGCAACAGCATGTCCTTCAATGAGAAGCACTCCTGACGATCCCCGAAGATTTGACTAAGATCACGTCCAATTTTGTCCATCACAATGAAGTATCTGCCGTTATGCTTGTCCAGATCGTGAATACGGGGAAAGCCAGGTAGTCCAGTTTCCTCCATAGTTTTCATAACATTGTAGTCGTTGCGGACACTAGCGGGAATATCTTCGGGTAGGTAGTCGCATCCTTCCAGTGGACTATCCTTGCGTTCATAATCAGCTTCGATTTTTGCAGCCAAGTGCTTCTCGGGGTTTTGCAAGTCAGTCACGGTGAGTACGTGACCATAGGTTCCGAATCCCAAGTCATCTTTCACTTTGTAACGGCCGTTACCCAGAACCGTTCCTGGTTCGATTACCGCATAGTCATCCATTTTGTAAGAGTTGACCTGGACAAAGTGAAATTTTAAATTAAGAATCCATGTTAATGCAAGCAGAAAGATTGGTGATACCTTTGAAGCTTTTAGTTACGTAAGCTTGCTCCGTTATTTTTTCAAAGAAGTCGTTTCACAACACGGAGTATTGATTCTAATCACGTATAAATTGTGTTTCGAAAAATTAACTTAACTCTCAACCAGGTCTACGATTCCATTACTTTTCTACGTGATAGTTAGCAAAAGATAGTTTGCCTTGGGTCCGGCAGAAGAAGACTGAGTGTGTTCCGCCGACTTTGGCTAGTAATATTTGCAGTTACGAAATGCAATATTTTTAAGAATCATCAATCGAAAAATGAAGTTGTCACATCTTAAGATAGCATCTATAGTGCCAGTGTAGCGTGATGGAGATGGCGAGGATGCGATCGTATATATAAAGTCTCACGTTTCCCCATATCATTATCTTTTAGCTTGGTTGAAGTGATAGGTTCAGGACTCTTGACTTGAAGCTTGGATTCTGCTTTTTTAGCATTGTTTGATCTACTGATATGGTACCAGTATTGCCAGTCCGATACATTGTGATACAAACCGGAAGTCTATTACTAATAACATTTGGCAATAATAACTTGAAATGCGTTGCCCGAAACTCTTAAAAAACATGCTAATAATAATACGAATTCAATACAAAATAAAAATAAAAAACATAATTACCGCAAAAACATAAGTTATTTTCTGAAGAAAATACTGATGGTTTTATTAACAAGGAACACAAACATGCTTCAAATTGAAATATTATTTGAAGCAAAAAAATGTACGTCGTACCGCAAACTAAGGAATCGAAAGGAAAGGAAATATCCGCTAAGCGTAAATAGTACAAAAATATACAAGAAAATGCATACAAAAATATTATTGTGATTTTATTAATGCTCTGCCGCAACGTAATCTTCCCTCATGCGATTGTACGTTTCCCTGGTGAAAGTTTTCCTGTCCATAATTTCCAGCTCATTGTCCCCAGGGCCTTCGTTGTTGCCCAGCCTTGCCAAGGTCAACTCCTTCAGAGTGGACCGTCGTGTCCAAATATTTGAGCTGTAAACGGATTCTCCGTCGAACCACTCGAACAAATGCCATTGTTGAAGATCGTCGAAATCCACGTTGGGCAATCCATCTTCTTGCTTATGGCACACCAAAAGATACTCCAGTTTGGGTAGGTGCCTGAGCAGATCAATGTACTGAACATTTTGGTTATCCATTATCTCCAGCGTTTTTATATTAGGAAGTGTGAACTGGGGAACAGCCAAACTTGCATTATTGTCAGGTTCTAGGAAAAACCAAAGGTTAAGGTACACCACGGACTGAAGATTTGCTGCAGAAAGCGGTCGCAACAGATCCTTTATTTTCCAAGTTTTATGCATGCGTATTCCCAACTTAGCAAGTTTTGGAGCGGCCAAGTCGTGACAGAACTGACGCCACAATCTACGATTGATATCAATGGTAAGTTGAATTGTGGTGATTTGAGGCAACGCTAACGCTGCTGGAAGGTTTAGTTGCCAAACTGACAAATGATTTAAGCTAATCAATCTTAGTTGGTTGGAGTGGCTTCTTATCAGCTCGATCAGAAATGGCTGGTACTCAGGTTCGGGTATGAATTCCAACGTGTGCAACTGAGGCAGGTGAGGCAAAGGACGGTTTGCATGTCCATCAATAAATCCAAACACCGCCAGGGTTCTCAGATTGGGTAAATGACCCAGAATCTGACAAGCCAATTCGTAGTTGCACATGAAAGGCATCTCTTCGGGACCCACTATGTCACTGCTAATATGGACGTGCCAAATTTCGGTCCCAAATCGCTCGAGAAAGGACATGGCCAACTCCCAGTATTCCTCGGAAGCCTCGCGGTTATTTAGGGACACCGTTCTCAAAACGAATGGGTTTCGGGGATGGTCCCCCATACTTTCCATGAAATTTCTGATTGTGAAAGGCCTCATAAAATCTATGCTAAACAAGCGTTTAGGAATCTGGCAGGTTTGAAACTGGGGGGCGTGCAAAGACTGGTTGTTCCTTTCGGTGTGACTCACTTCTGGGTACAGGGTCAACTCTCGATTCTCAGGACAAGTCTGCAGTGTATTGTCAACGGCTTGGTTCCACTGTTTACAAACTAGTCGACAGTTGAGAATGTGCTCATTGTCCAGCTCTGAGAAAATCATAGGGAAAACCTGTAAATAAATAATTATATACATTATAGCTTTGGAATAGTTACTATTTTAAATAATGTTTTAAATAATCACATTTACAGGCTAGTAAAATCATTTGTGCTAGCGTTTACCTGATCAAACAACCATGCTGGTTTAGACGGAGACAGAATGCGAGTAAACTGTGGACAAGCGTTGGACACAGAGTGAGCATCACGCGAGGTCTCAATGTTAGAGAATATCATCTCGAGCACCTACGCAAAATAAAAATACATTTATAAATAAGTACCTGATAGAAGAGACTTAAGTATGAAAATTACAGTCTACTTACCTCCTCTGGCATCTTTGAAACTGTGTTAACCACTTGTTGAGTCTTCTCCTCCACTGGCTTTGGATTTTCGGAATTCTCCTCGTCACGTTTCACCATTTTTTGTGGAGGTGTGGTGTCCATTTCTCTTTCTGATTTCTTTGGAGTAACGTAAAATGGTGATAGGCTAATAGCTAATAATTAGGAGTAATCCTTCAGTAGCGCACAAGATATTACTCACGTCACTAGTTTCAAGACGGATTTCTTCGACTGGACAGGAAAAGAACTGGTGTATAATTAATTGCTGTCACAAAATTCGTTGCCGTTTTTATACTTTAGAAAATAAAGAGTTTCGAAAATAGTTTTTCAAAACGTTGTTCAAAGTTCATTCAGAAACGGAAACTTTCGATGAACAAATACAATTTATTTGGTAGGAACAAAGGTCAGGGTTTTAAAAACCGGAAGTTCAAGTTTTCTCAGATTTTCAGAATTTCTTTCCAATTTTCTTTGTTTTCCAGTTATCTTCGTAATTCTAGCTTTGAAGTTGCCGCCAACCCTCTAAAGTAATTTTTTCTTCATTTTATTTTAGCTTTTGTTTGATGCTCCAGTTTATGAAAATTCGAAATGCAACTTTTGACCGTAAACCAAAATGCCAGGGGTTTTGTCAGCATCCCTAATCTGCATAATATCCAGTAAAACTTAAGAACAAAGAATTTGCTACGTTGTGACCGGAAGTACAATTTACTCAAAGTTCGTATCCAAAGTGGAATCAGGAGCAAAGGCCGTCTCACAAGAACAAAGAAAGGTGCAGGTGCTGTCAAAAAACTATAGTTCATCAATCCAATTTACAAGTTAAAAGTACCACAAAAATTAATATAATTATTATTTCAGAAACATTTATGACAGAAATTTATTCCATAAATTCATATTATTACACTTATAATTAAAACGAATTCCTTATAGTCATTTTGACATGGTAAGCTCAAACCTAGGAAGACATCTAGATTCTTTTAATCACAATTGATATCATTTTTATAACTTCTGTTAAAATTAAAACACTTGTCATTAGTCATTAAACCATAAAATTATAAATCTTGTGATGATTTTAAAAGATTACAATTCTTTATATAAAATAAAAACTGTTTAGAATTGATCAATAATCTTATGGCTAGAAGAAACTATTACTGAACCAAGTTCGTATATTTCTTAGTGGTACATAATATAAAGATTCAATCATGTTGGAAACAGCAATTATATTTTAAAGTTAAAATAGCTTAAAAGTAAAAACAATATATTGACTGGGATACATTAATAAATCCCGTTAAAATAATAATGTAGTAAAGTCATTTGTCATTATATTACATTACAATAATATTAATGACATTCAGAAGTCAAAAGTTTTAAAAGTAGAAGTAAATTATTAAAATATTGGTAATGATTGATTGACGCAGAAAGGTAAGAATGGTAGTATAGCTGCCAGCTTTGCTACAAGCTTCATCATTTGGCAACGCTTGACATCAAACGCTGTTTCCCCAACTTGAACGTAATTGTCCTTCCAAACATTGTCTTTTTCTCCAACGTGACATTCAAATCCGGTACTTGAAGTTTCCGAATGTCCTGAACAGATCCTAGCGTCGTAGTCTTCTTCATCTTTATCTTCGTCGCCTTTGGCAACTTTACAGCAGGCCCCTTCTTTTTCTTGTTTTTATCAGTAGTAGCCGAAGCAGTTTTTTGTTTTTTGGGAGGATTCCGTTCCCTGCTAGTGCTTGCCACTCTTTCAGTTGACACAGATCTGGAGCGACGCCGGGAAGCATGGGCCTTGGTACTAGTAGGAGTAGAAGCCGGAGGACGCCCAGGTCCCTTTCTGACTTCATTTGATTTGGGAGTAGTTGAAGCAGATCCACTAGCACTTTTATTCCCAGTGCCTCCTTTATTTGTATCCTCAGCTTTGGTGCGAAGATGGACACTGATGACATGGCAAGAAACAGACTTGTATGGAATTGCTTGATCACAGAAGGGACAAATAAGAGTGCTTTCACGTCCCGCTTGCTTGTGTCGACGCCTGAAGTGCTTAAAGAGAATGTCGGTAGTGGAGTAAACCTTAAAGCAAAAGTAGCAGCGAAGGGACTTGTGGGAAGTAACACAAAGAGAAGCCTCAGCAGCTCGGTCGTAGACTTTCTCGCAGGACTGGCAGCGACGAGATTCCCGGTTGAACCAAGCCTTGTCCTTAAAATCTGGAGCTTCCCAGCCTTCATCTTCAGAGTCAGTTCCGGAGTCTTCTTGTTTGTCCTTATTTGCGATTAAGCTAGTGGTGGCAGGAGTTGTTGTTACAACTATGCCACTGGAAGAAAAGCCAGGTGTAGTTATAGAGCTGGGTCCTGCTTTCCTCGCAGGAGAACCTTCATTCACACGGGCTATCTTGACTTGAGCTGCTTTTAACGGTGCTCCTCTTCGCTTTTTAGTCTTGCCATCATCTCCACTTACTTCCTCTACGGAGTCATCTCCAGAATCTGCTTTGTAATCAGGGTCATCGTTGTCTCCGTCATCTTGTCCTAGTTTAACCAACGGCTTGGGTGCTCTTCCGCTTCGTCGTAACCCTTGGTCACTTGGCGTGCCCGGTTTTTCAGTTTTGGCTGGGTTCTTGATCACAGTTGCTTTGGGCTTTACTTCATCTTTAACTTCCGCCTTGGAAATGAGATTGGCTTGAACCGCCTGGACCTTTATGGAACCATTAATTTTTTCGGTCTTTTCATTGCCAAAGTCGACGCTAGAGATTTGAAAGAACTTCAGAGTTTCCTGAAGGCTTTGAACTTCCTTCTCATTGCGTAGGTCCACGTAACCTTTGTAGATTAGGTTCAGCATCTTTTCTACTTCCTTGACCTGGAAATCTGGTAACAGGATCTCTCTGACGAAGGGGTAGTTCTCACCCTGAAGCAGTTTTTAAACAATTTCCTTTATATAATCTTAACAAAATGATTGACAAAGACTATGTCCATTATATAACGTACCTGAGACGCAATAGCGTTCTGGATAAGTGGTGATGCAGCCTGTAGTATAAAGGCATGAACTCGAATGGTCCCTCCAGTGCAAACCAACTTGGTATCCGTAATCTCTCCATTGACATCCGTCTGCTGACTCTTCAGGATATCCAAATAAAACAACTTTTGGAACTGGGGTGCCCGCTCATACTTGGCCTGAAACTCTAAAGCACAATTTCAAAAAAAGGTTAATTAATTTAAACCGTTCAACCCACAGATACACGTTCACTTTTTCACCCAATAAAAATCTTAATTTCAGGTTACTTGGCTTACTTTTTCTCGGACTCTTAGCCATGATGACAAGTTATCCCTTGATTCCAACCAAGTAATTAAGGATTCTGTACTTTAATGGGATTCCTCCGGTTTGCAAAAAATAGTAGTCCAAACACTGGAAAACTGGAATCAACCAAAAAGAGAATAGCGGTTAAAAATATCCAACAAATGGTCAGTTAAGTGCTCCTCAAGCTCATAAAGTATATCTATTCACAAAAGTTAACACCTTACCTTCTGATTATAGGTGCACTTTAGCAGGATAACTAATTACTTTAGCATTAAATTTAACGGAACAAAATTGTGGTAGAGAGGGAATGAAACAAAAGCGGTATACTAAATGCATCCACAAAAGAAAATGGAATCGGGAAAGAGGCTGCCGACTGAAGAGAGTATAGCAAAATCCAAGACAAGTAATGTTAATGTAATGCTGAATGCCCAGGCAAGTGGCAATCGACTCGAGCAGCAGGTTTAGTATTCGGTGGCATTCAGCATTGTGGTTCCTATGTCCTTGAATGAGCAAGTCACCGGCTTTCTGTGTCGGTCTCTGTGGCTTCGGCTTGCGCTGAAATATATGGAGCACCTTCCAGCTTCCCGCACAAAGGATCACTTCTTTACCATTGACAACCACTTGCTTGAGAGTTGCCAAGACAGAGAAGTCTTTGTTTGCACGAATGCACGTAGTCCCGTACTGAATGAGCTTTTTTCGGTATGCATGTCAGTATGCAATATTATACGAGTTCTTTGCGATATAGTTGGAATAATATATATAGAAGTTAGAACTGTAGAATTTATATTTAGATTCGTGATAAGAAAATGGTACAATAGTTGCAACTTGCAAACTTAATTGTGTGGTAAAATAATAATGAACTTTGAATCAAGATGAAAGGGAATGGGGAACATGAGAAATGTTAAGCTAGCTAATATTTAAAATGTGGATGGTTTTATGATGACATTATGATGATTTTTCCGTTTCGGTTTAAAAAGTACCCCCCGGGGGACTTCTGGTAGGGTTACCCTTTTTATATGAACATTGAACATGAACATACCAACTTTGATTTCGTCTTGAATCTAACTTTAGTTACATAATGCAAAAGTTATGCGGAAAAGCCTCACACGCTTTATGCTTCCTGACATCATCTTCCAGCATTTACTCCGCCTTCTTGAAAGAAAGGAGCATTAAGATTGAGAGAGACGCGAGAAGAAAGAAAAAGGCTTAAAACAGCAAGCCTGTGAAGTGGGGGCGGTGGGGAAAGTGGGGATTTATTTTTCGAGTCAAGCATGCTCCTTACATCATGATACGAGAGCAAAGACAAACGACGCAGCTTGCTAACTAATAAACGCCGGGTTATAGAGATGGTCTAAAACCAGCCAACCCAATCCAGCCTCTTGTCGCTAACCTAATTTCTTCATAATAATATGTAACATATATATTTCTATATTTTGTCATATTTCACTAACATGTCACAGAAAAAAATATGTACCTAAAGGTAATATGCTTGTGCTTGAGCTTGGGGAAAAGAAAGAAGTAGATGTCCAGCGTGTTATTTAGGTAGGTGACTAATTTAGTTGAAAGTTGGGACTGTGACTGACTTAATGTGCACGAATCAATAGGGACAGTTAAATTGGCACTGATTAGTTACTGGTTAATGTTGGTAGGTGGCGGCTTAAAGAGTTATTAACTGAGAAAGCAGTTAGCTGGATAAAAAGACAAGAAAAACAAGACATTTATTAAATATTACAACAGTTAATAGTTTCACGGTACGTTGCTACAAATTTTAATTTGAGATAACTGAACATAGTTGAGGCGAAAGTGTAAACTTGAGGTTTATTGAGGAGCAAGATTGGAAAGTTGGGGGAATGTGAGATTACAAACGTGACACGTGAGAGTTTAATTAACGTGTTTGATTTGTGCTTACAGTGTTTAGCAGATATTGGCGAGTATTATGAGCCGTACGGGATCAAACAGTGTCGATAACACTGGCAAATTCAAAAATAGATATTGTTCTTTGGTGGTTGAGCTTAAACGAGCACGGTTGAAAGAAAGAGGAATGGCGATGGATCGTGAGGAAAAGAAGATCGAAGTTATTTATCTTGACTCGTCAGAGGACGAGATTGAGATTATTCCACACGTGGAAACTCTTGGGAGAGGAAATGCAGGATTTGCTGCTGAAAATGGGAAGAAAAAAGAAAGGAAGAAAGTTGACAGTTATCCTCCGACGCATGATGATGATAACAATGACGGGATAATTATCCTCTCATCGGATGATGAATGTACAGAGATGGTGGCTGCTGCAAACAACGTTCCAGCTACTAATATTATTAAAGCTCAGTCTCAGCCACAGCAGCATTCAAGGGTGGGCGACTTAAAGGAGAAACAGCCCATGCCTGGAACATCAAGTTCGCTGTCCCAAGAAGACATTTTAAAGTCTAACGAGCAAACTGTGAATGGGCAAGTTTCTAACGGCTTTGCCCCGACGTTTGAACTGCATGATGTGTGCAGTTCTTCTAATGCTGGTAGTGTACAGAAAAATATTGATTACGATAGTGATGCTACCACCGTAAAGATTACTTCTGAAGAAGACGATGACGGTGACCTCAAACCACAAAGAAAGAAGAGACCCCTGAGCTCTTCTGATCGGTCCAGAAAGTGTGTGCGCTTAGCCACGCCTACTGATTCGGAGGAGGAGGAGGAAAAGGAGAAAAATTCAAGTGGACGAAGGAAGAAGAAAATAGCGAAAGCGATGGACAGGGGCTATTGGATGGATGTCAAAAATAGCTATAAGGATGAGGAGGAAGACTTTATAATGACGCGAAGAAAACATAATACAAAATATCACGACTATTACTTTAACTACCGTTTAGCTGTGGACTTGTTAAATGAGGCTATTGAGAAAATGCCAAAGCCTGAGGATAGTGATGCGGACTCCCAAAGCTTCAAGATCCCTCCTGATCTTCTTGTGGGTTTGTTTGAGCATCAAAAGTTTGCTCTACGATGGATGAGTTGGAGGGAAAGGCAGTTTCCTTATGGTGGAGTTTTGGCCGATGAGATGGGTAAGTAAAAATATAATTGTAAGTTTACTAACCAAACAGTCTTGAAAATGACCATGACATTTTCTTATTGTTAGGTCTTGGCAAAACAATCGAAGTAATTGCCCTAGTACTGAAGTCCAAAATGGATGGGTTGGCTAACACCAATGAAGATTATAATGGCTTCAAGTCATCCACCACTTTATTGGTTGTTCCCCAAGGATGCATTCTTCAGTGGGAAAGTGAAATGAAGAATAAAGCCAAGGATCTTAACGTTCACATCTATCACGGCAAGCAAAAGCTTTATAGTGCTTTTGAACTAAAAGACTACGACGTAGTGATTACCACTTATCAGACACTACGCAATGAAATACCCAAAACTGACACTAAAGCTGAGGCACAGCGTTGCTTTAGTCCACTAAAGCGCGTACGGTGGCTCCGTATCGTTTTGGATGAAGGCCATATTGCCCGAAATTCAACTACTCATACGGCCGATGCCATTTGTCAGTTGGAGGCAGAGTACCGTTGGGTTGTGACCGGCACACCTATTCACAACGGAATGGAAGACTTATTTTTTGTGGCCAAGTTCCTCAAGCTAGCTCCGTATGACAGGATAGAAAATTGGAACTTTTTGGTTGGACCCAACATGGACAATTTGAGGGTTTTCGGAGAAGATGAATTTCTTCCCACGTTTACTAAGTCTTTGATTCTCCGCAGGACCAAGGATCAGGTGGCAGCCTCTGAAAACGGCATAATGAAGGCTATACCTCCAAAAAGGGTTGACATAATCAATGTCAAACTTACAAAAGAGGAGCGTCAAGCGTATGACAGATTCAAGCTGTATTTTATAGGCATGCTGAAGGAGTACTTATCTCAGCAGAAGAATGGGGCACAGGGAGTGAAAGTAAGGGGAATGCCTTCTTTTGGAAAAGGACGAACTGGCAAAACGAACGAGGCTCCAAATAAATTAAACTACTCCTACATTTTTGGATTACTAACCCGTCTCCGTCAATTGGCTGTGTTGCCTTATTCCGTCCACACATTAATCGACGAAAACGGGCAAGATGATTTTGCAGAAAAATTACTTGAGCAAAATTTGGACACGACCGATCCTGATTCAATCTTCCATAAATACTACATATCCTCCAAGTTTTTTCAGGTAATTTTCGTGTGTAATTGAAAAAAATAATAGGTATGTGTCAAAGCGAATGACATTTGACATTTTGTGTAATATTTCTTTCTTTTTTTAGATTTTGTATGATGTTGATGAGCTTCGTTACAAGGCCGATGAATTGGGCGCGCCTATGGAGAAAGTAGTCATAGTTTCTTCATGGACCAAGACACTGGAAATTCTGCAATGCCATTTGACGGACAGGAGCTATACCTGCGTTTTTATCACCGGAAATGAGACCATGAGCGCAAAAAAGAAGAATATGGACCTCTTCAACAATAGCAAGGGGGCACCTCAAATTTTGTTACTCAACTTGACCGCTGGTGGGGTTGGCTTGAACTTGATTGGAGCAAACCACGTGTTCTTTGTGGAACCTCATTGGAATCCCCAGCATGAGTTGCAAGCTCAGGACAGAGTTCATCGCGTTGGTCAGACCAAGAATGTCTTCATTCGAAGGTAGGTTACCTCTAATTAAATAATATTTTAAAACATTTGCTCAAGTTGGGGTAACGTGAGACATAATATGTAACTTTGTTATAATTTTTCCAGGTACATTGCGGAGGATACTATTGAAAGCAGAATCATGGAGTTGCAGCAAAAAAAGCTGGAAGTAGCCTCAGCAGTGGTTAACGGTACAATGCTAAAGCAGACCGGGGAGGAAGGAACTGCAATGACTCTCCAGCAAATGAAAGACCTTTTTGGTTTTTAAACAACGTCCCGTTCCAAAGCCCACTTTAACTTTTAAGTTCAGTGCCCGAAATTCAAATAATAACTAGATATAAATGATTATTGTAAAGCAATGACTTTCAACCTTATATTCAAATATTTTAAAAATTATATTGACACTAATCTTGTGAAGAGCTTCTGTCCTTTCGATTAAGTAACTTTTTAAATTCTTACATTCTTTTATATTCATTTTATACTTATAAAAATTATTATTATACATATTTTTAGACATAATATCTTCAATCAAATGTACTTCAAGAAAAATGTATTGACAATCAAGCTCATCGTTTACTCACACCATTATGGTTAAAGTTCAAACTTTACTTTTACATGTATTCCATGTTATAATATTACATTCTGCAATCATTTTTGCTCGCGATTGTGATTACCTATTGTTGTATTTACAAAGAGTATTTTCAATTGTCATAGTAATATAGCTAATAATGTTATTGCTAAGTTTTCATGTTTTATTTTGTGTATACATTATTCTTTTACTGTTTTACTTTACTCTGCTATTAAAAGGCAATAAATATGATAAAAATTACAATACACTGCCAAGTGCAACTTATTAACGAATTTCATATTTCTCAGCATACATTTACAAGCAGCATTGGCGACATAAAATTCACCTTTTTAGGTAATCATCATCACAATCGCAATAGGCAGGATGGGCACCATAACCATGACAACGACATGCAAATAATGAAATTGCGTACAAATCCCCATTCCAAATTTCTTTATGCGCTGCTGTTAAATGCTAATTGGAGAATACTGTGCCGCACACAAACACAATTATGGTTTTGTTGTCATTTCTTAATTGTTTAATTTCATTAGTAGCCATTTAATCAGTTGATGTACTGAACAAATTATAAATTTGTAATTGTTATGCAAGGGAAGGTTTTATTTTGTTTGGTTCTAGAAGCAATTGTTACGTAACTACAAAGGCAGAAAAGCAAGATTTGGATAAGGAGGACAAATCTGGGGACAGGAGTGACCATTGCAGTGTTATAACACCACCGGATGCGATGAGGAGAAGGATAATGGTGCAGGAGGAAAAAGTACTGGTCCAAGATGAGAAGGATGAGGAACAAACCTGAAGATTATTTTCCAGCGATTATGAGGTGAAATCTATGGTAAATGCCAAAGCTGGCAGCTGTAACTATGCAAACTATGGAGAGGTTCTATACTCAATTTCGTACGACCTCACTGGATTGGATGGTGATGATGACTTTGAGGATGATATATTTGGCGAGTATGACGATTATGAAAGAGGCTGTCCAAAAAAGTGATGCAATTAAATTGCACGAAAACTTAAGACAATATGGGTGTAACTGTTTCTTTGATATTTAGTTCAGAACCGTAAGTTTATTTATTCAACTTTTATACCTAAATGTATTTATATTTATAATAGTAGTAGTTACAACTATCAATATATTTGTAATGGTAGATATAACAGTACAGCTATTAAATTTCATAGTACCAATGATTCAATGATTGCCATACTTTGGCCTTTGCATATTTCGGATATTTTAGCAAAACACTTTAATATCATCACGTACTTGGTTTCACAATACCACATTCAGATTGTATAGTGTTTTCCATTTCTGATATATAACTACTACATTGTGAGCGTTTTCCTCCAACTCCCGCGATTTAAAACTTTAATTCTAAAAAATATAACATTTCGGCTTATCTTTTTTGGTTACTACTTCTAATTATATGCGCTGCTGAAAAAATTCACCAACCGTTGTACAGACTACAGTTTACTTTCGTTTTCACTACATCATTTTTTGGATTTTTGTTGTACCACCGTCTGTAACTTTAACAACATTCAGTTATTAAGAGTAAGTAAATAGCATGCAATTGTTAAGATAAAACTTTTTTTTACAATGCTGCAATTTTTCATAAAAAGTTGCAACATTAAACAGTATTTTGATCACTGGTCTATCAAAGTTCAAAATTGTTTTACAAAGTGCCAGTTGAATTAATAAAGAAAACTTGTTTGCTACATAAAGAACATTTACAAAGCATGTACCTTTCTTTTTTTAACCTCCGTGGTTTTGGATATCTTTTTTCAACAAAATGATGTATAACTAAAACCTAAAAATAATAATGATGACAAGTCAGACGCCTCCTCTCTTTCAGGTCATGTTAGTTGTTTTGTTGGATGGGTAGTGATAATTTGAAAAGACTACTCTTTAATTATATCCATTTTGGCTATTTCCTTTTCCGTGAAGTTCTTGAAGCTAAAGGAAGACATTTAAAAGGTTAGTATGTGGTTGGCCTTTCAGTAGAGACTATTGTTTTATAAAGTTAAGCTCATTTGCATACCTCTGCCTCAGAATCGACTGAATCATCATCAGAAGGAACTGGGGATGTTGCGCGTGAAGATTGAGGTGATGGAGGTTCTGATATAGGTCGTGGATAAGCCATTTTGCCAGCACCGCCCCGCTCATCCTCATCGTCCACGTCAGAGAAAACAAGCTTCAAAGCTTTCATTCTAGCTTGTCGGTAGTACTACAAAAACAATGACAACAATAATGACCACCTTGTCATCTTTTTGATAAACAACGTATTGCATTTTTTTATTGTTTCATAAAAAAATCAAGCACTTACAATACCCAAGTTACGCCAATCCAACAAATCAGACAGTCGCTCAGTTCTGTTACGCTGAATGATACGCTGACGACGGTTGAGCATACAAAAGTCATACATGCTTCTGGCAAGTTGTGTCACGCTCTCCTCAATTCCAATATTACGTCGGTCAACAATATAGATGCCATAACTTTGCGGGTCAGCAACATGCTCAGCCATGAAACAGCCAAAACCTTAAAACGGAACAGCAATTTAAAATCAATTGGTCAGTTGACTCATTTTTGCAAAATGATAAACTAATAAAAATGTTCTGCAAACCTGATAGATTCGTTGTAATTGAAGGTATACCCATCACAGTACATTCCGCGGGGGTGTATCCCCAAGGCTCATAGTAGCTTGGGAACACTCCCATGTGACAACCTCTGACAAACTCCTCATAGTCCAGACCAAAGAGAGGATTAGTTGAGGACAGAAACTCTGGATGGAAAATCACTTTGACTCGGTCATGAACGGAATTGAACAGGTTGCACCGTCTCAATGCGGTCAACACGGGATCCTTCCAGTCATCCACGACATTGTGCGTGGTGATGGGTGGCAAGGAGGAGCGTTGCAGGGAGTAAATACAACGCTTGATTTTAACCATGTCCTCCTTGAGCAAAATCTCATCATTGGACGGCAGTCGTCCACTGAGACAAGTTTCATACAAGCGCTTGCCAATGTCCTGCTGAATGTTGTTAATTGTATCACGCAAGCTCTTGGTGAGCGCTTGACCTCTCAAGCTTTCCACATTGAAGTTGGCCGTTTTGCAAGGGAAAATGAGAAACGCGACTACAGTCTTATCGCTGCCGGATGACTTGAGGAAATGATTGAGTCTTGCCAAACTTTCAATGAATATGTCCGCCCCCTTGTTTCCAAACTCGTAACGCCCAGCAATAAAGAAGTACAGGGTTTTATCCAAGTTGAAGTCAAAGTGGCCGTAAAAGTGACCACGGACAAATTCATTGATTTTCTCCTTGGAGATGGCGTGCAGGTTTTGGAATTCATGAATGGCAGCAAATTTCTTGACGTTGAGACCGTTGGGAGTAATAATGTCAGGTTTGCGCTTGATCAAATGTTCCGCTTCCAATCCGGTAATTTCAGAAACGGTAGTGAACACGTGTGACATTTGACTGGCAGCTCGTTCCATGCAGTAACGATGATAAATCTGACGACGACCTGCCTCTTCGTCAATGTTAAACTGAAACGAAACGAAATCTTTACATATTTGCTTCCACGGAAGGATTTCAAGATAATTGGATTCGTAATTAATTACCTTATCCAAATTATTGTAAAAGTCTAGAGCTCCAGCACACAAGAATCTTCCCAGAAGAGTTGCATGAGTGGTGAATACAGTTGCCACATCAACATTCCAAAGTCTAAGCATGATAAGACCAATGCCTGCTAACCACTCATGAAAATGTGCAACAATTCTAGGAGCTTTTCCTCCCACCTCAGCAGCCTTACGGAACTCCTGAATAAACATGGCAGTGCAGAAACCAAAAATGACAGAGTCGTTACATTCGATATCCGCATGAGGTATGCCAATTCCAGTCTTTTCCCAGAGTTCTTGCTTCCACTTGTTCAGTTCCCGGGAGGCACTGCCCAGGTCAAACAAGACAATTAGAGGATTTCCGTCAACAAGCCAGCGACCAACTTTTACATCAAATCCAGCATCCCGAATCTTATTGGCTGCCATCTGAAGGGGGTTGTCTACTGGCAAGTCACCAAACTCAACTTCCTGCCGGGCGCACTGTTCCATGTAAGGGCCAAAGAGACAGTACTGATTTCCCAATTCTTCCGTGGAAATGAATGCCTTTGATCGAATCACAGTGTAAATTCCTCCAACTACAAAAGGAATAATATTATGTCAAGTAGGTACATAGTCATCATGGGGGTTCATTTAAAATGCAAAGGGAAGTGTTACCTTTGTTAGCACATTCCCAAGCGATTTCCAAGGTCCATCTATTCTCATCTTGAGCAGTTTCTCCGCGATCCATGTAGGCCAACAGGTCATGCTGACTGTCTACACGATAAAACCTCTTCGACATTTTCAACTCACGACTCCCCATTTTGGCGATTTCTTACTACTTGACCAACAAACTTTAAGCAAAAAGAAAATCCTTTGAAACTGCGACAAAACCTACTAGGTCGATTAGTAAGCCAGAGACGATTAGTGTGTTCACTAGCCTGCAAATTATAAAAAAGTAGTTTTATAAACAAATACGTGATAAAAAGCTAATTTAACCCATCTTGGTATCATCACATGACACCACCGACTACTAGAGATACGACACACATGTTAGCAAAATAAATTTCAAAATGCGGCTTGCTGGTGTTGATGATAGAGCCGAACCCGAGCTTTCACGATTTCAACGGAGCCAGCTTCTCCCCTCCAAAGCTTGGAGGAAAATGCCGTTTTTCTACTAAAGACGGCGATCATATCTCTTTCACGAGGCGTTGCAGCAGCTTGCATGCATTTCTCAAGCTTTTAGAAATTCGGTTGTCTCAAAATGCCCCAAATTTATTGACAAAACTTTTTATGTATCTATATAATTTTACTTACTTTTTTGCAGAGTACAAATCCAAATTTAAACTTATAGCCAAGCTAAGAACTTAAACTACTTTACTGGTTAACTGTGATATTACTGAAGACTGCCATGCCACGCCGGGGCTGACGACTTGAATTAAACAACACTCTACGAATAAAAATGGCTGGCTAAGAGGATTCTAGTAGAGCATCGTAAGATGAGCCAGAACGATAATAAACTTTCAAAGGAGTCGTGTTTTCCACACTGACAAAGCCATTAAAAAAGTATTTATCGCTTATGATGACGATGATGATGATAGTTTTTCTGATATAGAGAGCTGTAATAATAAACGTCTATGTTCTATCTTCAATGCACTGTCACAACATTATCGGGTTATTTCCATTACCAGTAGTAGTAGAGATAGCATATATAAAGAACTGTTGTGGAAAGGATTATAAAATTAAATGGAATTAATGATACTGATAAATATTGGTGACGAGAGGATCGTGAGCTTGTGCTTTTTCGCTTTTCTGCTGCAATGAAGACAAGCAAAGGGACTAAACTGTGAAGTTCACGTTTGCAAACAAGGTAAACTTTTATGCATGCTGTCAACTTTTAATACGAGAATGGGAGCACAAAGTACAATGCTAGTGGCAGTGGAAAGATTGCAGGTTTTGTACTGTAAAGTTTCTATTCTTGGCATCAATGGTTTTTTCCATTTGAGTCTAAAGTCTCAAAGGACTCATTTTGTAAGCGTTCCCTTAGGAAACTGACTAACTTGCCTGTGGTTTCAACTGCTAGACTGAAACAATTCCTTGTCTGCCACAGAGTATGAGTAGTAGAGTACATTCGAGTAAACTTGACATTTTTTACATGAGAGGTCAACATTTGGATGGGACTGGTCGTATATAAACTGCTATGAGCTTGTGTACAACAAATATATTATGTGCATGTTTTAAAGATGGCATGATAAGACTTTTCTGGCTTATATCAGAATGGCTGTGAGTAAATCATATCATATAAGGCATTTGGGTTAGAATGGTAGTAGATTTTGCTACGCCAACAAGCTAAACTTATAATCAGTAAAAGGGTGGATTATAACACGATACTAATATGAGACAACAAGGAATGATTAAAAATATCCAGAAGAGATGAAGAAAAAATGTAGCCTCGCGAGACCTTGAGAAAGAGAGATATTAGTGTGTTGTAATTTATGCGTGTTTTACTTGCCTGTTGCCTACTCTAATCGGTATGCAATAGTGCCATATTTCCCCATCGTGATAATAATAATAAATGTTTAAATATGGGACTGTTTGGATGACATCTCAATCGCAGCCGAAATTTCTGAAACTTTGACTTGGTTCTTATTTCATCTATATAATAATATGGCATGATAAAAATGTGAAGTAAATGAAATTAAAGGGAAGAATGTGGTGGGGTTATGATTAAAGCTTTTACGGCTATTACAAATGTGCACCACTTGAACTTGAATAGATGTCCAGATAAACGTGTATTTAATACACTTGGGCTGATAAGACTGATAATTTTTCCGCAACATTGAAAATGGTCAGTTACAATTTACACTCCGTGTTTTTGTACTAAGCAGCTTTAACCCAGTAGAGATAAACAGTTTTGCAAATAATGAAGCCAGTTTTAGTTAGTCAATAGTCCGTACTTATCATCACCCAAGGTGGTCATAAGCCTCTTGTCAGTTCTATCAAGTGAGTATAGCTGGTTGAAATGAGACTTTTTCCATAGCTGATGAGGTCCTTTACCAATTTAATACTTGAACTCAACTAGGTACCTATGTACTTCTTTGATATGCACACTCAATAGAAACAGCACAAGGAAAACAAAGAGTGGATTAACAGTTTTAAGCCGCATGGTTTCGGTTCAATGTTTTTATGACTCATTCAGATTGAGAAGTCTTACGAAAAGAGTCATAAATAAATAAATATCATAAATATACCTTACAAATACGATTTAATAGTATCCTATATTGTAATTCATGAAGTTCAAATCAATAGCACAATTGTTGCATTATAATACGGTTATCGTTATCTGTCCACGGACAGATTCTTTCTGTCAGTGGAAAAAGATGTGGTTTAAAATGATATTTTTTGTCTTATAAACCACAAACTTTATAATGTACGGAACTTGGAAAGAAGATTAAGAACGCGTCCAACATCTTAAATTTTAGCTCAAGTTTTCCTGAAGTACATTTATGCAACGGAGAATTTCTCTTGATTCATTTTGTTTTTAATTTCAAAATACTTAGTTATAATTCAAGAGCGCTTCACATTTAATGATTTTACATATATATTTGCATAGCATATTAAAATAGGTAACTGTGAGTAAACTGTGTAAAATACAGCAGTAGTACAGGTACCTATAGACTTGCAATTAGCTGACAAATTGATCCAGCTCGACCTTTGACAGATATGTACTCAAACTCGGACAAAGAACCAGACGGCGCTAGCAATAACTTGTAGATAGGCAAACTGTACTAGACACACTACTAATTCTCCGTTCTTTCGCTTTACATTGGTTTTCGCCTGGGATGATATAATCCCAATTAAAATTAGGTTCAAGTTTCACCGTGTGTGTATGAACCCACACCAAGCACATCAAATAAAACTACAAGCTGTGCAAACTACAAGAGTACCAACACGAAATTGAAATTTGCGTAGCTAAACTTGGCTCATAATCATAATTCTCATAATCATCATTACAGCTTCATCTTTTTACTTGTACAAGTTGGCCGAGGCAAAGAGAACGACATGATGATCATGTTCATGATCATCATCAGCACGATCAAGATGACGATCCACTTTCAATCCTCTAAAAAATTAATGCTGTATCAACATCAACAACTGCATGGGTAATGGGTAACAACAAAGCAACAAATACCCCTCTCCAGTTTCAGTTTTCAACATTTCAACTTGAACGTCTCTTTTTCTCTCTTGTCGACTTTCAGGTCTGCTTACTTACTTCGAGGCGCAGCGTGAGAGAAAGGAAAGTTTTATTAATTACAAAACTATGATGAGGCTGCTGCTAGTAGTAGTAGTATGCTGATGAGGCTATGATATGGATACATAAGTTTATGCGATAAAATTAAAGCGATTCTGCATCATCTCCCCGAGAAAACTATCAACTTTTGTCGCTTTCTCCGGCAAACTGCACACACCACACATATGTACAAACGCCCATCAAAATCTCATTATTTTCCTTTTCTACGAGCTGCCCTGTCGTGATGACGATGATGATTATGCTTTAATGCCAACCAAAGTCTTCCAACAACTTGGTATCGCCCAGTAGTAACAGTGCACAGAGATATAATCCAACTTGCAACTGCCGAACAGCTATATCATAATCATCAACGCGTTTAGTTGTTGCGAGAAATCTTTCTCGCAGTTTCCTGTCACTTGTAAAACAGCATATTATTGTTGTCATTGTCGTTACTTTATTATGTACACATAAAAAAATACTTGCTGTCTGTGTTGCTTTTGTGCAGTTGTCACAACACCCAACTAGCTTACTGCTCCACAATTTCCATCGACAGACACATCATCATCGTCATCGTAATTAGTAAAGAGTAGTAAAAACTGCAACACTAGTCTAGATAATAGTATAACTGATTGTGAGACGACGGAACAACATCTGCGCTATCTCCACGTTCAACATGAACGATTCAGAACAAAAACGGAAAGCGTGTCATTTCGCCAGAGAGTAGTAAATGAACGATGGCATATTATGGCTATAAAATAGAATTTATGCATGTATGTATCTTTGTTTTGTAGCCATTTCTTACAAATCAAAAAACTGACAGGGAAATCTAAACTACAGTATAGCATTTTATGTACCTGGAATGATGTTGGAAAATGTGTGATAACATAATAACATACCAATTATACTGTATTTAATGCAGCATTAAACAAAAGTTCAGTTTTTAAGCGGAGAATCCACTTGGATTCATTTTGTAAATGGTTTTAAAATCACAGCCACCCACACGAGGATACAGATGACTATGACAAGAAGAATGATGGTAATGCTGACAGCATTAGTTTAATGTTTCGCCATATGGCTCTTTTTACATGGCTCAAAATGCAAAGGCTTTCTGCACGGAAGAGCCGGGGATACGCGAGGTTGTCAGGTAAAAGTTAGGTAATCTGGCCTTTGTATAGTTTACTGCGGTTTACATTACTTACATTAGTGGAATAATGGTAGGGAAATTACGGACAAAATGCAGACATTACGAAATGGAGCTCTTTCACTTTTCTCTTTCAGGCTTGTATAATACGGACCACAAGAAAGGGTTTTAAAAACTGGAGGCAAGAAACAGCGTTTCAGGGGAAAAGCTTTCTCGTCTCTTTTTCACTCTGTCTGTGTGCTCATTTTCTCGACATCGGATCCTGCATTTTGAGTTTATAAAAGCATTTCACGTGACGACATAAACAATGCTGCTGGTGGTAGTGGTGAATGGGAAAGAGTATCCATTTTCATAAAAGAGTAGAGCAAAGAGTCACAAACACCATCATCATCACTGTTTGTAAGCACATAATTAAATGTTTTGTGTGTCTGTTTGCCAGCTTGCTATTGTTTTACTGCAGCAGGTTATACAATAGAAAAGTAATCGATTTCTTGCCACTTGCAAAAACCCGCTTGGAAAATACAGACAAATATTTGAAAGTGCAAAACTGTGTTTGCACTTTTCATACTCATGGTTATATAATATTGTGATTATGTGAATGCGTTCGTATCATATCCCCCTTGGTATCTCATACTTTATTTTAGTACTTTTTAGTAAAAAATATGCAAGTAGGCGTTTCTCCGATTTCGTATATTGTTACTTGTCTTCTTGGAACAATACTGCTACCTACAAGTACATATTTACAAACGGATATTGATATGCAATGTCAAGTGTATTCTTTTTAAAGGTAAGTTCATGCTTTAGGAAAAGGATGCTTGTAAAATATTGAATTGCAACTGATATTTAAAAAGAATGGGGGTTTTGCATTTTCTCAATAAAATGACGACAATGCTAGTAACCATGAGGCATTCACTGGAACTTCGAATCGCATGCCGTAATACCACTTGTAACCACTCAAATATTGAAACTCAAATCCCAAATTCCAATATGCAAATTGAAATAAGAATGCTTCATTTTCTTATTTCACTCTTGAGTATTGTAATTGTTACCGCATGGTTATTTGCTAAACGTACTACCGTTAGGCAAGTAAAAACGACATGTTGCGTCTGGCGGCAGTGGAAAAAATTTGGTAAAATGTTCTTATCATATACTTAACGTAACCATAGAAGACAAAGTCACTTGTCACAAGTCCAAATGAAAGTGAATAGAAGATCAAAGTTTTTTAACGAACAAATCCGATTATTTCAATGACACTACTTTCATCATCATCAAGATAAAAGCAAAAATTGATACAGTTAAGCATAGAAGAAAGGAAACGCAAAACGCAATTTCTGTCTTTGTATGTTTGTCAACAGAAGCAGTAAAAAAGTTGAGAGAGAAAGCTTTGTTGATTCAATTACTATTAGAATACGGAATAAAAGCGAAGATCACATATTATTGCGTTGGAAAAAAATCCACTTACTTTTACATTCCAATTTTGTTGTACTCGTGTGCTACTAGGGTGAAAGTGATGGGATTTAATCTTACGTTAATTTTCTTGTTGAATTGCTTCAAACAAGCTGTCACACATTATTTCAGTGTACAGTGTATAAATCAGCAATTTTCTCTATATTTTCCTCATGGCGCATAAAATTATTACATGACATGAATAAGCAAGGAAAAATCGTCGCTTGAGAGATAGAGCTTTACATCAAGCCGTAGGACGATGAATGAGGCTCCAATAAAACAAATACATTATTTTTAAGTACAAGACACAACAACGCGAACATGATTTTGTTTTGCGTAGTGAACTTGTTGCGCTGTTTTAGTACAAACTCACTTATAACTTGGCTCTATAGATATATTATTTGCAGCAGCCGTGTTTTTTCATTGCCACTGCCACACACATTCTTCAGCTGCATGCCCGCTCTGGCCGTTGTTTGGTGCCAGAAAAAATGGATCTCAAATAGCAGCAGCAGCATGGCATCAGCAAACTGATTGCTTGTTAATATACATAAATATTATTATGTGCAAGTATAGTTATCATTGGAAATATTGACTTTACGTCTAAAACATATTTTGTCTGTCCGTCTAAAACAATTTGTTAGAGAGTACTACTCCTAGTAGATTAGGATGATAAAAATGGCTTGCAGAGAGGCCAACAAGTAGTACAGAAATATGTCTCCATCCTTTTCTACACTGGTTTGTGAGAATAATAGGTTTCTTATGAAAACTTAAGGGAATATACTGATTATCTCGGTTGTAAAGTCAATCTGCGTAGTTGTTGTGCGAGCGGTTACTTAATAGCGTGCTAGTAATATACCTACTTTTGTGCAAGTATTGGAGTAAGCAAGGACAGAGAGTCAGTGCCGGAGAAATATATACTAGAAGGCAGAGAGCAGACGAGAAAAGAAGCGACGCAAAACTGAATCTCGTAATAGGATCATAATATAATCTTGCAAGTCATATTATGTGCATACTTAAATATAGGCATTCTAGTTTCTTGATGAGTTGGTTAAGTTTGAAAAGTTTTTATTTTTTTGCCTGCCTGCCAGTCACACGGCTTGATGGAACAACATAATATAAAGCGAGCGACCTTGGCACTAAATATTTACTGACTGACTGACTGATTTTGTTCTGCTTTGGGAGGAGGAGGCCAAACTGAGAAAACCTGTATTCTCTCGTACCATGGCAGTTTCTCGGCGAAGCTTCTGTACAGCTTCTCTACTACTTGCTATGGGGGTGTGTTAGTATTTTTCAAAGCTTATCATCATCGTCGCCGTCGTCAACAACAAGTTTAAATCTACTACACCATGCTGACTCGGTACGAAAGCATGGTGGAATTGTATGAAAATGAATGCTAAAGTTGAAGATCTCGTCGACGAGAAAAACACGGAACAAAACAACTTTTCGTTTATGTGTGCACTTTGAGCGTGCTTTGTGTGTGCGCGCTATATATTTGTACGATTCCGATTTAGCTCTATGTATCGAACTAGTATTAGCTTATAAACCTAATCTGCTTTCATTAATGCGTAGGTATATGCTTTTTACATCTTGGTATACAGGCATCCAACAAAATAATGGAAAACTATTGTCCTGAAATATGCCTCAAACGAAGAAGCCTTTACGGTTTTCGTTTGATTTCCCATAAAGACCCAGTGGTAGGTATTGCTTACAAAGATTTGTAATTTAATTGAAAAGTCAGTCATTCAAATTGGAAAGTATTTACTATTTCTGACAAGGTTTTGGAACAATATTTATGTTCAGAATAAGTGTGCTCTGCTTTATTTATTGAAACCTCTTGCATTCAACAAAGGTCGCCTTTGTTTTCCCCTTTTCACGACCCACCCACACATTTTGGACTGGGATCTTTCGGTAGGATTTTTTGAAGCGTGAAAAGCGTGCGGGAAAAGTAACATGTGCACTAGTACCTAATTGAAAAAGTGTGCGATAATATCCAAGATAATGTAGCAATTCATTGCATGTTGTTCATGTTCATTTAATATAATAGCACATTTGAGTCGTTCAATTTACTTTTTCTGCCATAATTGCATTGTCAATTTGTATGAATAATATGAGATATTCATTTGACTGTATACCGATGATGGATATTTGGTAGTTCGCTGAATGCTATTTGAATACTAGTGTGTAATGAATACTGATTGTGGAGTATTTTATTTTACTGCGTAGTATGAAGGAAATGCTTACCCAAACGAGGAAATTCCTTGTTTCCTAATGGCTTCTCTTTCAGTCCGTTGGCCTTTTGCTATGAACGGAATGTTTTTACACTTTGCTTCTCTAGAAAAATGTTCCTCTACAAATCACTTGTTGGATTGTAGGCCCTCTTCTATGAACAATTCACAAAGAATTCAAATACAATGTACACGTTCTATCAAACGGTAAACTACACTAGCTTTTTGGAACAGTTTTTTTTGTATTTTTTGAAACGTCAAGAAGAAAATTCAAAACAGCAATTTCTTAACAGCGCCCAGATACATACTATTCAATAAAAGGAAAAAATGTGGCGTGATTTGATTTGATAGAGATTAACGAGTTATATGTATGTGATATTTCTCTTGCCGGTCAGCAAGAAATCTCTCTGCATTTATTTGTGTGTTCTACAGCCTTTCCTATAAAAAGCCAAACGCGTGCTTGCTGGACGAGATCAACAAGCAACAAGGTCTACTACTACACTAACTTTTCCTATTAGCATACCAGCACAGCATTATTATATCACGGCGATGATGATGACTAGTATACGAACATGCCACATGGTAATAGAGAGCTGCCTACATGCCTTTTCTGCGTTTATTCTGTTTATGTGCTTCACCACATTTTCTTTCTCATTCAAATAAGACGAAGTTTAGGCAAAGTTAAAAAGAATGTTATATAAAAAGTGTCTGGTTTGTCTGGTCTTCTGAAGCAGCGCAGCATTCTCTATAACGACAACTTGAACACCAACAAACAAAGATGACTTGAATTTATGCGACATGTTTCTTCTCCAGTTTGCTACGACATGCCTCTAGCAACTTTACTAATAGGCTGGCATTACAGCGTTGCATATCAAGGAGACTCCACTGCTGCATATTATGCAGTTGAACCACATTAATGAGAATGGTTATCATGAGAGTGAATAGTAAATTTGGTATGTAAATATTTAACAGCAAAGTGGATTGACCAGACCACAAGACTATTATACAACACAGAGCAATGTGTGTAATAAGTTTGTTTTTATGCTTGTAAGCTTTTACTCATGATTTACAGCATGTTGAGCAATGCTAAGTAATGGTAAAAAGGCAACTAAACGTGAAAATTGCTAAAGCAAATGTTCCATGTGAGATGAGTGGTGTGTTTAAATGCGTTACAAAATGCTTGTGACGGATTTTTAATGTTATCCAACCGGTTGTCCAAAGCGTTAACAGAGCCTTCTTTGCTTCCACATGTTTTTTTAAAATATTAAGTATGCAGAGAATACAGCGCAACACATCTAACCGTGGTATCTTCTAAAATGGTAAGATGGGATTTGGTGTTTGGTATTCGATGCGTTGTGGACGTTATCAATGTAAGTTTGGATGCAATGTTGGAGTATCACAAAATGCAAGTAGTTGGTTCTAGCTCTAGCGCAGTCTTCTTACTTTCTTGAAGGCGTATCATATTCTAAGGAATTAACTGGTAACTGAAAGGCTTATATAACCTGTGAACTCTCTACTGTATAAAATTAGAATCCTCAACGTAATACACGTACTTTTTTGTTGATTTGAAAATGTATGTCAGTAGTGTGTGAGTATTTACACTGCACACTGCACATAAGTCAAGTAGGTATACCAAGAAAAGCACTGTATATATTGGATTCTGCCTGATAAAATTAATATCATACTCTTGATCTAATTTTTGTCAAAGTACAAATATAAAAATGAAAAATACATAAAGGGAGTAGTAGCATGTTTCCATATTTACCTTGCTGATTTGGAATTCAGATTTCTGGATAAGTAATCATGATAACGACCCCTATACCCATTTTTGGCTATAATGAAAAATGAAAAGCAACGAGGAGTAAAAATGGCTTATATACACTTTGAGCCAACTTCACTCCGCACGTGTGACCTGTATAGACAATAATATGTGAACTGGAATTTAAAAAATTGGACCCTGGCAAATAATGTCTTGGAAATTTTCAAAAAAAAATACATTATAACAAATAACATTTGCATCGCACCAATGCTTCCATTAGTTTCCGCAACCTTGCTCTTAAAAAGAGACCAAAGCAGACCAGCAAAAAAGCCAACGGGGGAATAAGAGAAGCTATATATGAAAACAAAGCAAATTCTTTCTTTTATCCCACATTTCCTCATTCGTCGTCTTTCTCTTTTGCATAATTTCTTGAACTTGAATCCCTTTTCACTTTTCATCATCATCAGCTAACCGTCAAAGAGCGCAAAAAAGGTTGATCACAATATCTAAGAAAAGAAATAGATGAAAAGAGTTACTAGAGCGCACCAGACTTATCAAACAATGCATTATTAACAAACACTCTTGAATCTGTTTTCTAACCGTATATTATATCCCGCTCCTTCAGATTTTGTTTATCCATGACAAACACAAGGGTTTATCAAGAATGAAACACTACAGACCTTTGGACAAACTTGAAAAGATTTGAATTTAATTTTGTTTCTCATTTCATTCGTTTAGGTTTGTTGTCTATTTAACCCCAGTTTGGCTTTGACACAACGGATTTGTGCGGACTTTGGAGTGCTCTTTTGCTTCTTAGCAACAATGGATATTTAAAAGGAGAGTAGACAAAGCGAAAATACTAATTCAATGTGGAAGAGTTTTTGTAATCCTAGCTAAGGCTTTTTGCTACTTCCACTACAAAGCAGAGTACAAGAGAGCATTTCAAGTATTCACTAAATTCCGCACTATCCGCACCCATCATATCAAAGCTACTAAAGAGTAATCAACGTTTACGCACTTTCGCTTCGAGGAAGAATCACTCAAAATAATTTGCTGTTTCTCTGTTTGTATCTTGTAAAAGTGAAAACTCTGCGTGTGGAAAACTCTCAACATCTCTTTTTTGGTTATTTGTCGTTGCTGATGCGGATTGAGTTTATTCCACTTGTCTATCATCAAGCTGGCAGCAGTGTAAAAGTAGCAACAGAGGAAAACTTTTCGCTTCTGGATTTCCACGCTTTTCTAGCTTATTGTTGCCTCTTGCTAGTATTGATGCAATTATAATTCCTGTATTGTGGAGAATTTTGATATGACAGAGAAAGAGAAAAACCGAGTTGAGTTCAGTGACAAGTAGAAATAATATCTGTGCTGGCAATATGCTTCATTATTGTTGTGTAGTCTATGGAACGGATGAGTTGGTGGGAGGAAAAGTATGAAAAGGTAGAAAATGAGGCAGATGGATAAATGGATGATGATAAAGGATTAGAGAAACAGTAACCTGTGTATTTTGTATCTGTCACTGTACACGCAGAGTTTATGAACAAGTGACAGAAAACTCAGTCGGCAAGATGATGATGACTGGGATGAGTACCCTTTTGTGTTTGTATTGTAACAGCTAAGCTGATGATGGTATGTGCTGCTGGTGCAGTCGGAAGATTCAATAATAAAATGATTATTAATCCAGAATCCAGGAGAGAGTCGACGAAGACAGAAGGACTGAAAAGTAACGAGAGAGGGAAAAGATGTCGACAAAGGCATTCTTTCCAGTAGGGCATGAAGTTTTTAAGGTACCTATACTTGGAAAAACATAATACGAAAAAAAGATTTCCTGGAAAGCGTATATTATGCGTTCCACGTGCACTTGGCAATCTTATATTATTTTTCGCTTTCTGTCTCTCTGTCTTTCCATATCTGTATTCCCAGGATAGACTGACTACCTATTTTTTGTCAACGGTATTAAGCTGGATATGATGATGGCGTGCATGACAAAGAAAAAGAAAAGAATAGGACAAGGTAAGCGGAAAAGGTGTATAATGGAATTTTCTCTGTTTCCCTTTTCCCTTCCGCCTATTCCCAGACATCATCTGCCGCTTCAGTAGAGATACATTTTTTTGGCTTTAAATGCAAAATATGTAAAAGATGATGATTATAATGGTAATAAAAACGAGGAATACAATTTATAAATGCGCTACGGGGAAAAAATTGGCAAAGAGCAGGACTAACATTTTTTATGCGTTTTGCAGGTTTTTCCCTATAATACCTTGCAGTTATGTTTGGTAGCTAGGGTAGATTCATGTTGAAACGTCTTTTCCCTTTTTTGTTTGACCTTTTATCTGAAAATACCAACTGTGAGGCTTTTCAGTTATAAGATGAGATGATCAATAGGTAAAGAATTTATCATTTTGTTTTTACTGTCAAACGGCTTAGTACTGAAAATCTGAATTGAGTATTCAATATTTAAAAATGTTTTTAATATTATAAAGTTATGACTTTGACCTTGCCGTCGTGTATCACATCATTTCAATGGCTACTTTGTATTGCTTCATCATCAGCAGGCAACATATCATTGCGCATTTTTTGTGAACTTTATTGATCACCGAAAGAAAAGACGAAAGGCATGCGAGGAACATGTCTTGGGATTTTGAATGCATAAGCTCCATAGACTAGGTATAAGCTCTATCGATTTTTTAAAGTTTTATCATATTATGATGACATGCCTCATCATCTTGAAGCCTGTAGTACAACCCTGTAAAATGCTGCATTGTATTTCCATACCCCAAGTATCTTACTCCTGCATAGTTAAAGTTCAAAAATGTCTACATTTAGTTTAGCCTAAGGTTAGTACTAGAAATAGCTACACTAGTGGCTGACATATTACAGGAGCTAATAATTTTATCAAAGGTGGCATGTGGTACGCCTGAGTACACAAAACTACACAGTAGCTAAATGTCTGTGTTGTTGATGCAAACAAGAACTTTTTTGTTACCATGCCGACTTATCCTGTATCTTTATAATTACCACTTCATTTTTTGTCTGTAAATACTTGAAAACTTCATCTAAAACAGGGCAAGTGGTAGTAGCTCTTCACTCAACTTCATACTAACACTAGTGTTATTATCTCCAGTTCAAATTATTAGGTATTTAAAGGTGAGCAAGGTAATCTGACCATGACCAGCCGGATCAGATTTAACTGCAAAATTGGAGATACATTTTGACATTAGTCAGACTGGAAATGAAATGGAGATATGAATCAAAACACACTTGCTTGTCGCCATTCGTATCATTTTTTGCGCGTCTATACATACATGATGCCGTCGTCGGAGACCAGTTTATAGAGAGACTATAACGCGTAATTTACTAATACATTTTAGCACAGCAGAAGAACTCTGAAACCCGAATAGTATGAACATATTATGAAAACAGCAACAAATCCTAACCATTGTGCAAATTATCAAAGTATTTTTAAACAGACATTTGACAATGTTATCAGAATCAGAAATGATTGATGACAATACAAACCCAAATATTTATGTTCTATGCGCACAAAAAATCTGGATTCTAGTACCAAAGGAGATAGGCAGGCAGTTGATTGAATATAATCTGGTCTTTAGAAACTGCGTTTTGTTCGCTTATCTGTTCGCAACCAGGCAAATGTATCCAGCAAATTGCAGGAAAGGTTAAACCCTTTGCTTACCGTATTTTTACCATTGCTACACCACTCCAGTATCATTATTTCATCGGTAAATAGTATGCAAAGAAAAGTAGTAGTAGTTTTACTTGCTCTCAGAAGCCTAACACTTTCAAACTTCAAAGTGAATACAAGACACATGCTAATGGTTTTGATAGCTCGCTACTGCCAAGGTACATAGACACAGTGAACTTGCAATATAGTCATGATTTGTGCTCTGTAGCAAGTTTGTTTTTTACAAGGCCACCGTGCCATCATTATTATCACACGATACGGCAGGATCGTTTGCCAATTTGCAAACGCAGAGCTTCATCTTATTACCGTGTGGATAAGCATAAAAGCGGAGCAGTGGAGCCGTGTGTGTACCACGATCATTATTACAAGCCAGGCATAAAAAATAAAAATACTCTTCAAGCAAGTTTGAACTCGCTTGTCGTTTCATGTTTTTTCTTCTCTCCATATATTAGTCTATTTTTACGATCTAGGCCATGGTCAAGGCAGACTAGAAAGCTAAAAATCCAGTTTTTAGTTTCCATCATGTAATTTCCCTTCTTTTGTTCTTCCAACTTGAGTTTGGTACAAGCTGTTTACATTCCAGTTGCTAATATGCTGAAACCATTTGATATGTTTAGTTGATGGTTTTATTATGGACATATAATATTTTTTGCATTCATTAACTCTACAGAAGAGTCTCTACTGCTTTGGCTAGCTTTACCTTTGCTACGTTTTAATTTGTTGAGGTAGCTTTTCTCAGAAATTAAGCTAATGAGTTATAGCGATAACCAAATTTTTCGTCCTTGAACCTTGATTCATTTGCAAATTTGAGGGCTTAGGGTCCAATATAAATTCAAACTCTGAAAATTACACGCTTCTTTAATTAAATTGAATAATACAGAAATAAGGTTTAAGAATTCTGGGTACGAACGTGCTCAAGTTCAGGCATTGCATCTGTTTCTTTCTTTAAACTTTAAAACTTTATACTTAAAATGTGTAACTTTATGCTCATTATCAATTGTACCTATTCCTTTTAAAAGTTTCACTTTAAACTTTGCTGCGTTGCTTGTATTTTGTAGTTGTCTGGTTCTCTCCTGACACTGTCTGCCTTTCTTAGAAAGTTCATCTGAAAGCTTTTCTGTTTCAGCGAACACAACTTTAAAGTAACCCAAAAGTCTAAAAGACGTGAGACTACACTCAAACCGTCTTAATCGTAAATCGGAATTTTCTATGACGATGATCATGATGATACCCAAGTTATGACATTATGTGCGGAAACGTGCCTACTTTTACTAATGGCTTACATGCCAATACACGTACAATAACAATGCACAAAATGGTTTGCTGAGAAAAAGGATAGTAAAATGTATAAAAGTTGGACTTTCTTCCAAGTAACAGTTTGGTTGTTTGTTGTTGTTCCAAAGAAGATTTCTCTCTGCGGAGGGGGAGGAAGAGGGCAGCGATAAAAATACTCCTTTTTTAAAATGTCAGTTTGTTTGTTACGCTGCGTTACGACAATCTCCAGTAGTGCCATTCACAATGGCATTGTTGGTTGGTTAAATGCAGCCTCCTTGAGAGGATAATATTTGAACAATTCAAAGGATTCCCAGTAATGTCAACTTAATGCATGGACAAACCCTAAAAGCTTTTCAAGTAGTGATGAGCTAATGGCGATATTTCCCTCCCAAGAGAATGACATTTTACTACCAGTTTTAACAATAAAAACGGACCGTTCACTTTTTTATTGATCTGAACAAAAAACCTGAAAATTACTGTTTTTTTCTCGTTTTACCCTCCAAACTCTTGCTCTTTTCCATCAATTTTCCATCTTGTTTGCTGAGCTCCTTTCTACACCTGCTAAAATACGGAGCAGTGTTGCCTTTTCTTTTTCCACTGATTGTCTGAATGAACGGACATGGTCACTCCATTTCTAGGGTTTTTTCCCGTTCTTAGAAGCAAGTTGCCGGGAAATGGGAAACGAGTGTGGGATCATCCCAAAGGAATATCCTTCCTAATTCACTTTTCTCTTTTTGATCTTTTCTTGACTTTGGCTCATTTTCACTTTACTACTGTCTACTGCCAGCAGTCCAGCCAGGCCAAAGGCCAGCAAGGCTGGACCTTTTTTTATTATAGAACGTCTATTAAGTTGCTAAAAAGAATTTTCCCTGTGTGCATGGCCTGGGAATTGAATAAAGTTCCTATTTTTTTATCACAAAACCTTGTATCCTTTTCTGCCCTTTTGCACATTTTGCATCTACTTCCATGAACAACAATACTGTGCTAGCGGGCAAAAGAAACCATAATATCTAATAACAATAAGGAAATAATGCACAATGTACATAAGCAATCCACACTTTCTGGTTGTCAAAATTGATATATAGTAATATTATATATTATTCGGCCATTATACTCCAATCACTTTGCGTGCGTACTCTTCATATAATCTCTGGTATCGGAAATCCATGTGCTTTGTCTGAAGCGTTGAAGGACAAAGATAAAAAAATAAATGTGAATGCTACAAAAATGGAGACGATAAAAAGTATATAAAAGCTACTGGCTAAAGGACAGTGCAAGCCTACTTACATCATGCATATTTTTTTTGGTAAAGAAAGAGGATGAAAAAGCAGAGAATCACAAGTAAGGACAGATACACAACATCTCTAGAGGGAAAGGAGAGAACAGATGAAGCTTTAAGAAAGGCTCGGAACCTGTAGGTAAATAGTGCAAATGCATGAATGAATGTATATCTTGACAAAGCACAGGAGAGTCACGGAGAAAGCGAGAATGTTGAGAATAAATATCTGGGATGATTGTGATGATAATGTGACAATACAGAAAGAGGCTGTAGCTTTCTCGCTGTGTGTGTAGTGCCAAGGGTTTGGCTAGTAAAAGTAAATAGTATTTGTTTGAAGGACTAGCGTCTTCATCGATAATACTTTGAAAAAAGAATAATAATATGGCAGAAGAAAGAGACAGAAAGAAGGCGATAATATTGAATATGGTTTCCATGGTGGAACCAGCGGCAGTGGTGGGCACATTTATAAGACTTGCGGGTAGATCTGTTAGGTTCCCTCTCAATATTGACACTTAATAAGAATGTTTTGCTAGACTAACCCTTCGACTACTGTTTCCCACGTTGAACTTACCTGTCTAGACTAAGGTATCATGATCTTCAAGTTAGCTGACAAAATCGTCTATCCTAAGGTTTCATGACCTTCAACTTTCTCCCAATGGAGCTATGCCAACCACTCAAATTCTCTAACCCAGCATATCCTATATTTAGCTGACTCCCTGCCTGTTGTTGCTCTGTACATAACTAGAACCTGTATGAATCTAAAGTGTCATTTGATACTTTATGAATATGCCAGCTACCAGGTTTATCAGAACCTTTTATAATTTGCCGATCACTGCTGTAGTTCCAAAGTCTGAAACCTTTATTCCGTTTCTTCCATGTCGTCAATTTTCTTCTCACAGTTGTGAGTGTGTGTGACCCATGCTTTCTTTGCTCCTTTACTGTATCTCACACAATCACACAACCGAAAAAAAAAACCTTTCTTCACTCCCAACCCCTTTTTCCGCCGATAAAGAAAGGAAGGGAAGCGGGGGAAAAGAAGAGAGATAGATAGGCATTTTTCTTTATTCCTTTTGTAAATTTATTTGCACATGGACGCACACGAAGAAGAACATGAAAACGAAGAAGCAAAAGCTCTGTTATTCTAGTAATCTCTTCTTCTACGCTGCCATTCCAGCTACCAAACAGTTTTGTAGAATAAATCCACTTGCCCTTCTTCCTATACTGCTGCTGCTGCTCTCCACTCGTCATCATCAGCAAAACTGCTGCTTAAGAGAAAGTTAAAGGAGAAATTCCACTAAGATAGCGTGCGTGTTTTACCATCACACACACACACATATTCAAAGAGAAATCCTGCTTACTGAAAAAACATAGATTATTTTCGTCAAAATTTGTGAGCAAAGTTTTTGCACAAAAAATACCAAGCATGGTGGAATATAGTGACGGTGGCGATGATGGTCATGAGTAAGCCAGCAAAACACAAACACCACATCAGACGACACTATATCCACTGACTTTCATGCAGACGAAATGCGAATACTGCGTGTCCAGTATACAAAACTATAAAGAGTGTTTTATATAAATAGATTTACCCTATCGTAATTTTCTGCGCACAAAAATGAAAAAGTGTTGAACGAAGTGTTTGATATTCACAGTGATGCTGCGAAAGATGCGGTGTACAGTTACAAACACTTCAAATGATAGATTTTTAATTTTCCATAAACAGCCTCGCTATACCTTTCTGCTTGTGTTCACACTTTCACACTTTCCTTTTTAGCAATAGTACATCAGCAAATATGAAACTGTTAGGTTTGGTTTTCGATCTAGTATAAATCTATGGTTTTTTCTTTTGAGCTGTTATATCTTCCTTATGCGCCATGACAATTCTATAGACCTTGCAGTACTTTGATCCATCCAAAACATTCAAAACGCACAAAAACAGTCGGGCATCATTGAATTCAAGACTGAATGACTTTTTCTTTCCTGTTTTGAACTACTTACTAGCCGAATGACAGAGCGATGAAAAGCGCACATAGGCATCACAACGGGTTGCATTATCATCATGCCAAAACGACGGTGTTGACAATGACAATAACGCTGATAGCAACAGTGCCAAATTACACGGCACAGCGACATCCTCAATTTTTTTCAAAATACAAATAAATGTTTAAAAGATAATATTTTCTGGAAAGTAGAAATACAGCCTACGGTAAATATTAGAGAAGTGATGCAGCAGTTACAATAGCACCACAAGAAAATATATGGTGAATGGTGCTTCAGGATAGTTACATAGGCATTTTTACGTTTTGTCTGATAGTGTCCTACATGTCAGTTATTGTGTACTTTGTCGGATTATGATGTAGGTACATTGTACACACGGTGAGAGCACAACAATTGCTAGCTGCTCCTCTTGATGATGATGACAATGCACTTGAAAAAGGAATTGTACACAAACGTCCACTCTCCTTTCCCGGATAAAATCCATACCTTCTGAGAAGCTGTTGCTTATGTGTATTTTTCCTTAGTTCCTTTTATCCATCATGAGTACAACTTCCTTTTCTGTTGTCGAACAAGTGTAATAAATATTTGGTTAGGGGATATTATTATGAAAGGGCGACCTTGGTTCGAGTAGTGCCACGTATTAAGCTTTGTCATTATGATGGCATAACCATCTCTAGAAAATCCTCAAAAAGTAGGCCCATTTTTTGCGCAGTCACAACCACACAAACCCTTTCATTTTTTTATCCATCATCTTCCATTTGTAATGTGCTTTACTGACGTTTAGCTGCTAGAGGCAGCTGGAACGGGTTAAAAGCGGTTTCACGGGAATAAAAAACCTGTGTGCATTGTGTACTCAGAATTTTCTCCCTTTTATCATGAAATCCATGTACCAACAAACGTGGTAAAAGTGCTTATTGTCAACCCAGCAAAATGCGTAGACATGATGATGAATACCACATTATGTAGTCATTATCAGTATTTCACCACCCTATAATCCGCGTTGAGTCTGCCACCACAGGAATGGAATAATGTGGAACGACAACAAGCAGTGCAAAAAAATGAATTTATTATCTGCCGATTGGCAGTCAGCACAGTAGCAGTTATGTGAGCTTTCTCCCGACCACAACAATAGTTCCCTATTCGTTTCAGCAGTAGTATCTTTTTGTTACGACTTTTTATTGTCCACGTCCAGATGAAAATGATGATGGCGGCTTTATGCTACGGAGCTAAAATGCAAAAATGATTTTGATCTGTTGTAACAGTGACGGGAGAGCGATAGAAAGAAGGACGAAATAGGAAATAAAGGTTTTATTTATTTTTATAGGTATTTACTTTGGTGGAAACGGGAATAATACATTTATTTTTGTGTTTCTTTGGGCAAAAAACCTCGTTTTTTAGCTTTCCCCGAAATTGTTTTCGTTTCTTAGTCTTCATCTCAGAATGTCAATATGTGTGCTTTGTTTGATATTATTGTGCCGGGGTGGGGGCAGTGGCAGCTACAGAGATATAAAAATAAAGTTTTTTTTTGCTTTCTTATCGACAACAAAAATTGCCACATTTGCTGACACACACATTGTCCATGGTTTTTTTCTAAACTGAATGTAGGTGGATGATGTAAATGCTTGTGGCATCAAGGCTTAGAAATAGACACAGTATTTCCAAGTATACCCAAAATAGACTTTCACATTTTCTTTTAAAAGGAAAGTGTTTAGTGCGGCTTAAAAAATTCCGGTGGTGGTGTTGTTTTTGATATTGCGTATTATACATGGGCTGGGACTGGGTATTGATCTGTCTATCCCATAGCTTCTGTTTCTGTGTTCATGTGTCACTTTCAGTTATTTTCCCTAGGAGTACAGGATTCCGTGCGGATGACAACGACGAGACGTTTGCGCTTAGACCGCGTGGGTCCCATAAAAATTCTTTTGGAAGGGAAAAATGAGAGGATGGCGATGTTGATCTTTTATGGCGAAGATATTCTGGAATAGATACTAGCTACTAGTGGCGTTATAATCATAAAGATGATGCTTTCTTCTGCTGTGGTTGTCCCAGCAAAAGAACACGCACACACAAAAACAATGAAATTTAATAACGTGACCTCCATGCTATCACCATCATCCTTTTTTGCTCAAATAAGCGGGTAGTAACGGTTTTTCTTAAGACAAGAAAATGTGGGCTACACTTGAAGACGGAGTAAAATGTTGATGATGATAATAATAATGTTTGGGTTAGCTCTGCGTTTTTGGAAACACGCAAAAATACGAATTCTCTGTCTCTCAGACGGTCTATGGGTTTTTTTCTAGATCATTTTGACAGAAATCGTCTTCGAAAAAAATAAGAGAGGAAATCCTACCAAGTTAATAGATGTTCTGATGAGGTTGATGTCAATGCAATGGAAGAGGTATATATATACTAGAAAAAGCAAACACATACGTAACACAGAGGAGCCTTGGTCTGGTGTGGTTTTTTTGCGCGGATAGCAGCCAGAAAAGTGGCAACAGAACCGGGACAGAACTTTATATGAAGAATATTATAAATAAGCACAAATAAATACATAATATATCGCTGATTCGTGACTTGACTCTTTTTGAAGCTGGGCTAAAGCCTCTTGACTCTTTCAAATGCACTCTATGAGCATGTCCGGATTTGTTCGACCATTAAATGACACCCCTGACGGCCAGGGTTAATATTTCATGTTGAAAAGCAGAAAATTTTATGAAATATTGTGTTCACTTGAATTGATTTGTTACCAAGTTTGCAAAACGGTTCAGAGAACAGGATTATCATCATACATCAATATTCAATCAGTAATCGGCTAAATATAAAAAGTGCAATTGAAAGCCATAAAACAAAACTGTAAAGCTAGATTATCTTTTGTTGCATACATTTTCATAAAAAAGAATACCCGGAATACTGTTAGTTTTATGGATTAAGCTTGGGTTTGTTGCAAATGCTTGGCATGATGTACTCTTTCGTGCCAAAGAATTTTTTCAGATTTTAAACGAACGCCATTGCTATTCCTGCTTCCGATTTCACAAAACTTTTTAAATCGGATCCCTTCATGGCATTTTAATGCACTAATCCTTTGCGAATTTTTGACAACTTCAAATTGAGGATTTGGTGTACCAGTCTTCTCAATGTAAAGTCAACTCATATATTGCATCCATCATATTATCCACCATCACGTTGTTTCCCAGTATTATGTAAGGACGTTCCCCCGGAAAGTGTCGTTTGAATATTTTACAACCAAAAATTTAAAAGGTTTCTCCTACAATTCTCTTGACGGATTTCAGAAGCAGCTTTAAAACATGCTAATGTCTCTACACTCATGTTGAATACAGAGCATGTGTTTGAAAACGTGCCGGTGTAGACCAGCGGCAGCTAACACATGTGTAAACTAGCCTTTAAACATCATAGAGGATCCCTTTGTCGCCAAATATAGCGTATACTTTTGGTAATCAGCCATATCAGAATGACACCTCAATCACAACTAATTTTCTTTATGGGTTTATTACCGCCTAATTAAACGCGTTTTAACGAGCACATACAACAGCTCAGTTTTCCATTATATAGTACATAGTAAAGCTCTACAAAAATAGCTAACGAGTTTAAAATAAAAGAGCAAACAAAATCTGTGGTTTTATATTTCATCTTATTACTAACATCATTAGTGGCCTTTTTCTGCATGCCATAATAGCCAGCCAGAGATCAGGTCACATTTTCCAAAGCCTCAAGGCTTTTTCCTCTAATGCTACCGTTTTATACAAACCTAATGCATTATACTAACGCTCAAAGTAAATGGTTTTTTTCGGCTTGATATGACACCCCATTTCTGTGCAAAATTTGCCTATGGCATGACATTATTCAACTACATTGTTTTACCTTTCATTCTGATTGTATGATGCTTCTAGGAAATTCACCATTTCAACATGAGTTAACTTTCAGCTCGTATATAGGTTGCCAAACCCGTGTTCCCTCATTTTTCAGATTTTGCAAAAATAATTTTTTCTGGCATACAGACTATTTCGCAACCAACCAGAGTGGTCCACTACCTAACAGATTCAATACCTAATTATGATTTTACAATCGAATGGGAAATGGAATTCAAGGAATTTATTGCAACATTTAGGTTAAAATGTCTAACTACTAATTATAACGCGACGGATGACAACTTTTAATGGGAGAGGATGGCGAAACCACTTGATGAATATCTACATAAAATACAATATCTATGTACATAAATTTACGAAATGTCCTATTAAATGTCATTGTTTTACTTTTTATCAACTTTTTCGTCATCATTTTCCCAACTGCAGACAATAGCCTATTGAGTTTGCACAATGGTGGCTGGCTGCAGATGTCGGTTGAAGATTGGGATCGGGGATACGTGGGTAGTAGAAGGACAGTAGTTGAGTAGCTCTATAGTAGTACTAGACTTACCAAGAAATATACCTATACTCTCGCTGTTAAATATTCAGGGTTTTTGGATTTTCAATTATCCCACGTCGCTGACAGCAGTCGTTGCAGTAAAACTTTTTTGAGTTCGGCTGAGGATCAACTTGACAAAGTATGTTGACAACTGGAAGGTCAACCTTGTGCTAATACATTTATTCGTAAAAACCGTCTGCGTATTGATGAGCTATTGCTAATATTTTCAGCAGGCTTTGGAGCCCCCATGTCTCCCAACCGACGAATTTGCCCCAAGGACACGGAAACATTGATCGAGCAAGTGGTCATGGACGTTGGACTAACTGATGATGATCCTGGCGGTGGTCCCGTTGAAGACGTGTGGAGCAGCGTTGAAGTCTTCTTGAGGGGAAATGTCGTCGCAGCCGCCAACCGGTCGGTTACAGATGAGACAGGTGAACTGGAATCAGAAGACAATATGGGCAATTTTGGGGTGGAAGATGAGGAAGATGCCAGAACCGGGCAAATGGAAATCGAGGTATCTCCGCAATCTCCTGAGCCACCCCAGCAGCAGCAAGAGATACGGGAACAGGAGGATGACCTTAACTTGAATGCAACCATTGGGGGAACTCTTGGTGCTCCAGTAGAGCAAGTTTTAGGTATGAAGAAGAATGCCATGAGTCATGCTAATAAGTTATTGCATTCGCTTGATAATATTAATTCATCATTTTAGGGCAAGCTGAGTCGGCAGATTCTCCACCTCCGCTGATTCTTCATTCATTTATGGATATAAATTTAGATGTAGAGGAGGGGAACGGTGAACAGCAAGACCCGGTAATTAAAGCTAATCATTAATTTATCCATTCATTAAAACAAGTCATTTACATATATTGTGTTTCAAAATGTTTAGGAGGTTCTATTCAATGTATGGATGCACGTCCCACCCAATGATGAAAATAGTTCTTATGAGGAATGAAGAATAATGAGGATTCCTAGAACTAGGCTATACTTAAAAACACTAGTTTAAAGCATAAACCAAGCTCTTAGATTTTTGCTCAAGATAACTAATTGCATGTATATGTATAAGTATAATACGAAATAATGGAAAATTACAGAAAAAATAGTAAAACCATTCACTTTTATAAAGCAATTCACTTCACTTAATAATAATGACTCAATGAATTCTTTCTATTCATTCAATTTTTAATTTAAGCATGCTAACTTATATTGTGTAACGCTTCATTTTTAGCACAAGGCAAATTCTATTCTTTTTGATTCATTATCAAGCTATAAGTATACCGCTCAAGTTTTCAGGCCACTTGACTTTGACATTTCGATAATTTGCCATTACAAAATAATGACTTTTTTGTCAGAATGAAACTCAATGAATGACGTGAATCAAGTCTACCATGAAACAAAACAATTTTTCTTTTAAACATTTTCTGTCTGTTGATTGAGTAATTTATTAGATGTTTTTTTTTGTATTTTCTGTCCTTTCTGCTTGTCTATTGATGCGTTCAAGCTACTACTACTTGCGCAAACTAATTAACAGTGGGAATATATACAGTAGCAGAATATTAGTATAAGCTGCAGCACGAGCCATGAAGAACAACTCATCGGGAAACATGATAATAGGTTTAATTACTACTCTTTCGAAAGATTATACTGTAGTGGAAATGGATAACACAAAGGAAAACAAAAGTATCTTTAATTATCCCGATCACTTTCTCCAGTTCCCGCGTAGCAGTTTTCCTTTCATTATCAAGTAGTCTGTCGCTTCATCAGCAATTTTTTTCATTATTATTACTATTATCTTAAAACCTTTCAATATCAACAGCAAAAAGGGTATCTATGAATCAGGCAGTCTGCTCCGCTACTAATACTTTTATTGTTTATTTCCATGATGATGATGAGGAGGAGGAGAAGCCACTTGATTATTTGCTCTTGAATGAAGATATTCAACAAGGAAAAATAATCATAACTTTTTTCCTCTTCTTCCAGCTAACCAAGCATGGCACATTATTATAAACAAAAAAGGCAAAACAACCATTTCGGAGAATATATTTGCGAAATTGCAAATAAATACAATTTTTTTTAGCAAACTCGCACACACAAGGCAAAAATTTTGCAACACAACTGCTACACAGCTTTGGATACACTGTATGTTCCTATAATCATCTTTCCGTTCCCATAGTCTGCTTTTACAGTGTCAACAGATAAACTGTGTTTGCGTGAAGTTCCACCAGCTATGTTAGGATATATGTAAGGGAGAGTAAGAGCACAGGGAAAAAGTGCTCCTGTTCACTTTTATCCAATTTTCGTCCATAAGAAGCGAGTGCGGGTCCCAAGTCGACTTCAATCTTGTTCCAGCTTCCTTACAAGCTACACACACTGAAAATACATCGCTTTCCAAACTTTCTCTTGTTTTACCAGTTTTGGAATCAGTTCTCAAGCTGCCCCAGAGGCCAACTTTATCCTCATTTGCAGAACGTATAAGTACAAAGTACGCGTACTTACCATTTTTATACAAATAATAGTAATAGTAACACAGTCAGTCCACTTGACTAGGATTTTTTTTATTTGTAAACTTTTCCCATCCATTCAATCCTTCTTCTTCTTTGTCCAACCATTTCATTTCATTCATTCATTTCTTGCCTCCGCGAGAAAATAAAACAACCAAAAAGCGTTTTTTAGGAACGCAGGAGAGAAAAGAAAAAAAATCTCGCCCTCTCTGAATTTTTGCCAAGAAAAGGGGAAAAAATGCTACCATAATCATCATCTTTTTTTTCTTTCTTTCCCACCATCACCACTTATTCTAGTAGAGCACAGAGGGTATCCATTTTGCCCATAAATTAGCCCCGTGTGCTTAAAAATATACACTTTTATTTCCCACACACACACACATTCTACTTGATATACAAAAAAAAGAAAACCTTGCTACCCAAAAGATACTTTATGCGTTCTTCCGTGATTCCCTGGCCTTACAATTTTCTATGCAATTCTTTCCTGAGTCCTTTGTCCCATATCATCATCCTCTTCCTTTCGTTTAAGGTTGCTACTTACCTAAGCTATTTCTCTTTTTTTACTTTAAAAAATACCATATATAAGCTCACATATCTCACACCAGCTGCACCACACAGAGAGTCTTACTCCTAAGCTGGTCGTCGTCGTCGTTGTCGTGATTTGTGGCTAAAATCCTACTTGCACACATACCACAAGCGACAGACTTTTACTTTCATTTTGCTACTGCTATACACATATTGCTACTATTATCATCACTTGTTTCTCTAAAGACAAAGTACCGTGAAAACGGCCAATTCATTCCACTTACTCTACTCCCCTGACTCCGTTTTATCTTAATAACAATAAAAATAATAATTTTATCCACCCAGCAGGCTAGCATCACCATTACAGAAAAGATATGTTCTCACATTTTTGCATAAAAAGTTGCCATTTTTTGTTCCTTTCTAAATTGCTGGGCAATTTGCATCTCCAACAATGACTGCTAACATAGTGGCCTGTTTTTACGGTGCTAAAATTGATTACTGTATGGTAATAGTAGCAATATCTGCGTGATAGTAACTGACAATCTATTTTTCGGTGATTTTGTTAGCCAGCGAGTTAGTAACCGCAGCGACCTCGACAAGTCAAGTGTATCCTCATCCTCTATTTAACAGCCTAGCAAATTTTGACATTGCCGTCAACCGCAGCCGAGTGCAACGCTAAAGAGCCACAGCTAATTTTACACTTTCAGCACTTTCTCTCTAAAGTCCAACGAGTAAAGTGTATGGACAGGAATAAACAGGTGCAGTGGAACAAAAAATATTAAGCCGACCACTTTAATTCCACTGTCTGTTTGAAGGACCGTCTTGACTTTTTTTCTCTGACTCTCACACACTTGTTTACTTACTTATTCCACTGGCGTGGCTGCCTGCTGCTACAAACAATTGCATTAGCACTTCTTGTTAAAAGTATAAACTGACAAGAGCAGACTAGACTAGTTGGTTTATCATCAAACCTGACTTGGGTTTTAAGTGGTTTCACACTTAAAGCTGTTCTAGTGCTCAGCTCTTGCTCTCGCTTTCTTGACCACTCCAGCCCGGTCCAGCAGAAAGGGAGTCAAAAGTCCCACGGAGAAAGCAGAAATTAAAGGTAAATAAAACCATTCTATAACTTTTCTCGCTTTTTTGCACCACTTGATAGAAAGTTTAATTGCATTTTATATAAGAATTAGCAAAATGGTATAGGGAAACTATTCTATACACAGAAAACAAACATGTTAAGCTCTTACTCAATAGCTTCGGCAATGTGTACAGCCGCATGAAAACAAGGCAAACAAAATTGACTTTCTGTTTGCCAACCATGCAAACCTCATACACGCACGCACGCATGTATCGGAATTTCTCGCTACTTATCTTCCAAACTTTGCGTGTCTTTTTCATTTTTTTGCGCTCATCTTGGTTTCCCTAGCAAGCTAGTAACGTCTCAGGTGAATTTCTCGGAAAGTGCCAGAATCAGTTAAGTATTTTCTCTTCCTTTTTTCTGCACATCTTTTTCCCAGTCCGTTTTTGCATTGAGTGTGCCATGCCGCCGCCACCACCTACCTTGCATGGATATTATGTGCACGTTTCCGAGAACGCTTTCTCCGTCACTTGTTTCCGTCTTTGCTAATGGCAAGCATCATTATCGTTGTTACTCTTTTCTCTCGTGGTGTTGTTAAGTACTGGCATGGAGTATGTAGTAGAAGAAATGACGATGATGATGGTGATGGCATGTATGCATGCCAGAATATTATCATCAACAACAGCAGCCAGCACTTATTTCTTTTTTTCTTCTTTATCCTCTTTTACTGTCTAGTGCTCTCTCCTTTTTCTGCAATATTTTTTTCTCTGAAAATTTCACTTGACTTGGCTTCGTTTTAGCGTGTGTGTGTGGCTTGATTTAAACACGACACGGTAGCCAAAAAGGCAAGCAGGGAAAAGAAAGACTTGAGAGGACGGAGCGAGAAAGAAAGACAAGAATGAAAAAGGTGGAAGGGAAGAAACTTGAAAAATTACTGACTTCTCTTTAGGCAACTATGAATGTGTTGTCGGCGGTGGTGGTGGTGGTTGGTGAGGTATGATAGTTTTAAAGTGAAATTTATTGAGGGAAAAGAGGCAGACACGAGAAAAGAAAGGAGACACAAGAGAGAGAAGGAAGGTGGATAATGATCAAAAATGATAATAATGACTAGTGTCATCATCATCGTGATCGTTGCATAATAATGATGGTAATAAGAGGCAATGTTATGGCATTATGCATGACATGCTCATCGTCGTGCTCTTTCAAGCGGATGCATTTAATCACGTAGTCGTGTGTAGTAAAAGTTTTTCTTCTCCTTTTTACATCGTTGTTATTCTTCCGTGAAAACGATCATAATCACTACAAGCTGTTGGCTGTACGTATATTATAGGCTAGAAGGTAGAAGATGAAAAGGGACGGCTATTTGACATACTTTTCAAAGTTTTCTTTTCACAAGAAAAAACGAAAAATTATAAAGTAGAGAAGATAAAAAAGGCGGTAAAATGACAGTAGTAATTATTTAATGATACTTTTTACAAGTAAAATTGCCTTAATTAAAGGTGACATTGACAATAATGAGACTGGTGGGTTGATGGCCTCTTCTTGTACAATCCTTTATTGCAAACGTGTGTGTTTCTCGGCAGATGTGTAGTATAGGTAGCAATGTTTGTATTGATGCACACGTGTAGAGCAAGTGCTCCTTCCTTCTTTCAAAACTTATCATTAGCAAACTGGATAAAAGAGAAAGTTTGATGGAACGTTAAAAAAGAGCTTGGCTTGAGAAAAATACACACTCACGAAGGCTGCTGAGGCTCTGGGGAAATATAAGTGAAAGCCGACATGTTTGATGACGTGACGAATGAAAATCTCTGACACAATTTTAAAGACAATTGACGTTTGACATTGACAAACCAAGACAGGCTCTTAGGAATCGGATGACTGGAGAAATGTGTACAGGGTTGTAAATAGCGTAGGTGCGGTAGCTGAAAGAATGGGAAAGAGACAGACAGTCAGAGTCTGGATCTGGTTCGGGATTAGGATGATGATAAAACCATCTTGAAGACAGGCTCACGTCTGGCTTTCTTTTAAATTAAATTTTTGTATTAGCACGACATTCTTGTGTTCTTGGGTTTAAAGTCATTGTGAAACATGTGAGGTGTTTCTTTATGATCACTGCCGGTCATGTCGTGAACTTTCAAATGTTCATCCTGTTTACACGGCCACTAAAGCCTACTCTTATAAATTATATAAGTTATAATTCGACGAGAAAACTTTAAAATGATAATTTTGTACCTGAAACAAAGTTTTTTAAAATGACATCTGCTATCCGTCGTTGCATTATCTTCTGAGTGGCTTTCTCCCACGCGTCATTGTACACTGTAGCATCAATCTATCTTCATATAACGCAAATTGAGTACACCTGTCGTCATATAGGCAGAAAGAAATCAAAAGCCATTTTTCTTTCTTGACTTTTACCTTCATGAACAAAATGACATTATGTTGTTTCCAACTTCCAGGAAAATCTAGTAAAAAATAGAGAGAAGACGGAACTTTTTCCCGTGGATTTCCGGGAAAGTCATGTTATTAGATATACACAAAAGTTAACAAGAGTACGACAACTTTAAAGAAGCAGAGATAAAGAGTAAAAACAAAGCTAAAAATAAATAAAGCACCTGGCTGCACTCTTTCTGCTTCAGAAACCTCACCAGTACAGCAGCGGGTGAGTCACTATATTACTGAACTCATGTCTCAACGAGATTTTCTTGATTTGAAGGAAAAGAAAGTTGAACAATGGCTTGATATGTAGGTAGTTGTCTCGGGTGTATTTACTTTATTTCTGGTTTCCCGCAGCCATCAAACAGCACTTCCGTCGTGGTTTTTATCATTATTACCAGTGCATTAGCCAAGTCAAGTCACGCGTCACAAAAGAAGTGGCACACAGATACACACGATACGCAACGGCGGCGGCATCAATTCTGATAAAGAGGAAAACAGACAGGCAGTAAGAGAGATGACGTGACTTGTGTACAGCTCTTCAATAAGCAAACAAACAAACAGACTTATAAACACAAAAGTTGTTTTAAAGTCGACAAGGACAAATTTTTAGAGAGAGGTTTAAAGAATCTATCTGGAATGTGCGGGTAAAGGTCACAGGCACGTATACATAATATCTACCATCATCATAGGGAGAGCACTTTACGTGACTCATGGTAATGTACAGTACTTGTCTTGTTTAGTCAACTATTTATTTCTTCCCAAATGGTTGGGATGATCATTTGCTAAAAGTGGTCTAATACATAGCACACCGTGAGGTTTTGGCATTTGTAACTTTTATCACTTACACAGAATACAAGCTTTAAATGGTTAGTGTTGATTGCTTTATGGCAATATGTAATGATTCAAAGATCAGTTTATTCATCTTTTTATAAAGGTACTTGGTCACATTATAAAGAATGCGATCACGCAACAGTCTGCTTCTTTCGACTTATATACAGTACCTATGTCAATAATTACCTACTTTAATTGCGTATTACAGAAAAAATATTTCATGGGACATTTTCTACTTAATAAATTAATAGTAACACAAAATTTGAAACAATAGATCTAAGATATATTATAAAACAGCTTTTAAATGCGTTACAATTCCGAGTGCCACTATAAGACACTGTTGGTAACCTTTTGGGATAATGTTACAAAATAAGCATTCATTATATTGTTTGACAAGTAACACGTAAGCAGTCTATCTTTTTTCTAAGCCGCAGAAGGGTGAATAAAAGGACGTGGGCCGCCGCTCCAGAAGATCTGCAAGGCTCAGCGAGAAGTAAATGGTTGCTCATTGTGGCAGAAATACTTCCATTACTTTGCCGACCTCGAGTTGCTACATGATGTCCTCAATCTCCAGAAGACGGAGAGGTGGAGGTGCTGGTTGTTCCACCATCAACAGAGTCAACAGCAACGGCACCATCAACAACAAAAGTTTTGAGAAACCCATCCGACGGAAATGGATTCTAGAGAAATGGCTAATCTGGATTACTCTTTTGGTCACATCCATCTTGCTTGACTGTAAGTCCGTCTTTTTTACTTTAGAAATTGCAACAACGGTAATCATGCTTGCTTCCGTTGTTATAACTTGTAGTAGGCTTCTTCATCATATTATTAGCTTTGTATATTATAAGCTTTATAGTTTAGGAAGATACCTTCTTACAATTTTTATATGCCGGCCCATTCCCTTTATTTACATGACTTGTCTTTTATTGCTTACAAACGCACACATTTCATTGCGCGGTCATCATGATGCCCGGATTGTTCATGTAGAAGAGAATCGAGAAGACCATCAAATGAGTTCTAGGCTCATTTCCTCCATTGTGTTCGCTACGAATTCTGCAAATAATACTAGTCATTACACTCTCCAAAGAATGAACAAGAACTGCCACCAGCAAGTCAGCACATTGACATCAGTAGTAACAAAACAGACTGGAAGCTTACTTATGTCCTCAAACAAAAACCCAATCAAATGGTTAAACTCAAACATTTTTGCAAACAATGAAATAAAAGATGCTTACGTCATTTTGAGTAAGCAACTCCCAACAAAGCATATTTAGAGTTTTGCTTTGACATCATTTACCGCTGACCATTACATATTGTCACAATATGCGAGTGTAGTAGCCCGTAGCATGTTCAAGATTTGTGCTAAGTCTCTTTCATGCGTGGGAATGCACCAGGTTTTCACCTTTTCCCTGAAGCAAACCACAAGAATTGTTGGTAAACATTTATAATTACTAGAATGTGGGAAGCATGGAGGCAACAACATCAGCAACCACCATTGGTTTCAGTTTCAACGTGCCTCTATTTTTACACACATAGCTTAGGTAAGACTAACAAAAGTTTATTGCGTGGGTTGTGCAAAACCTCGGTCAATCAAACACGACAGTAGACATACATTACATACTATTACAGATAAGACATAGGAATTCCAATGAACCGTCTCCAGTGTCATAAAAAGATTTCATTTGTTTGCTGTGCATTTTCGTCCGATTTGACAGACGAAAATTGGCGAATCAGTGAACAAAATATAGCATATGTCGTTGTTTGTAACACTAATACAATAAAAGATTGACAGGGTGGGATTAAAATCTGGAAAATTAATTTCCCCTTGTCCAAACACAGACAAGAGAAATGATTGCGGTAGCCAACAAGCAAAACCAAGAAACTGCCAGTTTCACGGTTTGCGCTTTATTAATTTAAATCATTTTATGGCAAGGTTATTAGTTTAAATGCAGCTAAAGTGATTGCCATCAGATTTACTTGATTGAGTTTGGTAACAAGCAGTTATTTAACAAAATAAGTGGTTACCATGTCATCATAAATGGAATGATGGTTATTCAATATGTTTGTAGTTACATCTCGTTTGTTTCAAGTTCTAAAAGTTTTTTTTTTATTTTGTGCAATGCAATAACAAATGGCATTTTGTTTCTCTTTTGAGCACCAAATCCTGATTTATGCTCATGTAGGACTAAACCCTTGTTTAATACTGCCCACCCATCAGATATGAAATCGATTGAGCTCTTCCATTAATTGTTATTAGTTTACTTGCAACCACAAAGCCGCCTACCATATCATGCAGTACCCCTCCATTTATCTTACTTCCACTGCACTGCAATATTATGAGCAGATTGGATTCTTTGAATTATTGAATGCAGCCAATAGAGAATTCTTTCATCTTTCGATTGCAGTCCATTTCGTCTGACGTTGGACGTTCAATAATAAAAAGTAATGATAAATTTGTACAGTTTTTTCCTCTTCTGCTGCTAGCCTATTCATCAAAAAACGGTGCTTCTAATTTTTTTCCCAATTTGTTGGATGGTCATAGCTTATCTTGATTCCTTTTCCTGTGCAGAAGCAAGAGAAAGGCAACACCAGCAAACTATAGAGTCGCCACTCATCATCATGCAACATTGCCGTTAGCCAACACACAAAATGAACAATGAATCAATAAAGAAAAATATAGAAAAAATAACACAAGTTATTTCTTTTCTTATTCCTTTTAGCAGGCAAGCGTGAAAATGGTGGCGTGTATGGTTGGTTGGCACACCCAACATCTTATACTAGCTACGCATGCATGGGAAAAACAGGAGAAAAACGAAAGCAAGAAGATGGTCGCAAAATTAATCCACACTTGGGAAAGTAAATCCATAAAAATGAAGGAAAAGTTTTGTAAGACTTTTTTCTGAGGATTATGATCCCGATTTCCCTGAAAAGTTGCGCGGAAAAACTCGATTAAAATCCTGTTCTTGCACAACATCCGATTAAAATGTTGTTTTTCTTCTCTGGTTTCCTTCTCTGTACCATCAACTACTTTTGTACGCACAGGGTCCCTGCGTTCTTCTTGAGAAATGATAAATGAAACTTTATTTTTAGACATGCAACTGTACTATTTTTATGTAACAGATGAAATAACCATGAGCATCTTCAATTTCGTACATAGGATATTATGGGAAGATGATGAAGGTTTTGAAGATTTGTTGATTATTATGAGGATCATAATGCTAAAAATGATACTCTGATTATGATGATCTTTCATAATAATATGCTATATATCCATGAATTCATTTTCATTGAAAGTATCAAAGCCAATCCAGCCAACTCAGCAGTCTACCAGTCTGCAAGTCTGTGGTGGTCCTGGATGATGCTTCTGTTTGTCTATCTTTTTTTATGCTGTCTAATAGTAAATATTTATGTTTGTGTATTGCTTACGAAAGCAGAAAGGGGAAAAAATTGGAAAAAATTCCAATGATGCATTCACGCATGCAATATCCAGCCCAACAAAACTTGAATACAACTATGCCATTATTGAAACGCACATGCTAAGTAAAAAAGTATAAACTTTTTAGAAATATGCGAGTAGATGAAAATAATATAGAAAGCCGAGAAGAGAAAATGAAACAAACTATTTTTCCAAGAACAAGGTAATATTTTGTCAGCTAGCATATGTTTTATGGAATGGGAGAGAGAGACTGAAGGACTGAAAAATTTGAAACTTTTCTCTTGAGAGTAAAGCAAACTGCTTATATGATCCAGCAAGAAGTCTCTCAATCCTCTGCCAAAATATGTACACACACATTTTTTGTGTGAATATCTCTGCAAGTTTGTTTTTTTGTTGTCATTGATGTTCTCGTAAAGCATTCTCTGATACTACTCGTTAGCTTGGCCAACGAATAACAAATTTATTTTCCAAAAAAACGAAAGAAACAAACTACTTGACAAAAATCGATACTTTTTTGGTGGCTGAGTTTACTACTGCGACGGGTGAGTGTGCCATGCAAAAAGTTGAAATAATGGGAACATGGAACTGCTATAAATCTCGTGGGGATGATGATGTCGATGATCATCATCAGGATGATGCCACTAGTACTACCACCTAAACAATAACTGGAAATTGTAAAAAGAGCTAGAATATTTGAATCATCTTCTTGGAGTAGTAGATGCTCTTGGATGTAGTGTAACACACAACTTATATGTATTTTTTATTATGATGAATGAGAAATCGCTGGGAAAAGTTTCTTCCTCTTCTCTATGTTAACTTTGTTGCTGGTTTTTTTGGAATGTAAAACCAAATTGAAATCCAATCGGGTAAACTAAATAAAAAAGTAAGTTTTTTTCGCAGTGTCAGAAAATAAAAGGGTTATGGAGAGAAGCGTAGAGATTTTGTTTCCTTTCTTTAAATTTGTTTCGTGGTTTGACAGAAATGGATATATGGAGAAAGTGACGAAAGAAAATAATTTAGAGGGTTGAGTACAGAGTTTAGAGAGAGAGAAAAAAAAACTTGGAAAGTGTCGCTGCTGCTGTCCGTCTTTCACGCTATCCTTGTCATTGCCATCATCACAGTTTCCCAAAGAAAATGTTTTTTCTTGGCTAAGACCTCTCTCATATGCACCATGACAGAAAAACTTTGCCACACGGTATGGCAGAACGACAAAGTGGCCAAACAAGCAGAGAAAATAAAGTTTGCAAAGTAAGGGAATTTGTCGTATGTGGGGCAGGCTAAGAAAGATGATATGCAGCGAAAGAAGAAGAAAAAAACTTTGCAAGTTTCTAGCTTTTTTTCTTGTTCAAGAATTTTGATAAGGTAATAATAATAACAAGAAGAATGTCGAGTTTTTTTCCTTAAAAGAGTGTGTTTTACGTTGTGCCCCATTTCTTGTTTCTTTATTGGCCCTCTAGAAAGACAGGGTTTTAAAGGGGCCATAAATAAAGCCAGGTTTCTATTATTTTTATCACAAAACTCGGCGATTGACTATAATATTATGAATGCATGTAGAAAAAAAATGCTATCACAGGAGCAAAGGGATGTTCTTCCGGTTTTCTGCATTTTGTTTCGTATCTGATGATGATATGCTCTTCATTCTGGTATGCATACTAAAATGGTACTTTTATATTGCATATTATACTACACTTTATATTTATTATTATCTTTTAGACAAGGAAAAGAGTTTCCATGCCAAGAAAAAAAACCGTTTCCAGTGCACTGCATTCTTCCTGGCTTTCGCTGGTATATAGTGGCCCTGCTGACCGCGGCTTCTGAATCGTGAATCATGGGTCGTGTGCCATCATGAATAATTTATTATGATGCTGTGCTACCTTTTTTCCTGTCCTTTTATCTGTTTTTATTATGAGCATCTCCCTCTTCCTCCATTGCACACACGCTTTGCATTTGATACAGGTACTTTATCATTTTTCAGGTGTAGTCTGTCTGTCCGGCATTCTGACACGTGGGGGCCTATTAAAGACTAGACTGGTTTCCAGTGCAGACTCTTGGTTACTATGAATATTTATTCGGTTTAGGTTTACACGCGTTTTAATCCATGTTAATACCATAGTATTATGCCACCGCATACCGAAACATTTGCACTTGCAGTTGAGTTGCCAAGTGCCAGCTTTTCCTCTTGTCATTACCGTTTCATATGCCATTATTCTCCTTTCTTTGCTCCATTACTTGGATTACCTTGTCAGCTTTCAGCTAAAACCTCGTTAAAACCAGCATAAAACTGATACTCCAATCTTGTCGTAGGTAGGGTCAAGCACATAGAAGTGAAAGTGGGGCAATAGGGAAACGCTACCAGTTCTACAAGATGGAACAAAAAACTGAAAGTGATTACAAATGCAGACATATTTAAACTGAATACATTACGCTAACATATTATGCCATAGCATCTACCTATTGAGTAACAGCATACTGATATTTTCACAGTTTTGAAAATAATTCAAAAGAATATGTTTCTCAATATTTATTTGAGCTGCTTCAGTGTAACATAAACATGTAGGCATAGTAATCCAAACAATCAACAAAGATACGTGATGTGGAATATAAAGAATAACAAAGAACTACGCTACGTGATGGAATTTGGTGTAGCAAGTTCTCTTTTTAAAGACAAAAAAAAACAAGATAAACAGGATAAAGTTACACAGAAGACAAACTTGATTACATAAAGCACGTAAGTAGTCTGCCTTGTCATAAGATAAGCACACTTTTATTCATTGGGAATAACAAACACAACAGCACGGATCACAATACGTGAGGCCACTATCATCATTGACATGATAGGTAGTTGACTTTCTTTCAAGATGGGGATTTTATGTACTCCTTCAATTATTATTCATTCACCCAAAGCGAGAATTTGCTGGCTGGCCTTGAACACACAACCAAGTCATATACGTGCTGTTGCAGCACTTACCGTAATTACTTTTCTTTTTTTCTTGAAAAAAACTTCTTAATACGTTCTCGGGAAGAGAAAAATACTAATACCGTAGTTTGTTCTGACTTTCGCGTAAGTAGATACTCTTGGGCAGAATTTTTTCAGAACAGAGAGGAAAGTGAGAGAAAAGAGGCAGAAATAGAAAGCAGTTATATTTTTATTTTCCTCTGTGTCCTCTTTACGTAACTCCTCTGTGCTCTAATTAATGCACACATACACACAACGCCAAGGCGAGACAAGCTGTTATGCACAAGGTTTTTTTTTTGTTTTCGACTGTTTACTATTATAGCAGCAAGTGTCATGAAAATTAAGAGTCAAGTCTGGGCTTGTGCTTCTCGTTTTTGAGAATAAGTACTTTTTGGTTATTTACTTTTGTCGAGTTTTTCGTCTTGAGGGAAGGAAATAAACAGTGAAAGTATTAAAGAAACACCCACATGCATACAAAAATTACTTACTGTTGAGCTGTTGCTGCTGTTGAGTGTAACATTGCATACGTTTAACATATAGCTGCTACAAGACTATAAGGACTCGACTGTATATAAACAGCAAAAAGAGATGCATAAAAGGAGGAGGAGAAGGACAACATGGCGACCAAATTTGTTTTGGCATCGCAAAAATTTACTGTGCTAAAATGGTAGAAACCAATAAAGTAGAAAATGTAGCACATGCAAAATTCTTTTAAAAGTAGAGTCATAATAATACGTCATATTGCCTGGGGACAACTAGGAATGAGTTTCTAAATTTGTAATGAACATAACTGGAAAGAAATAAGTAACGTATAAGTTTTTTTGCAACGGAAATAAAAAAGAATTAAATGTATTCTGGGAAACCACTTGCGACGAAGTAATTACTACAACTACTCGTGCAACTATACCACCACCACAACTACACTTCTTGAAATAAATTAGCACAGGGATTGCACTCACGTCAGTACAATGGACGTATTCATGGAATAGGACGTATATAGGGAGAACGGGATTTGGTTTTTGGCTTGGAAGAATCTAATTAGTTCAGCTTAACTTGAATTGAGTAATTTTGATGATGGTGGAGGGTTTTTTCAGTGCAAAGTTCTCCGTGACTTGTTTACCTTTTTTTTTAATTTGTACGCGTTCTCTAGTTTGGATACTCTACTTGCAGCCTCGAGCAAAAAAGTTCACTTAGCATTACGAATGCGTATAAAGTTGATTCAGGAATCAAGTGTGAAACACACTCGCGATTTTTGTATTCAAGCCTTCAGCACAATTGAAATACATAGGTACTTATGTGTTATTACAACTTGTACGTACAATTACATAGTACCATTTCCTACTTTCCAGTTCATAATAATTTGACTCCTGTGTTAGCATATGAATTATGCTATGTATGATTATAAGAGAATTAAAACCAAGCTTATCGTTAACACCATCACCAACGTGTCATATCACCTCATTGACAGAGCACACTAGTGGTGTGATAATTATGAAAAGGGACATTAACTCTGGCATGGAGAAATGGAACGAGCAACACGGACGTTCTAGTAAAGTAGCACATTAACAAGCAGACATGGCAACTAGAAGCATTTATGAAATCCTGGATGTATAAGTGTTTCCAATGAAGAACCTCTTTTCTCGCACGACCACTTTCCCTCGCTCTCTCTCTCAACAAAATTTGCTCTTTAACATTGCTCATTTTATCATAATCATCATCATGTCATCCTCATAATCACGCCACAGGCTTTTGTCTAAAGGATGCAGTTTTAAGTTGATATCGCACCACCACCAGAAGCAGAAGCGTAGTAGTGCTTCCTTTTCTTCCCTCCTCACACTCTCACGCAGCACACAATGAAATGTAATATGTGTGTGTGGAATAATTTAATCAAAATCAGAGTGTGACACCTTCTCTCTATCCTCTTGCGTTCACAGTTCCAAGCTCTTGGCACATTTTACCAGGTTGAAAAGCACACACAGTAGTGCACAGAGTTTTCAGCTTCCATGCTTCTTTCTCTCCAGCTTCTCTGTTTTTAGCCCTCAAGCTGGAAAATATGTATTGTCATGTAAAAAACCAGCTTCCCCATTCTGCAAAGGGAATAGAAATATTTTTTCCGTGCAACCGGATATTTTCTTCTTTTCATTCGAAATAATTTTCCAAAGCGGAAGCAAACAGGGAAAAAGTGAACGGGATGATAATGATGTTGATATGATGAGATTTAGAATTTCATCCATAAAATATTATTCCTCTTTCATCCCCACTTCTGTCCAGAAGTGGTTTCCCCTCTCCATTTTCCTCTTTTTGCCAAAACCCCGTTGCCTCATAGTCATTCCGAGAAATGTACGTTTCATTTTTGTACATACATCCATGTTTATCTCCCGTTTGACTTCGTTTTTTCTCTGGCTTGAGTGAGTAAACGGTTTTTTATTTTTTGCTCAAGTGGCAAACACATAAGGAATCAGGGAAAGTCTAGGAACGTTACCTAAGTACGTACGGTTACCAAATCCAGAAGAGTACATATACCACTTACTTAGCTTGCTAGCCTCTCTTCACCCGAAAGTAATACACAGTGGACATCCGCTATAAGAAACGGAAGTAGTACAGATTTTTATTCCTTTATTAAAATCGTCACTTTTATAGCAATAAAGTTAAGAAGAGAAATGTTATGCCCGCCAAAGGAGATTTCCGTCATTTTCTGTTGGGAATCCCTTGTAAGTAGGTTTGCTATAACGAGCACTCATCCTTGAACACCAACATTTGCTGACCCTAAGAAAAAAATTCTTTGACGGTTATTCACTTTAATTCGTTATCTATTTTGGGCCATATTTTTTCAAAGGTATTACTTCATAGATTTATGTACATAAAGGCGTTATGTAATCGATCTAAAACGGCACTATATATTTGACCTGCTGGTTGTGTTTCTTTCGTTTTCTTAAACACAGGAAAACGTAGAGGACTTTTTTAGGCGTCTGCATTAATTGCTATTGACGGCATATTATCATGATGCTTTTTCCGTTCGGGTCATGGAGAGTCAGGGTGATGGTGCAAAGAGCGACATATGGATTAAATGGTATTAATGACAACGATAATAGCTTTTCCCATAGAGAGCAGGCTTTTTTATTTAAGAGAAAGCAAAAAGAAGCTCTGCGTTTTACGTACATCATTCGAAATGGTCCATAAAATTTTTGCCCATTTTGGCAATATTTTTTTGCTTTCCCAGCATGATCATATAAAAGCAAGTTCTTAAAGAAAACTTCCATTTTCTCTACGTTCTCAAAAGCAAGTCAAGTGGGCTCGCAGATCTAGTTTGATTGCGAATTTTCCTCTTATAGTTTATTTGTGCCGTTTTGTATGATTTTCCATTTGTTGTTCTGCTCTCGCAGCACACTAAACAAGAGAGCAGAGCCCCTTTCTCTGAAGCTCGATCCATTCTTCAGACGTTGTGATGAATTCAAATCTCCTTTAATGACCTTTTAAATAACACGATCATTTTACTTGCAAACTTCCCACACATACAGTAATGGATATAGACATATGCAAGAAAGCTTAAAGGTCTAATATAGGGATTCCTCCATTATTTTCCTGTTGTACTTTGTTTGGGCTTTTGTGCTTGCAAAGTAAGAGATTTGGACTGATGCTGATAATGAAAATCAGTCAAGTGAACGCGTGACGTGGAACTTGACTACTTGTTTTAGTTACTACTTACTCCCGTGGCAACTCTTTATGTTCGTGTACTTCTGTGGTAATATTTCCCTTATAATAGTCACCAGCGCAACGGAGTCGCGCGCGCCTACACTAATCTAAAATTGCTGAGAGAAAATCAGAAGAAGCGGTGCAAGTCGCGAAAGAGAGAGAAAGCATTGCTGGGAAAGGAAATGGAGTAAAATAATGAAAGTGAAAGAGGGGGACACGGAGATGAGGAAAGCGAGAGTGAGAGAAACATGGGATGAGCACGAACACAGGGATAATGGCAAACGACACAAACATTTCCACATAAATTCACAGCAGCGGCTGCTGTGGCAGGGGTGGTGGTGGTGTAAGGATTGAAAAAAAGAGGAAACCCAGCCAAACCAGATAGATGAATAAAGAGAGGTACTCTCGCAGTTAGAAATGTGTGCATGTTGCTTGGCGAATTGAACTGAATTGGATTGGAGATTTTGGGTTGAAAATGAGAAGAGGAGCAAGTTGGGTAACCTCTGAGGCGAAAAAAATCGACTACATATTTGCCACGCTATGTGCAAGTATCAAAACAATACATAAGAGCACAAATGGGTTCCTCACTTTTGTATTTACATTAATTTGTTGGGAATATCATTTTTGCATTAAAATGAAACGTTATTAAAAATACACAAAAGGTTTGTCTTGTGTCCTAAAAAACTGCTTGGCTGCCCTGGGCTAAACCTTTTAGTGTGACAAAGTAAAAGGGTAGTGCATGTCTAGTCAGGACAATGAAAGGATGATAATGCTGATGCATTATAATTACTAACGTGCTGAAAAGACTGAGACTTTCTTGCGATTGGCATGCATAATATGTAGGATCAAAGGAGGAGTAGGAGGGAAACAGCAGCAGTCAAATTTTGCACTAAATCTAAGGACAATCAAGTGGCAATATATTAAAGTGTACCAGTTAATATTCAGCTTTTCATATAGGAAAAGGACAAAATGAATTGTGTATAAGAAACGGGAAAGGTGAAATGAGTAGAAGACACTGATAGGATAGAAGGGACACAAGCAAGAAGGAGTCTGAAAAGACAAGAAGGAAGGAGAAGGAACGGCAGGTCAAAATTCAATTAAAATTCCTTCAGTCTTGCTCCTGATTTCAGATCTCTCCTCTGAGCAGCCAAGAGTCTCAAAGCTGTTCGTTCCATTCAGTTCACTTTTGAAGAAGAAAAAATCAAGCTCACTCTCAGGTTCCTCCCTCCTCCACTCGTCTAGTTTGGTTTGCCATACTATTATGTAGACACCTGTAAAATCCCGAGCAAAATTTGTATCCCAACAGCACAATCTATAATAATATGAAGCTTAACATATACTCTTATAAATCCTAGCGTGCAGCTTTCTTTTCCGTTTTTTACCTCCTTTTTTATATTAAACTGACTCTGATTTAAGTCGTGTGACAATGACAGCTTGACATTGATTTTTTAACAAGACGGAGCCGAGATCCAAGTCATGTACCAGTGTACTACTGACTGCCAACTAACCAGAAATAGCGACATTGACTTATTAGGTTAGGTATCTTCGTGACATCAATATTTATTTTTGCTTGTGTGACTAGTGACTACACACACCTTTGAAAAATCTGAATGAAGGAAAAACTGTTTGAAGTAACATATTCTTTTTGAGTTTTTCCTTCCCTTTTTCAGACATTCAATCTTCTTTGCAAATAAAGTTTTCAATCACAATTAAGTTGGGACTGGGAGTGAGAAGGAAAAAGTCTTTTGCTATTGTCAATGTTAAATGAGTTCCAGAGGTTTTGATCAGAAGCAGAGCACACCACAAGTAATAATAACCCATCTGTCAGTGTGATTCATACAATTGGGATGGAATAGCAGGATGCCTATTAAGAGGGAATTTGAATAAATATTAAATTTTGGATAAATAAAAAACTAATAATTTTCCACTTTTTCCATGGCAGATGCGAAATTGTTTATTTTATTGCTTACACGCGTCCTCTTATCTCTACCCACCACACACTAAACTTTCTGTATGATTTTACCTTGCGTGTAGTAGAAACTGATATTTTAATTTCATATTACTGTCTGAGTTTAGGACAAAAACTTTAGTGAGTTTTTTATTTCTTAAATTAAGACCGAAGCAAAGACAAGAGTTTCCAGGTACCCCAGTTTTCCCTGAATACGTAGGCGAAACCAATATAGGAATTTTCCTACTTCTTCCCACCCGCCTGTTTTACACATCTTTCATAAAGTAGCAACGCAGCAAGTTGAGCAGCAGCAGCTTAGCCTAGAGAGTCTTCCCACTTATGAAAAATAGTTATTTAGGCTGGTAGGAGGATGGAGGAAGACCAATTCCAAGAAATATTTAATGCATACATATTGGAATACGGTAGCAGTTGCATGAAACAATAAAGTAATTTAATGGGATAAAAAGTGGAAAATGGCAAAAGCAGTAAAGCTCCTCTCAAAACTAAATGTAAAAAGGAAAAGTTTTATTTGTTCAATTTTTAACCATTATTTTTAACCATAATAAGAAAAGAAAGTGAAGAACATTGGAAAATTAAACCGGTTTTTGGAGCTCCTACCTGGTGAAAAGAGTACATAGACAGTGCACATTCAAGACTTAAGAAAATCGCATTTAAAAAAATGCCAGAGAATGCGATGCAAGAATCTCATCTGCTATTCTTTGGGTCGCTTAGTCGCATCTCTTTTACTTTCCATATTTTCCGTGGGAAGCGTGTATTGTAGTATTATCCCACAGAGTACAGTTTGTTGGAAGTACAATGTTTTGAAATTCGAGCGTGCTCGTTTTACCTTCTTCGTAACGTTACGCTTTATATAAACAAGTAAACAATTTATTCACTGTTGATCAACAGGAACGTTATGTAATGACAGAGTATTTTGGTAGTCACTTTGACCACTTTACCATAGCCACCTACATATTTCATTCAACTTGTTTACATCCTCTTTTTGGTTTTAAACCCAGCTTTTTGGTTACTTCCCATCATCATCTTCTTAAGCGTGACACTGTAATCAGCTTAAGAAATAGAGTTCGATAACTTAACTCCTACAACAGAGTGATTGCGTCACATATTTACTGCGGAGTTATTTATGTAAAAGGACAAAAACGGTCGCATGATTCAAATTACATGCACGTGTAGGCTCATAAATTGCTTGTACTGTCATCTCTCTCCCTCTGATTACAAAACTAATCTAATAAATTGTACTTTCGATCTTTTCTCCGCCCAACAAAAAATGAAATCTATTCTTATTTTTTGTTGCTTGTCATTTTCTTCCTTCCGTTTCTATTATCTGCCTCCAATCCAACTAGTCTTACAAACAGAGATAACCCCCGCAAACATTCCGCCATTCTAATTTAACTTTATCTCACTTGCCTAGTATTTTCTTCAATAGTATATACGATTCTACTAAATTGACTGTCTTGGTTTCTGGTGTCATTATGCGTCAAATATACACATTTTGCCAAGATTTGCGAATATTTATGCGAAAGGTTTTAGTAGATTTGCAGAACAATAGAACAAAGTAACCGTTTGCCTCTATAATTTGTGCAACCTCAAGAAAGATTTAGCCTAGATAATAATACTTGCCATATTATCCTGTCCGTGCCACTTTCACTTTTCGTTACAGACTTTTAGGAGGACGCGTTTGTATAAACAGTCTCCAGTTTATAGCGAATTGCTTCATTATTTGGTCGCATCTATTTCCTGCTCCGTGGGTGGATTGTACAACTAATGTAATGTTACAACTACTGTTGCCATCGTTGTCGTCGCCATTTAAACTTGGCTTGTGTAACTTGCGCCATTGTTAGGTGATCACAATTCATGAGTATGTCGTGGCATTCATGGCAGGCCATTTCCCTCTATATAAGGCCAGTCAATATTTACCATTACTCTCTCAACGAGAAATTCCAATTCAGAAGCTATATGTGCAGCCTTTCTTCTCTGTTTGTCTTGAGCAAGTACAAAGAATCCAATCCAGCGAACATCCTTTCTTCTTCCTCCTTCATGCGTTTTCGAATGCAATCCTCTATTGTTATTAAAATATATTATTATTGCCTATCTTGCTTCCTGCTGCTGCTGTTGCTGATGGTTATATTACTCGTCCTCCTCCTTCCTTCAGCCACTTTACAGTAAAACGGCGTGCTTGGTCAAACATGAGCGGAAAAGTAAAATAATAAAAAAGCTTTTTGTAACAGAGAATTCTAAGGTACAAAGTACACAGTATAATATGTAGAGAGACAAACATGAGGAAAGTGATCGAGAGCCAAGCAAATATACAGTTTTTTACGATTAAAGTCCAACGGGTACACACTAAAGTGGAAAATGGGGAACTGGGGGACTGGAAGCGGGTAGCGTGCAAGCGACCATTGCCTCCGCTTCTGGACATTTTCCAGCGACAAAACTTTTTATCTCTGGGCATACATAGTTGAATCTGAGTGTTATCTTGACCTTTTCCAAGAACAAGAGGATCTTACCTTTTCCCTGCTCACCATCCTTAATATCATTTATTGATGCTGCTGCACATTTTGTCGCGGAGAAGAGTCTCGACTTTTCCACAGGCTTTTTCAGAAAATGCTCAAGTGGAAATCAGAGCATATGGGAAGCTTTTACGCAAAGAAAATCTCGGTATAAACATGGACACAAGTGGAACGTATATTTATTAAAAATCAATTTCAAGAGACTTCGTCTCTATCTCTACTCTCTGGGTCAACAAACTAGATTGCCTCTAATTTTTACAATTGACCGTCTACTCTCAAGGATTCCTTTAGAGTTGCAAAACTTTGCAAACTCTTGACAAACTAATGTTTGCCATGCATGCATGTTGGCATAGGTAGTCTCTCGTCGCTTGTTTGATGACAATTATGGTTTGCTATTCAGAGGTTTGCACTAAATCAGAGATAAGGGCTTATCTATTCAAGAAAATTGTCCTGCCTTATAAATTTTGTACAGTTGTTGAGTTGCTTTGTTACTGAACAAGCGATGACTTTAGATTAGAAAATGCTTCTTCTTTTTATGTGCTCGGTGAGTGTGTTGGCAAACACTTTTCTGGAGAAACAGGGATTGGGGCAATTTGCACAACTTAGGGCGACTTGAAAAAATCAATAAGCCAATACTACAAAAGTAAGAAGCATGTTAGCATCTCTTGCTTGTGTTTATCTTGGGTCTTAGAAGCAAAATGTGTAAACACTTCAGTTCCTGTGCGCTTGAATTTGACATATTTTCCAAACTTTATTAACTTTTTCGTTTAATTCATGTAGCCAAGGTCGCAAAGTAGTAGAGGGCAAAACCACAGGAAAGGACAGGATTTCTTGTTTTTCTGACGTTCATATGTAGCTGACTAAACTGGACAGTGGAAAATTCCTGAACAAAAATTTACGTTGCTCTACTTTTCTCTGCAAAGTAATATGAAGGTTTAAATCATTTCAGGATGCTTGTAAAGGTGGCTTTTACTACCAGCACACTGCAAGTGCAAATCCAATCCTCCAAGTATAAAATAGAGATGGTCAAGGTAGTACACACATAGCATGGTTTTTTTGGGGGTGATGACTTGGCGTTTGGAATTTTGATAAGAAAAATGATTATGTGCACCTTTCACCATCGCACTACTTCAAAAGACCATAATGATGTTGATGATGCTTGCAGACCACGTTGGTGGGGTTGTGCATAAATCAAGTTTCCTCCACACACACAGCTTGATATATTCTGGACTTACACTTTGCTATCTCTCTGCCCCGTTGATGGTGATCCCAACGAGTGTAAAAAGATGATATGACGCTAAAAGATTGTAGGCTTTTCAAACAAAATTTATGGCTTGCCGCTACATTCCAAGTCTGCTCAGTGTTCTGCTTGATGCAAGTGACCAAGTGACCAGTTTCCTTTCTGTTGAAATGTGTTTAACCCAAAAAAGGACTAAAATGTGCTTTCCATCTTTTTTTCCTCTGGCTTAATAAATAATATTTCTTTGATGTTGATGATGATGTGGTCACTACTACATTTCTTTGCAAAAAAGAGAAAAAAATTCAATTCCCATTTTCTTTTTTTGCTTTCTCGTCTCCGGATATCTGGTGGTTCTATCCAGGTTCCATTTGCAGATCTACCTTTTTCCTGCAAAATTTATGAGAATGAGCACTCTACTAGTGGGAGAAAAGTGCACCACCAGAGAGAAGTAGTTTGCCACCTATCTATAATATTCAATATTGCAATAACATAAAAATGGTATTTGTCATTGCGTTCCACTATTTCATGAGGCAACCATCGAAAGGAAAGAAGAAGATTCGTATAAACATTTCATGGGAAAAAGTTACAAAGTTGGAGGTGACATAGTTGCATGTAAGTGGAATATATATTTCATCCAGAAACCACCACAAAAGTGTAACCTTGTGTAAATCAACTGACAATAAGTAGTCACGTTGGCTGTACAGTAGATAAGTGCACACCAAATGTCTCAACCTCCACAATACCATTGTGGATGATAATGGTGGTGGTGGTGAGAGCGGAAATGGTTGTGCTTTTGCTAAGCTGGCCTCATTAGCAGCGTTTTAGCTGCATTTGCTCAGATGACTACCCACGCTATGAACCGTGACAAGAATGATGCACTGCAAAAAAACGCCACTAGTTTCTTCTGTGCGACTATCCCAGTTTTCAGATTTCACTGGGCAAGTGGCAATAATAATAATTTATTTTCTGGGTTCTGATGGTTTGCCGTCCTCATGCACTTCCTTCCTTTTCAGCGCTGCTCTTCTTTTTCTTTTCATCTTCTCACCTTTATGAATGGTAACATACTTTTTAGCAGAATCCGCATTCCCTTTTTCTCAAGTGCAATTTAAAAATTTCATTTTCCATTATGTGGAAAGTTAAGTACGTTTGAAGAGACAAGTAAAAGCAATTTTCTGCTCTGGGATGTGAATGAGTTCGTGTATTTAAGCTGTATTATGTGAGCTTTGCAAAAAAAAAGTCAAGTGCTGTCCTGGGATTTTTTGGTTTGTAAAGTTGCTGGCTTAAGTGGAGGACCAAGAATTTCGCGAGCATGACATCGAGGGAAAAAATCAAGGCGATAAGGGCCTCATCTAATCTTACCAAATGCGCGTCTGAAAAGTTTTACAGTTGAAAAATGGGTTTTTTATTCTGCTGAAGTACTTGGTAGGTCAGTCTTTAGTCTGTCCAACCTCTGCAATTTATCACGGGCTTTGTTGAATAGACAAAATTTAATGGAAATCTCTAGAGATCAAACAGGCAAAAAAATATTTCCTCTGATTATCTAATACTTTACGTACAAGCAGAAATTCCGTGAGAATGAGGGTCCAAAATGTTATCCCAAAGGTTAAGAGCAAAAGTACACATGTTTGTTTTTCCTGTTGCTGGTCAATTAGTTTTTTGTTCGACGTGTACGCAGAAATTAAGTGAATACCAAAAAGAGAAAGTGAATAAAACGGAATGAAGCGGAGGATATAGCGTTGTTTTGTAGTGGTTGTATAGCGGCGGTTGGTTGTGGAATGGAATTTTGTTTGTATGATGAAAGTACAAGGTTACGCGTTTCTCCACTAATGAATGGAACATGTGGATAGATACGTGCACTTTCACTTTCGCAAGACACTCATTTGGAGTGATAGAGTAAAGTGGGCTTACAATAAATATTTGTACACCAGGAAAAGCGGTAGTGGATATAATGATTTGCTGAGTGTGTCGCCTTCATTAATACTATCTGACATCTGACAAGGAAATGGTTGCACTGCTTCTGTACGTTGTTGATTTAGTTCTAGTAAATTATAAATACCTCGTTTAGTTAGAATTTAATGTGATTCCTGGTACTGTACAGTGTACACAACACTTTCAAGCTAATTCTGTCTAGGCCCTGAGAATTAAGCGTTTGGCAAATATTGAACTATAGCAAATTAGTATGAATTCCATTTGCCCGAATCTTGCACTTGCAAAACATTTTAAGTTTAAAATTGATAAAACCCAGTCAATAGTTTCTTGCAACTTTCATGCCGTTTTAATGAGTTGTGACGCGGAGTCCACCACAGGTACAGTATTTAGTTTTTATAAGCTACAAGTCCTACTTACAACTGAAAAGAAAGAGTTATAAATAATGAATTTTCAGTACTACATTCTTACAAATTCTTTAAACACTTGATATTATTATTAAGCTGAACTCTTTGGAGTGCTAAAACATTTGTAAGCCTTGCATGTAAGTGCCTTGTAGCAGACTAGACAATAAGGCTTTGTAGACCGGGCAGCAACATGCTCTAGAGAAATCGGCAAGTTATCATCGTAGTAGAAAAAGCCATGTTTAAGTTATGTGCTAGGTGGGTGGTAAGTTACCACTGGTAAATAGTTTTGCAATATGACTTCGCATGAAACAGGATTTTCTCAGAACAGCATAATGTGCGCACCAAGTTGAAAGTTAAATTGTAAAAAGAAAGAGCATGCAAATGAATCGCAGAGAGAAAAGGAACGTATAAAGACCTGAAACTTTTTTATCCGTATTAGCTTCCATGCATTATGTATGTGGGAAACCTGCTGCTGCCATATGGCTCAAATTAATGGACTCACTTTGCACAGGCTTATCATAACCTACACACTAATTAGCTAGACATGTAAACTATTATGCATACATATTTATTACGCTTTTATAAATTTAATAAATTTTGCTTTTCCGCAGACATAACGATGTATGATATGAATTAGAACGTAGTTTGCTTTTGCAGTGTGGCTTTGTTTTGTAACTTGTATAAACAATCACTAGAAGGCTATTTTTGTTGCCTTGATGTCTAATTTGTTATTATGAGAAGGCTTTATTAAATCAAACTCTCTTTGAAAAAATGGTTTAGGTGCCTACTGTGAAGTGATGTGTTACGAGTGTGCATGGCAAGGGTCCTCTCCTCTTCCTTCTACAAACGAAGGCGTCAGTGACGTTTGCCGACCCCACAACTTTGACGTTAACGTTGTCCACAAAATCAAGTGCGCAAATGGCTGTAGGAAGCAAGCTCTCCATGAATTTGGTAAGCCATCAAGTACATTTTACATTTGACTATTTTTTGTAAGGTTTTGTCATAGAATTTCATACACAATTTGTGTATGGGCTATGTGCAAAGAGCTTAGAAAAATAAATCATTCATACTGTCATGATTCTACATTCTCCACCTTTCACCAACTTTTCGGGTATACAGATTTAAAAGGTCGACCAAGTCAACACAGAAATGAAGTACGATCGTAATACTTTATTTAATATGCAATACCTATGCACAATTTGATGTCCTTGAGTTCTTGACTAATGAACAATAAAAAATGGAACTAAATTGGGAAATGGAAAAATTCCTACAGGAAAATTTATACTGAACGCTTTATTATATATCGGCTAGACGTACAGAAATGACGCTAGACGCCAACAACGGCACCATTTGATAAAATTTAAATTGATACTGACAGTCAACAGTCGTATTCATAATTTCTCAGTACTTGGTAATGTCATTATTGTGTACTGCGTACCATCCCAATAAAGTTATCATGTTGAAAATTGAATTGCCACGTGTTATGCGAGCTCCCAGAATGTATTTTTCTCAAAGGACGTCTGCCATGCGTTGTGCAGACAGTAGTAGTAACATACATTGTGTGTCATACAAGCAAAATTATCCAATCAATGTTACTAAACGAGTATATGATATTCGTGATAATATTCTTGATATTCCTTCCTTTCACGTGTTTGCTAAAAAATTAGTAGGAAATCAAATGACCTTTACCATTTTCTTTGGAAAGGAAAAAAAGTATCTAACAAGAAAAGATTAAAACTGGAAAAGAAATTAAGGAAAAGTGCAAAAGTACTAATCCTAATTCAATAATGTAGATTTTGTATGACATCCGGTTACAAGCACTCTTTCCTGCACGCTGCACTATGTAAAAAACACAGTTAGACTGGATTTGGATATATGTATACATGTTTCTATAGAGAATCCTACCAAGTGAAAGTAGGCACAGGTACACACACACTCTGTCTTATTCAACTTGTCACTAGAAAGTTCTGCGTTGGTCCTGAGAACTCAGGACGCGCTGTGCGAAGCGGAAGTACATATAAGGATATAGAGTGTGTCATGCTGTCCCATTTTTTTCACACTGTCAAAAAAGTGAGTGTGATGCGATATTATGATAATGATATTTCTAAGAACATGCCCTAACAGACAAAGATAATCTCAGCGACAGTATACATGTAGCATGTATGCTAAATGCTAAAGTTCGACTTTAATACGAACATTATGATATCCTGCAGCCACGACAGCTTGTTGTTGCCGGAACTATTATGATGACAGTGAAAAATGTGAAATGTGAGAGTTGGAAACCAGACGTGAGCATAATAGTGTATGGATTCACGTTTTCCTCATTTAATCTGACCTCTTATTAGTGTGCTTTATGCAGATTACAGTTTTTGTAGTCACTCTTTCCCACGTCTTACCTTTAACAATAAAGTTACTTACCTATATATACTATAATCTTTGTCCCGAGTTGTTAATAATAATAGGCAGCCATAATAATAATAAAAAAGTTTCCAACAAAAAATACTTTTTCTGACTGTCATGTAATATTACGGCCAACTTATACACACGGTCAATATGAATGACCTTCAATTTCCACTCGGGTAATTTTCTGTATTATTCTCGCCTTACCTACTTTTTCTTATCCGACTGATTACATTTTTAATCTTTTACCCTACTCCTCCTTCTTCCATTCTGTACATCTTGATTACACAGAGGACTCTCAACAGAAAAGGGGCACAAATTAAACCGTTACGGAAGGCTATAGCGACCTTGGTATCCAATTTGCTTTCTGCGCTTCACAAAAATCTTTTGCCATTTCATTTTGGGAACATGAATGCGGAGAATGAGTAAAAAAGAAATGAAGAAAGAAAGTACAAAAAGTTGTCGCAAATTACACTTTTCCCATCGTCATTACTCACTTTCATTAAAACTTGTATTGCCAACAAAAAACGAGATGAAATGATGGTGAGAGTTAAAGTAGGAGGAAACTGACAACTAAAAGTGAACTAAAAATTCATTTTAAAATAAAATCCTTCTCAATAGGATTGATGATTACATGACTTCATCCTTGTATACCCACCTCTGATGAAGTACCCAAATGTACCTACGTTAATTCCTAGAAATATTTAAAAGTCTTCTTTTATGACTTGCTGCAACTGCTGCAAAGTAAACAACACACTGTTTTGATGAAATGTTACGGAAGTTTGTGTTCCATGGTAGAACCGAAAAACTTTCTTGTTTGTTCAAATTCTTTCGACACGACTTTTTGCGAATTTTGAAAGGCTTCTGTACTTTTCTACGAGGATTTGAGTACAAGTCTGGTGTTATTGCAAAAACTCACTATTTGCGCTCGTGTCTGTACATATTTTATTGTGAATATTTTTTGGGAGACAAAGCTAATATTATCTATTATCGATTATGTTGGGTTAGTCGGTATCAATGCTCAGACACATTTCACGTTGAAGAAAACATGCTGGTGCTAATTTCCAAGGAAATAGTGAAAACCTGCAACATCGAGAGAAATTCGCAATAAGCAACTCCAACTTGTTTCGCTGTGTGTACACACTGAATAAAATTTTAGTGGTTTTTAAGAAGGCGCCGTGTGGAAGCCATGTTTGATGCAGACTGTGCATGCATTTACACATGTGAAGAAAGGGATTTCAATAATACAGTAGCCTAGCAGTTGATTAGTTTTTCGCAGAATGCCGGGCAGAAGGACATAATGAAGTTATATCAAGTTATAGGATTTTCTGAAACTTGAGAAAATGTGAGGCTGCAAACTACACAGGAAATAATATGCTAAACAGAGAAACTCTCTGTGAAGTTCAACTTGATGAATCTGCAAATGTGTGTGCTTTCTCGGGCAAAGACACGCCAGTTGTGTTTTAGGACTTGGGATCATGGGGAAAAAGTATGTTGCGCTACTATACTTTTGCTGAATCCTTTGTGTTTTTGTTTTGCATCGGGTAAAAGAGATAAACAGAGGAGATGAAAAGTTGACGAAAAGTAGTTGGTAGTTGCTAGCAGTGCAGAAAAATTAAATAGGACAACAGAGAACTAGGACTAGTAAGGTTCGTCTTTTTTTTAAAGCTGTTGTGAGTTGTGAGCTATACACTCATCGCCAACATGATCATCACACTGTAAACAAGTGGTATGCAGAATATACCATACAGCTTTTGTTTTCGGTATTTTGTTGGCATTTTTTCTTCCTAAACTGACAGCTAGACAAGGCCGCTTTTCCTACAGAAAATATTTTTCTTTCATTTTCACTCAGGGATGTATGGGTACTAGTCACCAATTTCAGTATTATCATCAAGAACTAGGCAGCTATACGGCTTAGAGTTTGTCAGGTTACATTTATAAAACAGGTACGTGCTAGTAGGATTTTAGGTCTGCATGTACAAAGCAGCTAAAAGAGAAAGCAAAAAGTTAACGAATTTTTCACGTAGAAAAATATTTTCCAGCTTAAAAGATACATCGTCATATATGACCTCCAAACGACCGTCCAAAAATTTTGTGGTTTTGACACAAAATACCATAATATCTACTACTGAGGAATGTACTGAATGCTGAACCCTATAAATTAAAAATGAGTAGGGTTCGTTGTGTACGTTCTTTCTTGGTTGTATTGTATCACGACTGAACAAATAGTCAAGATTCAAAAGATATGGAGTTTCTGGATAAGAGTGTTCGTTTTCTGGCATGACGTTTGCACTGGATACTGTATATTTTATAGGTCAGCATAACTGTCATATTTGTGATCACAAGGTGCAGTGCACACACCGTGACTATAACAGGGAAAGAGAGAGTTAGGTGGACCCAGTGACTCTGAACCGTGTTGACATGGTCTCATTCAATGAGAAATATTGGACTGCCAACTTAGTCGACAGAAAATGGAGAAAAGATTGGTGTTTTGTGAATTCTATGAGATATATTTATGATGTATTGAAATACAGGAGCGTAGAAGTCGGAGTCGGAACGAGACTTTTGTACACCTTTCATTTCTCATCTTTTCTCCGTTTTTTGTATTTTTTTCTGTAGAATTTTGCCAATTTAACTTTTAAAAAGGCACGAGAATATTTTTTTCTGGGTAATTTGCTTTGAAGCGACGACGCTGACTGAGTAATAAAAGGGAAAGCCCTTTCACAGAAACAAGTGTGTAGGTATCTATGCTTTGACACATTAAAAAGTATCTTTGTAGTAGTAACAGAGCAATAATTGGGACACGGTAACGTTAGACGTGAATATTCACAAAGTGATTAATTATTCAAAAGCATGACAGAAAAGGACGGTAGTGATAGGATGATAAATGAGCTTGTGATCGGGTTGATGAAAATAGAAAGATTTTGTACTGTTTACTAATGACTAATGACAAGACAAAAGGAGATCGTTGGAGGAAGTTGTGAAGAGCACTAAGCTCCGATTGCAAAAACGGTAGCAGCACTTTTCCCTTTTCCGATAAGCCTATAAGTCCAGAGACAATGTTCTTGGCAATCAAACTGGCAGCACATGTTACCACGAGCACCCATTCGCTAGAAAAATTAATGAGCCTTGAACAAAGTTTAAAGTAGCATCAGGTAAAATTCCGAAAGCTGATTTGAACAAATGAAATATATAAGACTTTATGAAACATTTTGCATTTGGGTACAAAGTACAATTCAACAGCCCACGTGAAACTATGATCGGCTCCTACGCCTTTTTAAGTAGGACAATGGCATTCATAAAGGAAGTAAGTTATACGACAGCCATTGGCATCTTTGTGCATGCAACGATTTTAAAAAGTTGTGAAAGGTCTCACATTACGTGTTTAAAATATTATCTTTTCATACACACAAAGGCAACTTAATAATGTTAGTAGCTTTTGTCTTTGATCGCCTTATAACATAAGAACATACTAGTATACCTACTTACTCGTATTCATTACCACGAAAAGCTTTTCTTCTTCGTTTTAAACCGGACACATTTTAACGTGGAAACTATAACAGCATCATCAGCAGCAATAACTTCCAGCAATTCGTCATCTTATGGCACAATGCATTCAAGTATTTTGCTACAAGGATATATAGCTTTATTTATTCCTGGTCCTCTCCGCTATTGCGATTTTATCCAAGTTTCTTCTTTTCACTGTGTCTTTAGAAACCAAAAAGAAAAGACAGAGCAGCAGAGAAAAGTTTCTTCTTTCCCACTTTCTTGTGCGGGACAGCAAGACTAAAAGAATCTCAGCGAAAACTTTCCCTCTATATCATATCATGAATGAGCAGTAGACAAACGCAAGCTGAATGCTGACTGACTTTCTCCTTTAACCTTTTTTAACAACAAAAAATTGATTCAACTTCAACTTCTTTATTCATTGCTGTACACTGTTGCCTAACGGAGAAGTAATATTCGTTTTGGATTAATAACCAGTTTGATGCTCTCTCTATTCCATTGTATAACCATTTTTGAAAAACAGTCCACAAGAAAAGCAAAGATGTATACTTTATGCCTTGTGTACTTTTTCTAGGGAAAAAGTTTTTCTTTTTTCATTGTCTCTGGCTATCTGTACCTACACGACTGTCTTGTCTAGAAGTATTAGCCTTGTGTACGGAGTTTTGCTGGGCTGCTCTTCCATTGTTTTCTTAGTACAAGGGAAAAAGAAGAATGATGCGTTTCATGTTGTTGTGCTGGTGATGCGAATAGAAATATCCCACGAGGGAATTCCCTTTTTTCTATCCTTTCTTTCTGTGTACTTTTTATAACAGGCTTAATGCTACTTAACTGTCGTATATTATTTGGGGAGACAACTGGCTATTAGTTTATCAGTTTCATAATTCATTTTCTGCGAAAAAAATCTGCGATTTAAGTATATTATACTATAGTAATCTGCAGCCTGAAACGGTCCACTGGGTTCAAATGGGTTGACATCCTGTTTCAAAAGTTTTGTCAGGCAGTCAGCATACAAAAAAATACAGTTGTAAGGTGAACTTGTGGTCATGAACAATGAGATGTTTTAAAAGCACATGCACCAAGTTTAGTTAATGGAAAAGAATAAACTCAATAGGGAAAATATTTTTCTTGGATTTAGGAAAGTTGGTTTTTCTTGATGTGATATGTTGTGGTGACAGATGATGACGAAGTTTAGGGATTTGGGAAATGAAGAAGGAGAGGAAATGTAAAAAAAACTACATACAGAATTTACCCATTTATGACAGTCATGATGGAAAAACTTTATTTGTTCCTACCTTTGCTCAAAGGATTAGTTTGTGGAAACATGAATGGATAAATAGATAGACTGAGCGACTTCTCTTTCTCTGAGAGTTTCTGAATGTCAGCCGTTTAATTTGATGACGATGTCAAAGCCTAAAAAAAGTAGATGGCTACTTTAATTTAGTTTATACTCAGCTCTAGAGCAGCACAAACTTTTTTCTTGTCTTGAATATTCACGGGATTTCCTGGTATTAAATGATGAAAAGCTAGAAAGAAGGTAAAGGTAAGTTTGTGCTACAAAAAATGACTGAACTGAAGTCTCCAAAGATTGAACATTCTCTCTTGTCGTAGAGCAGACAAAATGGGTTTGCAAGAAAGAAGAAAATAAAACGAAAGAATCAGATTAATCGGGCAAAAAAGGCTGGTCCTTGTTGCCACTAGTCTTATTAGTACTATTTACTCTGTCTAGCGCACAAAACGCTATTATGCAGATGAGCCAAAGGAAAATTCGTTTAAAAATAGAAGATTTAGTAGAAAGGTGAGCTGCAATGGCAGTGGAATTAAGGAGAAAATAGCAAAAAAAAGTATAAGTCACGGTGAAGAAGAATGGCGCAAATGATGATAATCATGGTAGGAATAAAAAACGGGAAAGAAAAACTTTTCCGAGAGATGACTGGGACGAGAATGGGGATGGTACAAAAAAGATTTTCTTTTTATTAGACCTAATCATGCATGTAAACTAAAGTTTTTTTCTCTTTTGTTAGTATAAAGTAATAATACTACAGCAAAACTCGTAGAATGAGACAACAAGAAAGATTTAGGACAGATACTTAGAAAAAAGGCATCATACCCATTTCTAATGTCTTGTTACTGGGTCATGATGACATAACAAGCAAAAAAGTTTCTTTTTGCAATTCAAAAATGCAAACGAGAGATTGAAAGAAATTTCTACCAGCGTGAAGAAAAGCGGAAATAAGAGGTACAAATTTTAGGTATTTAAAAGCAATGAAAGCAGGATATAAAGCGCGTAGTTACTTTTTAGTGCAATTTCTAAGTGTGCCACAGAAAGTTAGAACTTTTCAATGCGCGTATGATATTGGTGTCCTTTGCTTTCCAGATTTGATTGGCTAGGTGGTTACTAGAAAGGAAAAAAGCAAGGAGACAGGTAAAACGAGAGGATTTTTGCCTGTGACGCATACTTCCTAGATTTTCAGCATGTGTGACTGCAAGCCGTAGAGATGTTCTTTTGTCATTTGGTTTGGTTGCACAATTTGAGAAGTTCCTTTTGTGTTTTGCTTGTCATTAGTATTACTATTACCCATTATTGTTGTTGCTATTCATTAGTGGAATATTATTATGCTTGTTAGTTTTCAACAGTAATCTAAAACAGGCTGATGATGTAGGTGTTGTGCAACACAACAGTAATAATAGACACAGTACTACAAAGCTTTGGATTTTCTTTTTGGTTTGATTTATTAACAACAAGAAGATGATGTCTTGTTACGTAAACTACTCTTTTCAGTTTTTTTGTGCCAAGGAGAAACTGTGGAGGTTGTTATTGTTTGCAAATTAGTCGATCTCCTGTTCCCTGTTCTGGAAAACTCGGTTAAACAGTGTATTCTTGTGGATAACAATAGAAAATTATTACATAAGTGGTAAAATGATCAACAATCTGCTGCTGGGGCTCTACGTATTACTTTTGGGTCTTCTAATGTATTTGTTACCTTTTTATATATTCAAAAACCATTTCCCCTTGTCGAGTTTTTTTGTCTTCTTTTGTTGCGCTACATCTTTGTTCTGTGAATCTGCGAATTGTTTGTTGCAAAATAGTCAATAACTGGCTAACTGACAACCAAGTAACAAAACAACAGAGAATGGCAGAGAGCTTAGGGTTTTGGGTTACAAAAGTAAACAAGCTGATGATAAAATGATGCATTGTCTGATGATGGCAATGAATAGAGTTTTGAGAGTACACTTTACACACGTTGTAGTTTCATGGACAATTCTCCCCACACAATGTTTTGGCTTCCCTTTGAAAATATGGACAAAAGAGCTGTTCATAAAAGCATAACCGCAAATAATGCGTATCGAATTTTATTTTAGTGGCTCTGCCATTTTGCTCTCTTTCTATTTTTCTTTGATGATTGAAGCAGCATTGTTGTTGGCTTGATTATCCTTGTGATACCTGCTCACGTTCTGCTACAACAGAAAATAATGAAGAATAGTAATAACGTCAGAGAGCTCCTTGACTTTCTCCAGCTACCGCTTTTCCTCTTTACTTGTTAGTGAGTTTCTCGTGTATCATCATCAGCCTGTCACCAGTTTTTTTTGCCCGAAGGTTACCACAAACAAGTCTGTAAATGCGTTCTATGAATTCTACGCATAAATTTAAATTAAAAAATACACAGAAACAATGATGGACAGCTCGATTGGCAAATGGCATTTTGGAATTTTCTGGAAATGCTTATTTGATTTTACTTTCAACTTTGTTGTCTGCAAGCTTGCAAGTTCTATTTACGCTATGTATGCTGCCTGATGCCTGACTACTATATCCTGTCATCCTGTGTTTAACAGTTTTAGACAAAACCTCCCGAGGCGTTTCCGGTGCTATAAAAAGAGCGAAAACGACAGAGACCCACAAACTACGACAAGAGTACATCCAGCTCCCATTTTATTTTTCTTTTACTATGTATCTCCTTCTGTCTCTATATGTCCCTATATGTGTGTGGTTTTGTGTCTGTTGTGCTTTATTTCACTTTGTTTTAATTTATTGCGTGGGGAAAGGAAGGTTGATCACGAGGAGCATAAAATATTGGCGGAAAGTAGAAACAACACTTTATGCTCATTTTCTCTTAACGTGACTTGTTTTCCATGAGAAACTTCTACATGCCTGCTACACAATGTAATGGGTAATATTTGCCTCAAAAGTGAAATTGGAATGTATATAAATGATATGGCATTATCATATAATAAATGAGAAGAATTTCATATAAACTTGCTTACAGTGCAGGGTACTTGCACAAAGGCTTTATGCTCTCTAGCCTAGTTTCGGTTCACAGGGACGTGGTAGAAAGTGCTCATAAAAAGGTCTCTGTCTCTTTGCGAGGTAGTTGCGCTTTTACATTGTCTTCCTTTGTGTTAATTGATACATGAACAATGCAAACTGCCAAAAAGAGTAGCAAAGAGAAAGGAGAGGAAGGACGGGCCACAAACAATGGCATATAACAGTACAAAGTGGGGTCTGTAAAACAAAGAGATCAGAGAACGACAGCCGAAAACTCATGACTATTGTACACTGTCAATGTGTATAAAATGGCATGTGTGTGCAAAATTTTTGTCATGTTTAAAAGCATCTTTGTATGGCTGCTGCTTGTGTTGGTTGATTTTGTTGCAAGTTTATTGAAATTGTAAACGCTAATTTATCTCACAGTTATTTAATTATTTCCGGAGATACAAATGCGATGAATTTAAGATACTCTTGACTTCCGGCATTGTTGAAATATGAGAAACATTAAAAAGCTGGCAACAACATGTTGTTAAAGTTGTTGATGGCTTATAATGGCCTTTGGAAATAAATTATTTCTCATTTACTAGACTACTGCTTTAGACAATACATTCCAGTCTACGGAATCTGTATAAATTAAGTACTCCTCTGACGCACCCGTCGTGCTCCCACGAAGTCAAAAAACAGAAAAACAAACAGTAGCAGCCTAAATAACACTTTTTTAAAAAGTTTTATCTCGTGTGCTCGTGCTGCTGGTGGTGTTTATCAGTCTTCTTGGCTCTGCGTTGTCTATGTGTGGTGTTGGTTTTTCTATAAAGGAAGAAGGATGACAGTGATGGCATTGCCAACAAAATTTATATTTATTAAGGTCCACACACAAAAACCTTTGTATATACATTCCTGACCTCAACTCAAAAAAGAATAGCAAGTGTATACCAAAAGCCATAAGAACAAAGTTATTACTGGGGCCAGAGAAAGGATGAAAATTTGGATAATGAAAGCCAATGAAAATTTTATTGTTGTTGTTGCTATTATCATATAGTATTATTGCCGCTATTGTATCGCCTCCGTTTTTGTTTTCGCCGATGCCTCTGGCTTTTGTTTTTTCCAAAAAGTAATCTTACGTATTTCATTCTCATTGTTTACTTTAGTCCTCAATGAAAGCATATAGGCTAATATATAGGCTAATGGTAGTACAGATTATAAAGGAATTTGTTTTGTAGTATCTATACCTATCTAAATGTATTCTGTCGCACGAACCCGTGCAGAAAGCTTAAGGAAATACTTATTTTCGCTTGAATTCAAAATCCGATGGATGTTTAGCAGTGCCTGAAAATTCAAGTGAAGGATTTTGTTTTCCCTGAAACGCTTTCTTGTGATTTGGCCTTTCCCTTCAGCACTCTATCTAGCCCTCTTGATTTTTTCGATAACTGGATTCATAGAAATACTAAAAAATCTCTTTGTACCATATTGAGTATTATTCACAAGCAACTTAAAAAATCCTACGTGTAGGATGATAATCAGTTTATATGGAAAATATGATTAACTTTTTATAAGCTGACACTGCTTTCACTGTTTATGTAAGTTTTATGACAAGACTTTATGCAAATGTAGACTGGAAAATATTTGAAAAAAGCAATCCAATTCCATTTTTCCTTCAAGATTATTATATCTGTAGTCTGACATTGCACTACTTTCTTCTTGGATTCACAAGCTCATTGAATTGTTCGTTTTCTGAAGCAGAATAACAAGCATTTTTTGACATTACCCATCTCCGCTTCTACGTCATGATAATGGATAACAGAGAGTATTACAAGTTACAAGGACATCCTCTTTTTATGTGACACCGACTTTTTACTCTGAAATGGAGTAATTCAATTGTGCTATTGAAAATGGAATTTGTAAAAATTTCTCCAAGCTGGATTTTTACTTTTTGGAAAAAATGGATTGATGCTTAACAAGCTATACTTTCTCTTTTTGCTTTCTCACATGGCTTTAGAAAATGATCAATCCACGCCACCTCGCGGAGCTGTAGCTGGGCCCAATGCGAACAACTCGAGCACAAATATCACACGTCTCAACAGTATGGATTACATGACCTTTTACGTGAGGGGCTGCGTGCCTGACAAAAAGTCGAGAGAAGCTTGCGAGGTACGTTAAATATTATTCAGTCGACTAATTAATAACACTCTTTTACAATTAAACACTTGGAATTTGTTTTTTTAGAATAAATCGTTTAACGACCAAGTGTACGCTTTGGAATGTGTATGTTTTACGGACTACTGCAATGGAGAAAGCAGTGGCGGCTCGAGCTCCCAATTATTCAGCCTGTTCACCAGAGCAAGAACCCATAATCAACTCAACCGAAATATCTTGAACCCAGGAAGCTTCTCTCTGGTCAATAGAAACCTTGTCGAGCTCAGTGCTGTTGCTGTTGTACTCAACTTTGGAGTTTTGAAATTGCTCTCGGTTATTGCGGCCCCTTCGTCATTCTCATCTTTTACATAAATCATTCTCTCACTTTAATAGTACACACTTCATACCATGATGAACTAAAACAGAGTTGTTCATTTTTATTTGTCTACCGTCATCACTGAACATAAAATTATATAAATACCTATGTAATAGTACGATGAAACAGGCAAGTATGATTACGGATAACAATTTTAATAAAAGGTTGATTTACGGAATATGAGGCAGAAAATGTTTGTATAAGAACAGATTGTCCAAAAAGTAAGTATGAATATTATGCGGAATATATAGAAATGCGTGCGTGTCCTTTTTACGTGTGAGTCTGTTTGCTATTTATGTACCAGGAAATCCATGAATCGATATTATGAAATATATTAATCGTAATGAATATTCATTAATATTAACCAGATTGAAGTGAATTCGATAAAGGTAAGTTAGTTATATACTTTATGGTACGCGAGTAGGGTTTGGCGATGATAAAAGTGACAGATTGTTCTTTAGGCTTGAAAACTTTAGGCTATTTGCACTTGCTTTTTCCTCAGATCGGTTGAAAATGCTGGGAATGGATAGTACATAGTTGTTAGGTACATAATATTTTCAATTTTAAGAAGTAAAAGCTAGTGACAAGCTAAAGGATAGGAGTTGCCGAATATTTAGGACTTTCATGCAAACGCATATTTATTGCTGAATATTACGTACATAATATGTACTTCATTACTACACATAATATTATGCGTATTGTGTACAGATGGGAAATCAATATTTTGAAAAGCAGTGGGGTGAAAAATTACTCTAGTTTTAAGGTAACTCTAGTGTAATAAAAGTAATTGTAGCCAAAGGTTGTGGTTAACCAAAGCAACATAATACTAATTATATAATTAAAAAATTCGTAGTAGGTGCGGTTTTCTGAGCACATTCATTATGTACATGCTAAAAGAGTATGTAGTGGAGAGGAATTGCGACGTGATGGGGTTTGCAAAAATACAATTGAATTTTTGTTTTGAATTTCGTTTGGCAAATAAATTCTAGATGATTTTGTTGAAATAAAATCGACAATAACGCTATGTGAATTTGGATGGTTTAGTTTTGTTTACGAATTTTTATATATTTCAGATGATTATTGCATTATCTTCATTGCTATTTATTTTATGGGATGACTGAAACTGAATCAGTGAAATGTATCAAGTATCCTGAAAGTTGTTAGTTGTGGGATTTGAAACATGAAACATCTTTTGGAAAGGTTGCTTTTGAAAGAAGATTGAGTTGTGAATGGAACTATATACAAACAAATAGCTATAAATATTAGTCTGATTGAAATAGCAAATTATTTTCTGGTAGTACGTAGAATATTCCACACTCACTGAAGGACCGTTGTAAAGTATCATTCTCCGTCTTATATAAGCTGGGTACTTAAGATCTAGAATCTAGACTCTAGATGTTATTAAACGTATTATGGAACTTTAGCTACGTATTAATTACTATTGTACTTGCTGCAGAATTGTTTCGATTAAGGCTATCAAATGCACCACATATTAAAGTCTTGGTGATTTTATATGTACAAGGAAACAATAAATATGGGTAGTATTAGTCAGCCAAAAATTTACCTGCTGTCAATCCTGCAATTGATATTATCAATTTGATAATGACCTATTATTGGAAGATGAAATTATGAAAATAGGAATGTGTTAAATATTGGTGCTGTTATCTGTCAGCAGTTATAACAAAATTCATTTTGAAAGTCAAAGGGCGTGATTTGATTCTTCAAACCCAACAAAATTTCATAAACTAAGGTATAAAAATAACAACAAGGCTACAATGTAAACCTACTATTTACTTTCAAATATTGTCTAAATAGGTTGTTAGGGTAAACTATGAAACTATACCGACGACGATGAATTTGATAAGAATGAATATGCGCACATGATAAGCATAATACTATATATTATAATATATATATTTAATACATGACGATATTATTATGATGTATCGGTTTGTAGAAAAGCTCTAAGAGAAATATTTAAAAACCAATTACCTACTATAAAAACTGATGATGAATGACGAATGAACGAATCCGATGCTTTACAAAAGTTAAACGGTAAAATCAATGTGTACACGTATATTATTACTGTCAATTATTCTAATGTAAAACCATAAAAATTTATACATAACCTTGGACTTGGACCCATGACATAATGCTAAAATATGTAATTGGTTTACAAATTACTTTCGGTTTTTTTTGTTGCATTTGGAAACGTGACAATTGGCGAAAACATTAATGACTAATTGATTTTCAAATTTGTAATCAATCGCAGTTTTTGTTCAATTAAGAAACACAAGTAAAAATGTGTTTTCTTTGGTTCCCTAGCTCTCATAAATATTAAAGCATGAAATTTGTCTGTAGCATTATACTATTGACTAATAAAAAGTTTAATTAAATCCAAAAATTTAAAATAAAGTGTTTTGCATATGATTTGGACTTGCATCTTTTTCCAGCAATGCAAAAAACGCTACATTCAGTAGATTCCAAAGAAATTCCTTTGTTCATCAACCCATCCGTCCATCCTTCATCCACTGACTTTTACCATTGTCCATTCCGTTATATTCTCACTTTACTTTTCTTTTCATTCGGTTCCAACTTCGAAGAACCACACACCCAACTCAATTTCTACTCCGTAGTTCTTGTCACGAAGACGAATGAAGGCGAGTCACCGAGTGGCCACACAAAACGTCGCATTTTGCCCATCTTCTTCCTCGGAAAGAAGCTGATACATAAATTATGAATGCACCCCTCCTTTTTTCTACCACGCAATAAAAACCTTGTGTGCAGCTCGCTTACAACCAAACGCAGAGTCAAACACAGATCCATCCATCCTCATTTTCTCCTCCGTTCTCTCACAAGTCAAGTCCAACCAAACCAAGTCATCACACAAAAAGGAAGTCAAGTTGTGTGTGTGGTGATGGTGGTGGTTGGGTTACCTTGGCTTGGCTATTTTCTTAAAGCTGCTGCAAAACTTTCACAGAGAGAGAGAGAACATCCACCTTGTCTTGAAACTCTGTTCTCGTCCTTCTGCGGTTAGCCTTTCTATAATTTAGCAATAGCCCCAGCAGCACACTCAACTCCTTCTTCCCCACATCTCCCCTCTTATTTTCCTCCCATCATCCTCTCTCACAATGCCCTGCACTCTCTCTCCACCACCGCCACAACCTTACATGCATTTATCATCATTCTTATCCCTCTTCCTATCATCATCATCCCATCCTCATGCTCACATTATAATACATGTGCTCTCTACTCCTACAACAAACTCAAGAGAATGATACGAATTTTACAGAGAAAAAAAACGACTCCGACGACCACCAAGACCAAGAATCACACAGGATGAAATGAAACATACAAGTTGAACAAGTCAACTTTCGCACTTCAAATGCACACACACACCCGTAGCTTCCCTTTTTTCTACTTGTTCCATCATCAGCCACATACATTGTCGTGCAGAGAGCGAGAGTGTATACCTACCTACATATTATTATTATTTTAAGAAGAAGAAGAAGGCTCTCTCTCCTCTCATTATATTATATCCCCAAAAGTTTGTTACAAAACCATGCAATGATGCGGGACGTAGTCACACAGTCAGTCGTCCTCGCGTATTACAGAGGCTCTACACACTGCTACTACTATACCACCTAAAAAACCAACACCACCAAATTTTCTCTTTTACAACTACCATACAAGAAGCTATGAACACACAGAAAAGACATGGAATAATGTGCTACGCCAAACTCCACTCCTTTTCATCCTCTCTCTCTTCCTTAACAAAAACAGTCAAGTCAACTCAACAGTACGCACAGTCCATCCATCCTGCTGAATCCTTTACACACTTACACACACACGCCTTATTAGTGCGATACCCCTTTTTCTCTTATTGTTGCTCATATTATCAGGATATTCCATACATATTACTACTCTCTCTCTCTCCCTCTTTGGGTACATCAAAACTTTTCATATTGTTGTTACATTACATATTATTAATATTGCCCAGTTCATAACATCATCATCATCATGCTCATCTCAGTCCTCTCCCTTTTTTTCACACAGCCAAGTAGTAAGTCAGGTTATTATATTGAAGAAGAAGAAGACGACGAGAGCTTCCTCCGCACACACTCATATTATTATTATCATAATACTCCCCGACTTGCATTATATTGTTAGCTTGTACTATTGTTAGTCGGAGTGTCTGTCTGTTTGTGACTGACTGGACCTGATATTATGTGTGATGCTGTGAATGTGTATGTGTGTGAACAACTGAGCACAAGAGAGGAGAGTTAGTTTGAGTATCATTTTCGTCCTCCTGTGCATTAAAAATTTTTCTGCGTATGTTCGTCTTTTCTATAATAGTTTGTAGTTGTTAAAAACGAACGAGATATAAGGCCATTATAAAACTTTTCTATTCCCCTTCACCACACACACACACACACACACGACAACTTCTCTTTAAGCCTTGATGATATTATATAGGTAGTATGTTCATCATCATCATCAACAACATCTTCCCTATAGAGTCGTGTAAATAGTTATGTTATAACAATAATAATAATGACAATGATAATAATAATAATAAGTTATGTACATTGGACGCTGTTACGTTATATGTGAGTGCTGGCAAGTGAAATGGGAAGGGAAAAAGGCAACGAAAGAGAGAAAGAGAGGATCGGAGGACGACCTGAAAAAGTACACATATGCAAAATAATAATTTTTTAAAAAGCCAGAGTAGTAGCAGCAGTCGTCGTTTCGTAAACTAAAAAATAGAAAGAGTGAGAAAAAATTTATTCTTTAGTATCATTACTAACGTTTTTGCGTTTTAGTTTTTTTGTACAAAGCTAAAATGAAACTTTAGAAAAGACCTAAAGCCAAGTATACGTAAAACGGACTATTTGCAATTGCATACAAGGTTCATAATAGTTACTATATTATCAGCAAATTATAAGCGACAATGAAGACATCATCTCCGATTATCCTGAGTATCATCATGTAATAACGGAAATACAATAATGATCCTAAGAAAACGATAATTGATCCTGTTCACTTGATACTTTAAAAAACCGATATCCTCCTCCTACACCACCGCCTTGTCCTCTCGTCGTGGTTGTATAATAATCATCATCGCATCATCAGCATCGTCATCGCGCAGTCTGTCACTCCGTCTCGTAGTAATAACTTCCCATAAAAATAAATTGTTCTTCTGCTCCAGATATTAAAAGAAATATTTTTTTCTTCACACACCAAGTGTTCGCTCTCAACCATCACGCTGATAATATTACCCTCCTGTGCACTGCCCGCATTATTATGAGAGGAGGAACTAAATAAGAGGAAAAGTTAATATTGCGTTACATCTCCACTCTTCTTTTCTCTGAATCTGATATGAAATATAAATAGACTCGAATCGCGCAACAAGCCACCACCACAGAATAAAAAACCACCAGCAGCAACAGCGCGACAGGAGCGACCAGTGTCTATGAAATTATATTTGCCTGCTTAATAGTGTGAATACGAAAAAAAAGATCAGAAGTCAGTCAGTAGTACAAACAATAATCGGAATAATCTCCTCCTCCTCCTCCTACTTGTTTCGCAGCAATAACAACGGCGCATCATCATGTCGTGTGGATGAAAAAAATTGTAAATAAGATTCATTATAAAAAAAGCACAATGAGGAGGATGCTGAGGAAGACGACAACGACGCTGCTGCTTACGCTGCGATAGTCCAATTATCATTCATGCTATGCAATATGTGTGCTGCTGCTGTTGTTGTAACAACGTAACGTAACATCATCATCAAAACTCAACAAAACACCACCACCAGTCGAGTAGTCGCTCTTTTGTAGAGGCCAACGCCACCACTACCATCCAAAAATCTCATCATCGTGTATATTTTTTTATAGTTATCATCATCGCGAAACAAGTTGCAGCCGCCGCGCAAAGCACTATATTAAAAGGAAAGACAACAGCTAGCAAAACTATCCTCGTTTTTTAGCGAATCCCTATTAACTTGCGCTGTTGTGGAAAAGTTAAAAAATAGTTGGGATATGGAAATGATGAAAAAGTAATCACTCGCCATATAACAACATAATATACCTCAGTAACCTCAGAAGAATACACAAAGTACAACGGCAACATAACAGTCAACTAGTAAATTACAAAAATAAATGTACATACATATTCTCCATATACACTTATGAGAAACCTCATCAACTTCAACCTCAACAGCAACATCAACAACAACAGAAGCAGTTAGTAGTGGTGGTCTCGTCATACCCACATTGAATGCCTACTTATTTTTATGCAAACCCATAATCATCTACTTTTCAAGTAGCATCCTTTTTAATAACCAACAATTATCGTCAATCGTCAACTTGATCAGCCTTCACGCAAATAAATTGATAATATTTTCCTCCTCCCTAAAACTCTCCGCTCCACGCAAAAGAGGACTTTGGATTTTTTTATCGCGAGGATGATCAGGAGGATATCCCCAACAATAGACTGAACAAAAGGCAAGTAAAACTTTTATTGAATTTTTACAAAAACCAAAATTGATTTGACTTTTAGAAGAATAGAATAAGTGGTTTGCATAATGTAGCGTTTTAAAGGAAAAGTAGTAGAGGGAAGTAGAAGCAGGTTTAATCTCATGTGCTTATCACATAGCGCTTCCTCCTGCTTCTATTCTTATCAGATGAAACTAAAACTAAGCAAAAGGTGAAATTTTCTAAGCCGAGTCAAGTTTAGAGACTTAGAGTTTAGACGATAAATTTTCATGAGGCTATTATTTTACGCCTTTTTACATAAATCCTTTTAATTGCAATAGTGATTAGATTAATGACACGTTTTCTTCCCGTCGTTCGTCGTAGTAGCTACATATCCGAACGTCATTGTTTGAACTTTGTATCCGATAACACAACTTTATCGTAAAGGAAATTGTTATCAACTTTTGTTTTTAAACATTAAACCAACTTGAAGGTTTATGGTAGAGAGAAAGTGAATGAAAAATGAAATAGATTTAACTTTTCAATAAAGTGGTTCAGCTGAATGTCAAATTCATACAAACAATTAAAAGTATGCATGTTTTAAACTAAAACATAAACAAACATCCTGATAGAAAGGCAAGGCAATTAATTGAATGCGCCATTAGACACACGAGCAATGTTCTTTAAATGTGCAATAAAGATTAAAAGTAAGTACTGCACTTTGTCACAAATCATAACCATTCTTACTCATGCAAGGCATATCATATCATCCGTAATCATCCAATGGCCCAACCATTTTAGGTCTTTAGTCTTGGTTTATCAAGCAACTGAAAACGAACAAGTGTGCAATAAAAGTATCACCATCATAAAACTGCCTATTCTTCTGTAGCAAACGTAAAACGCATTCGTCATCATTTTCTTTGTTCCTGCTTTAATTTCACTTCCAAGAACAAGCCAACTAACTAAAAAGCTTTAAAAGACTTAGAAAGAGCAGAGCAGTCTCATCTTTCAATTCGTATAATTTTTTTCTTTCTTCACAGAAGGACAAGCTTACTGGAAGACAACGCATCGCAGCAGGATATTTCATCGTCATCACGTCGCGTTGTCAAACAAACAGTTTGTCATTATAACTGTTTCCCTTTACAACTGCAGCAAAACATTTCCAAGCAAACACAAGAAGCTTTATCAGAGCACACACAGCATTCAATTTCAATTGAAACTTTCAACCTTCTTATCTTCTCTTGACTGCTCATCTCTACAAGCTGGACTTGAGATTGAGAGAGAGAGAGGAGACCAAAGCAAAAAAAGCCGAAAATAAATTGCCGTCTTTTACCAGAGCAGCCAACAAATCAACCAAAAAAAGTCATGCAACTTTGTATTGCACTCACTGACCAATTTATATTATGAGTCATAATCTTCTGGAATGAAATTAGTAGCAAGTAAACCAAATCAACAAATTTTTTCTGAGCATGATCATCAACCCATCCTAAAAAAAATCCTCAACGTCAACTATCCTGCTTTAACAAGCCACACACACTCATCAAATTTCTCATGCTCTTTACAACTCCACACAACACGAATTCATTGGCGTTTATTTAGCCAAAAAAGCCTTAAACAATTCCTTCTCACTCTTCTCAGCATTAAATACGTAGCCAAGTAGGCACATTAATATATCTACAGCAAGTGAATCAGTCCAAACTCTACAAATTGTAATTTAATCTTTTACAAAAAAAAATCATCTCTCTTTTCACAAGAATCATTATCAAAGGCCGAGTCACAACTTTAGACTCGTATTCGTACATTTTTAAATACCACAGAAAGGAAAACGACTCCCCTAAAAAATTCTCAATTCTGACTTGGCCTGTCTCTCTCGCTGGTTGTTAAGTCTGTCTCTCTGGCCCATATATTATCAGAGCAAAGCAATATAACAACAAACAGCAGCAGCAAGTGATTTTTTACGTACGTACTACCACCACCGCTACTTCTACTGCCACTTTTCTGTGGTCACCAGTCTCTTTTTTAAAAATCATCTCTACTTACAACTTATCTTCTCACGCGCAAAAAAACCGACTTAATATTAACTTTACTACTGCCTTTTCTGTGTTCACACTTGTGTCTCCACACATTCTACTACGAAATATATTATGTCAAGTTTTTTAACAGTGAGCCCAACTCCAACTACTCTAAAGTGAGGTACTTTTCATATGAAAAACGATCCAATTTAATAACGGAGTACCCCAGAACACACACATCCATAAATGAACTCTCTTGCATTACCGCAATGTCCACATCCACAGGAGAACAGAGTTGCCATAATAAAAGTCCACAAGTTAACAGCGGATGACGTGACCAAAGAGAAAAAATAAGTGTGTGACTGGAGCGATGAACGATGAACGGTATTAATAAACAAGCAAAGTGTGGTGGACAGAAATGAAAAAATGAACAGTTTATAATGACAAGAAGGAAAGACTCTGATGAAACACTTTGTTAAAGTTGGCCTCACCGCAAACAGAGTTGCAAGTTAATCAAGATTAATAATAGTACTAACACAAAATTATGTGGCTTTGTCCATGTGTAGTTTATAGTGCTGGGTAAATGAACTGTAAAAATGGGCTGCTAAGCTACGTCAGCGTCACAGTCACAGTGTCCTGTTCTGAATGACCAGCGACCAGGAACGAATGTAAAGGCTGCGGCTTAAAATAATAATCAAGAACGTCTGGCTGGGATTATAAAATAATTGAGGAGGATGGTGCTCTTCTGATGCTGGTGCCCAGCAGCATTAACTTTTGGCTAGCGAGTGGACAAGTGTTCCACCGCGGCATTTCTCTCTGGCGGATCAATATATGGTCATGTCTAAGCCTAAGTTTATCAACAAAGCTATATGAATAATTAGGAATACGCGGAAAAGGAGGTAAGTTTTCTGGACAAATATATATGTAAACGCAAGTAACGTTACTTATTTTGGATTTGGGTTAAAACAGCTTGCTCATCATCATTAGTTGAGTGACATGCTGGATTTGTGTGGTTGATTACTCAGAGAAGGTAACTCATGTACTTTGTTTTTGGTGCTGTTTTTTAGATAACGTCCTTGTCGTTCTCGTGATGATGATGTCCTGTCATAATCAGCAACCCTGCAAAATTTGTCGGTTATCTCGCAACTCTGATTCTCGTTGTTCAACTTGAATCATATAATCATCAGCCTATGATTTTTTTGGGGTACTGTTTATTTATCGGCTCTGTGACGATCATGATGATATTATTACAATAGCCGTACACGATGAGAGTGTGTTCGTGTGAAAAGTGAAATTAAAGTCACAAAAGAATCATAATGACTAATCAAGTTACAAACTGATGATATTATACACACATACCGTGGAAAGTTGTTTAGACTCTTTTTTTGTTTGTTCATTATAAAACGACAGTGTTTGACCTAATTTCCAAAATATTTCAGTGTGTGGAAAAGCCATGAATGATATTGACTAAAAGGAAAGCTATTCCATTTTCTATAAATATTGACTATTAAAGCAAACACCGAGAGAGAGAGCGTATAGAGCTGAAAGTTTTAAAAACAAAATACTGGATACTAGATTATTACTATTATTTATTATATATCGTGACGTGACCAATCAATCATTTTCAACTATTTTACTGTAATAATACGTAATTTAAAAGAAATAGACTGATTTTTGTCAAGGGTGATAAGTGGATATTACTATTGTAAAAAGTATCTCGATGAGTAATCAGTTTAGGGCAGTAATAATAGTTGCTCCGTTTTTTACATACTAGTTTGATTATCAGATTATCTCTCTGTACATTAATATATATACGCGCTCGCTGGACTTTTTACTTAAAAAAAACTTACTTTCCAGTCTCCATTTTATCGTGCCACTTATATAACTATAGGGAGGAGAAACCCAATTACGTGAGATTAAAAAAAACATTTGTAACGAATTTTTCTAAATATTTATCTTCATCCAGAAAATCTTCAACTAAAAACACAGCACTCTTTTGCTGGATATCCAATGTGTTCATTTACCATTGTTCAATACTACAATTTATTCGTAAATAACTGTTGTTGATCTGTTACTGACTTATATAGTAATATCACACACAATATACCTTCAACCAGTAAACCACATACGTATGCACGTTTATAATAGATTTTACGAATTTTTTCCTACTTCTCGTCCAGTTGATTAGTAGCGTTTTTCGGGAAAGGACGCGTCGTCCTCTGTGGACTATTTTTTACAGTTGAAGTATACAAGTACCTCAAAATATTTAGTTTAGTTTTGCATTCTGTTAACAAAATACCACTTATATACGTTGCTGCGTGAGAGGGCAGCGTGTGTAGCAGGCGGATTTAAAGAATCCAGTTCCTGCCATATTTGTCCACTAAAGTCGTTACAGCCTCATTCATGACCCTGTGGAACGGTGAAAGTCCTGGTGACATACCATCCTCATCGACAACGTCCTCTTCAGCAGAAACTCGGTCAACGGAACAGCCACAACAACCACTGGAGCAGTACCAGCGTGAGCATTCTCGGCATTCGAATTCGGACTATTGTCGTAGTTGTAGTTGTGAAGGTAGCTCTTCATCGTCAAATCGAAATCCCATTGTTGTAAGTAGTTGTAGTGATCAGAGTGGTGGTGCTGCAGGTGACAGTAATAGTAGTGCTGCGCTAATTGTAGGTGATCCAAGTAGTAGTGGTAGTGGTAGTGGAGGAGTGGGTGGCAGTACAAACAGTGGTAATAGTAACAGTAGCAACGACGGCACCACCACACCAAGTTTTATCGGGGAGTCTCTCCCCGTAGTTATGGACAATCGTACTAGTGGTGGGGGTCGTATCATGACCTCGTGGGCTCAGAGAATGCATCGAAGAGCTGCCACGCTGGGAACGGTTGTCACTTCCTGTGGTCACCCGTCTGCTCCTTATCCCCGTCGTATTGAAAAGTAAGATAACGACTAGAATGATAGCTTTGGCATATAGTTAGCCAAATTGCTACATGAACCTAAATTCTGGTTGTGTTATCGTTAAATTTGCAGAGTAAAGTTTGGCGTTTCTCTAGATGAAGTCTGCAAGAATGACATTCCCGGTCCACTTTTGGTACGTTTGTATGAGTTTATACGTTTAACCTGCAGTTTTTTTTTATTTTTAGGCCTCAAAACTGTGTTTCTTGTTTTTTTTGCGACATGTACGTTATAGGTGCTAATTCTGAAGTTGAACAAGGAAGCACCCTACAAAAAGGATGTGTTCAGAGCACCAGGCCATCAGGGCAACATGAAAAAGCTGATCCATTTCTTGCAGAATGGACGACTGGTCAACATTGACAATTTCTCAGTGTACACGATTGCCTCGGTCCTGAAAAAGTTCCTACGGAAACTTCCCGAAGGTATCTTTGGACGAGATGGGGAGCAGCAACTGTTCCAAATCATTGAAATGTCCAACACAGAGCAGCAACGGGACCACATTCATGCGTAAGAAATGTCGATATAAAATCCTGTCTATTAACGATGCTAGCATAATCTATTAATTGTCTGTTATTCGTTATTTCTACAGGTTGATATCCTCACTGCCAGTATGCACTCAAAGGCTAATTGTCCTCCTGTTTGGCACTTTCCGTGTTATTGCTTCGAACTCAGAACGCTCACAGACGGGCATGACATCCGAAGCACTGGGTGTCTCCGTCGCCCCCTCTTTCTTTCAAAGTTGCGTTTCCGATGGGAAACAAGCCAAAATGGAAGATGTGATGCGGTTCAAGGTAATGACTTGATATCTCATTTTTTTAAGTTGTACTGTTTAAAAATATCGTTTCTTCCCTTTTATATTATTATTATTACTATTATACATTTATTACCTTCTTGTTGCTCTCCATGTTCAAGTATTAGTACCGATTACAGTTTGTAGAGTGTAGTATATTTTGGCACACACAATTATCAGTTATGTGTGATTAATCTTTGGAAACGTTTGAAGTGGTTGGTAGTGTGTGTGTGTACTGTTTAAAGAAAATATTATCGTTTTAAGAAAGCGTACCGTTTTATCTACTCTTACTACCCTTTTTATGCACATTTGACTTCTGATTATAATCTAGTGTAATGATAATATTAATATATACGGTTGTATCCCCCTAACATGAATACTTTTTCCTAAACTACACGTTATAAAGCTCATCTACTAAATAGTATTACCTGGAGATAGGGTGCAAGGGCAGGTTAGTAGGCGATTATATGCATTCTAACAGATTATTACTACGTCTACTTGGGTACAACTTGCAATTTATCTAATGACGTCGCCAGTTTTCCCATAAAAATTATATCTTAGTGATAAGCAATCAGGACATTCTTTCATCAGTCGGTAAATTTATGTGCATTTTATGTGTTGTTGTGTGTGTTAGAAAACTGCGAGTTCATCAAGTACGGTATCAAAACATGTAGGTATATTGTGTTTTCAAAAAGATTGTTTTTTGCTAATGCGCTAATAGTATATTCCGTGTTTTATAACTGAGTTTACAAAGCAATTAATAAGCCATTCTACTACTCAATCTCATGCTTTGATTTACCAAACGTCTGTCAAAAGCACATGAAAAAATGCCGCTATACCCAACCGACGATTTTTTCACAACTTTTACATTTTTCTCTACTAACATACTATTATAATAAACACTAATATAAATATATTGTTGCTTACAATGTGAATCGCTCCCCATTTTACTATTACTACTACTAAAACTACTAAAAAGAAAACTTTCTAGTAATCGTCACTAACATTTTTTGAAAATTTTTGAACTATTTTTGAAATCACATAATAACCCTAGTCTTCTGTACATTTTTGAAGTGCTTTTTGACAAGTCTGACTTTGATGTGACACGTGTACCTTTACCAATCATCATTTTTTGGTTAACATGGAATTGGCATTGTTTTCTCCCCATATCCATATCTATATGCCATATACAAGTGCAACAATACCAACTTTTAAAAGTTGTTTCAACTATTCATCCAAATTATTTTAAATGTTTCTCTTGCTATCTTCTCTGGTTGTGTAAAACACAAACTAACATAATCTATAATAATAATAATGGAGAAAAACGCCTTACTATTTGTAATATATAAAGTTTTAAGTGTTTTTTATACTTTATGTATACATCTTAAGTAATATATATAATATAATTATTGGCTTAGTTGTTAAAACTTTTCTCTCGTATTATTTGTTTTTTGCAAATTCCGTCATCTCTCGTTTCGAAAATCTTGCTCACTCGCTCTATATCTCTCTATCTATCTGTCTCTCTTGTCTCTTCTCTCTTTCTCTCGCTCGCTCGCTCTGTTTGATCTGTTTGGGCGGTTACTTCTGCAAAATTGATCCGATTGTTGTAGGCCGAGGTGGACGTAAGTCATGTTGTCTTACTAAAACAAAAAAACAAACCAAAATTTTACTGATTTAATAATACTATTAATAATAACCATACTTAAACAATTCACTTGTCTGATTGATGATTTAAAATCAACTTGAATTTTTTATATATATTTATCTAATTACCCGCATAATAATAACTTTTTTAGTTTCAACCTCAAGTAACTCGTTTTTGTCTTGCGTTTTAAGTATTTTGCGTTTCTTTTTTTGTGAAATGATCTCTACATAGAAGTAAAACTAGTTGCTCGTTTAATATGCATAGAGTTTGTTGTTTCTCGTCCGTTTTAAAAATTCTGAATGTTTCCTTTTTTCAAAAGATTAAAAACGTAACTCTTCTATTTTCTTACTGTATGCATAGTGCATTGACAGTAATGTTACTGCTTTTATTGGTGTTGATCTTTAGTCTTTCGACGTTTCAATGAAATCGTGTCCCCCCATTCGTTTTTACTGCTTACTTGCCAAAAACTGATCAGAAGAACACAAACTATAAGCTCTGATCTTTTGACTCCTTTGTCAAAAAACCGTTTATATATTTCGCATCTTCCAGTTTAAAAAAACAACACGATTCACTTTTTAAAAAATAAAGTCTTTTTACTAGACTCAATGAACAAATCAATACTGAATTTTGCAACTACAACGATCGATCGCCCTGGTTTTTACGTAAACTTGTGTACAATATCTCTCTCATTTTATAGCTGATTGATGAGATAGTTGTTTAGTGGTAGCTGTTATAGTAGTCGTTGTATTAGTCCAAGTAGAGCGTAGATTTTTTTGGATAGTAGATAGTTTACTAAAAAAAGAAAGCAATGAGAAGTGCCGACAACATAAAAAACGTATTTGTCTATAAATGCGTGATGTTTTTGCGAATTAATATTACACAGCCAAGTAGACTTAAATATAGTTTATATTATTAATACCTAATAAATAGTTTAAAAAGAAGAGCATCTCAATTAAACAGAGGATGACTGACTGGCGACGAGCTATATGCAAATAATTAACTTAAAAAATAACTACAGTTGCACTCTTGTCGTTAAATAGATCACCTCCATCTTCTTGCGCATAAATATAATCTATATGATATATATTCACTTGTACAAAGTACATGGCTTGCATTATTTGAAGCATAGGTATATAAATATCAAGTAAATTATGCTAACTTTTATATCTATAATAATTCATAACCATTTTAATTGATTGCGCCGCGTAGCAAACTTTTCCAGCTTTTCGAAATAATAGTTATACGATTTATATATACCACACGGTAGTTTCATTCATATCCACTCCAATTTTACTTAGTTGGTAGTAGCTCACTGGTTTCATAGGATTTTTTAGGCTGATGCATTCGGTTTTAAAATTTAAGACGCTAGAAAAAACGACAACCTATAAACTTATAAACACAATTTCTTAGTTGATAATGTAAACACTTTAGCAGATAGAACAAAGTTACTATATGATAATAATTATATAGCATATAAATTTTAGAAAGCAAAAGTCACACCAAGGAACTTTAATTAGAGCAGCAGGAAGAATTTTTAAAACTAATGGAATTATCAACCATTTGTTATTGTTTTGCATGACCAGTTTTTGTAAATCCTTTTTGTATTCTCTCCTACTGTCAACTATTTTGTGTGTAGATTCCGATTCCAGTAGTAAAAACACCTTAGCATGCAGGTACGGGAACGGATCATGTTTAATTTTTCCTGCTGTGTTTTAAAGCATGATGATGATGTTGATTAAATATTGCGAGTGAATTGCCATTTGCCATGCTAAACTTTAAATCTTAAATGTCTGTAATTTCTATGTAGCTTATCATCCTGGCTTATCATCGCTTTTAGCCGAGTACCCAATTCCCAATCCTTTATTCGTGTGGTACTGACATTAAACTGAGATTAATAAAAGTCATGTTTTCTAGTCGTCGTCGTGTGTATGTGTGTGCTGTATCATATTACCCCACCCAGACAATAGCCAGTGGTTATCTATGTACTTGTATTTAATTACATTTGCGTATTTACTCATAGTCAAGTTAGTCCAGTACAGTTGATAAGTTTGTTTAGAGAAAGAATATCTTTCCAAATAAAGCATAAATAGTTTGTGTACTATATGGAATGTTGTTGTATGCTGTGTGATGTTGCTACTAGACTGGAAACTAAAAAATATATATAAGCTGTTGAACAGGCATTCATTTTTTAGAGACCTGTGTTGGCACGTTACCATATTCTCTGTGTGAAAGCATATCCATCCCTAAAAAACTCATCGATATTGTATTTGTAACGCATTTTTGTACGGTCCTAGTGTGCCATCATGTATAAATACTATACTAGTAGATGAATTTAATTTTCTCGTTGTAGAAAGTAGATAGTGCTATCCTCTCTCTGTCTGTGTAATCCGTAATAATATTAACTGTGTTGCATTGCATATCTATATATATTTTAATATCTCTCTATCTAGTAATTTGATTTGATCATCATGAGGATATTGAAAAAAAATCGTATTAACTATTTTTTGTACACTTTTTTGGAATCAAGAAAAAAAGAAAGATGAAGGTAACCATGATGACCTTTGCTAATATTTCAATTGTCTTTGTTTTTTCTGGTCCCGTGTTCTTGTCCTGATCGCCGTGGTGGCCCTCTCATCAACCCAAAAATTGCTTGTGACTTTGTCTCTGTGTGTGTGGTGGTGAGTCTAGGTGGCGACAAAGATCATGAAGTTCCTCATCGACAACTTTGGCGTGAGCAACCTGTTCGGTAGAGAGAACTACGAGTACTACGCACGGATCACAGGTAGAATCCTCAAGGTGGAAGAAGACTGGATTTTCAGCTTTCGATATCCTCCAGACGCTGTCGTCTCTCGTAAGAATCCCACTACTTCTTCCTCTTCCTCTTCCACCTCTACAGTTACTACTGCTCTTTCTAAGTTTGATCAGTTAAATCCTACTCCCACTCTTTCTCACTAATTATTATCAAATTACTACTTTTTTTTATATAATACATAATATTACTATTGTTGTTGTTACGACAACAATCTTTCAATATTACTTACATTTATTAATTACTAGTATAATTTATTTTTTTTGAAAAAAATTACTACTTTTCAATAACATTTTTTTACGTGCTAGTTGATTTTCTTTACAAGAAAACACAAGAATGCAGCAAAGTTCACCCCAGAAAATAGTATACACACTTTTTACACAGTTTTTACTACCTAACAACGTTGGTGGTCTGTTTACTTCTTGGATTAGATTGACCAGTTTTTAGTTTAAGTATTTAACAAATTTATGAAATAAGTAAGTGTTAGTGGTGAATGAGGAATGCTACAAAAAAGGGTTTAAACTATTAATGGAACCAAATCATCATATAAATATTATTTTAGTATTATGCTTTAAGGGAAAGTATATGACAACTTTAGTGGTATAGTACACGCTATGGGTACAAAGACTAACATTTTGCAAAGTAACCACTTCATAGAATACTTGAGTCATTTACACACGTCCACAAAGAAACAAATTCTCCTCACACAAAACAAGCAAAACCGGAAAAACCGAGAAAGCCTCACCGGCAGAAATTTATTTTCGGACAACAAGCCATTTTTTAAAACAAAGTAAAGGGGTTCACAAATATTAGTGTAAATATTTTAGTAGATAAACAATTTCCTACACTATTTTAAGAAATCACACTTTAAGTAGCAGTTTTACATGTTTGAACATCACTTGGTTAGTAGTTACTTATCTAGTTTCTAAAAAACTTTTGAGATTGCACCCAATTATGAAAAATACTGTACAGTTGAAATTTACGTATTAAGAAAGATAAAAGATTGAATATATAGTTGATCAGGCTAGTCCACAAACACAAACTCTTCTGCATGCAAATTCTTATATAACATTTATTGCGTACACTTTCTAACTACGTCTTCATTCCATATAATAATCTTAAATTCTCAGTACAATATACTTATATTTCTACTCTTGTTTGTTGATGCTGCTGCTGCACAACAATTAAATTTATAGGACAAGAGTCCCTAGAGGCTGAGAAAACGTGGTTGCAGTATGAGTCGGAGAGATGGGGTCTAAATTTCAATTTAGAAGGTAGGAACATAAAAAATAATCAAACTATTTAAAAAAAGCTTTTACTCTTTGACGCGTCAATAATACTTGCTTTTAAAAAAAGAACCATAATTGGCATAAAATATTTGTGCTGAGCTGGGTCACACAACTCAAGCCTCAAGTTTTTAAGATAATTTTCAATAAAATGTCAGATTTTGGATAAGCAATGTAGCTTCAATTTAATACGTACGTGTGTGTCAAGTCGCAACCGTCGTTGTCATCATATTATTCGTTGGAACAGTTCTTATCTCTAAAAAAGCTGCATGATTGTCTATCACGTTCTTAACGAACTATGCATTATATAAGTATATATAGTGTTTTGTTTTGTAGGAAATTGTGTAGCAGCAGCCAATAGTAAAATAGTTTTTCCGTAATTTTTATAGTGCCAGTCGTAGTACATTAGTCTTGTCCCTCTTCCTTCTTCGCTACTTCGTATCACCACCAAAAACCATCATCATCGTTGTTATCAGGAGACATGCTAGAAGCGTATCTAGTGCAAACTCGTCGAAATACCATAAAATAATGAATTATAAAGATAGAGGCTAAAAACTGTAGTTAATTTAGGCAAAACAAATCATTTCTATGAACAACTTCTTATAATTTGTAGTTTTTATCAGCATTCCAAGTTTATTTCTTGTTTATACTGTTATCAAGATAATTGTAAATAGTTAACCTTCAGTTTTAGTGACAGTTTACTATAGTTTCTTTCCTTATGCAAGATTTCTGACAATGTATAACTTTTTTACTTTTATTCACACTATATACCTGCCTCTTTTTTGTGGTGGTAGTAGTTAATAGTTCAACGTATAATTTAAAATCTCATTTATATTGTTGTTATTTAACATGAGTTTTTAGTGGGTCATTTATTATTACTGTTTTTGATTTGTTATTTGTTTTTTATAATCTTATATTTTATATACTACTGATCACTTATGTTATATAATAGTTATGTTATTGTGTTTTAGTTGTACCCTTTTTCGGTTTCGGATGTATCGCTACAAATAATTACTGTTATTATACATTTTTCTCCTTATAAAGTTTTAATCAGTTTTATTTATCAAGTTACATCCCTGTATAGTATTTACTCACGCTCGTATATTTTACGTTTGAAACCCCATGCAAACTCCGTTGTCAATATTTTCGCTATATATAGTATCTACGTGTTTATGCTACTTACTACCAAACCAATAATAATACTGATTTTTAGTTTATGATAATATTTAGTAATAAACGACGACGCAATTTTTGACTTTGTATCTTTATATGTTCAAAGACATGTATTATTTTGACTTTTTGTCATCATTCAGTTCATAACCACTTTAAGCATTAATACTTAAGTAGAATCCCTTCAGTTTATAGGCTATGTTTTGTTCTAGTGAGAGATGACTCGTTTGAGAATGTCAAGGTATTTAAAACTCCTTTATGAAATAATTTTGTGTTTTTTTATTCTTGTTTGTACATATTAAGTTCTTATTATGCTGTTATGTTTTTTTTTGTTAATCTTTTTTCACCTTTTTATGTTGTTAATATAATGTACATTTTGTATATTTATCTTTGCTTTTTTGTATACATTTTTTTGTTTTGTTTTCCTCATTTTGAGTGTTAAGATGACTGACAACTGTTTGTATTGATAAATTAGAACGAAAGTGAAATGTTTTCTCTTTGGGCTGGTGAAGGATATATTGTGTGTTTGACTTTTAAATACATATATTAGTTTTGAAGACAAGTGTAAAGATTTAGAGACTACGATGATACTAACAAGCCGTGTGTAATGGTTGTCATGTTAATGAGGCTTCCGCTTTCAATTTGGTAATTGAATGAAAAGTGTGTTTTTTCCCTGCTGCATGTTGTATTGTGTGTTGTAAAGACTTGTTGTCATGAAATGTGCAATGTTTAAACCTTTCTCTTCCGCTCTCTATAAATAGCTTGAAGTGTAATAATTTCCGTGTTTTTGTGTTTATGATCCTGTGATTTTTTAAAGAAAATCGTTACTGGACATGTTAGCATGGTGCTTTTACTCTACATCCTTTTATAAAGATACATTCTGATTGCATGTCTGTTATTGTGCATTCGCTGCTCTGTAATCAACTTGATTAGCTCTTAATCAGCTTTACTACTTTCTGAGAAAGACAGTTTTAAGTCATTTTTGGTATAATTACTTTTGTTAACAGCAATGTCGCATCAAGAGGAAAGCCACTCTACCCCCGCATTGATCCAAGCTTCGGATCGTTTAGATGCAGACACGGGAGATCCAAGTAGTTCCCTAAGCAGCATTCCGGAAAATAATCTGCTCGAGAGCTATACTAGACTTAGTATTAGTTTAGAAGATAATGGACTCTTCAAAGTGACTGAGGTGATTTAAGAATACATTTTATAGTGTAATTTGAACTTATAAGGATTGATTTGACATGGTTGCAATAATTTAGTCTGAAATGGTAAAGGTACATGAGAGGCAGGCAGCGAGAATGAAAACCCGCTCGGAATGGTTTCTTTCCCCGTCCACTTGCCCAAAAATGCCTGCTGTTGACGTCGACGACATGTCCAATCCCTACCTGATTTTGAGGGACGAGTCTGGAGCTGGAAATTGTTACTCGGGTAAGTGACCATTTGTAGTAGTAATGCACAATATGGTGGATTAAAAAGATGGAATGGCTCTAAATGGGTTTTTATGGTTTACAGGTGGCGTCCTTAGTTCGAGTAACGAGTCCGTAAAGCACCCGCCCATTCGCCGAACCTCTAGCAAGGAAAAGGAACGTCGCTTAGTTCGTCGTAGTTCTAGTAAGAAGAACAAAGAAAATGGTGCTTCAGGCGGTGCAGCTGCAAGCGGTCCCAGTGGATCTGGGAACGGTGCTGGCGCAGGTTCTTCTTCCGGCAAGAAATACTCATCGCCCACTGCAAGCGCAGGCGCAACTACACCGCCTCATCAACCCACAGGTTTTGATTCCAATCACCAAGTAGCCACATCCACATCATCATCCGCTACATCTCATGCTCCCGGTGAGACAGGTGCTGCTGGAGATGCTGTTGGTGTTTCAACTGGAGACAAGGTATCAAGTCCATCTAGAAGATCCACCTCCTCCAACTTGTACGACTCTATAGACTGTACCCCCACGACTTCAGCTGGCGCTGCTGCTGTTGTAGCAGAGGATCCCTCGTCCACGGGGGCTGAAGCTGGAACGCCCAAATCCGCCGACGTTGATGATGACGTTGTAGAAGAGGGCTCTTCTGCCAATCCTCCTTCTCCCACTAGTAACGGCGCACCCGCAGATAACGCAGAGGGTGGGAGGGGTGCTACCTCTGCTGGGGCTGGAGCAGGTGGCTCTACTTCATCCGAACGTGCTACCGTAGTGTCGGAATTAGATTGCACTGAAACTGATGTTCAGACATTTCATGTCACCCTAACGTACAAGCCGAGAATCTAGCCTTTTTTCCCATCTTAAACAAAAACTGTTATACTCTTACATTTTTTATTACAAAACAAACCGAACTGCATACTTCGCTACGAAAATTTACTACCATTATTCTACGTTTTTACTACACACGAAAGAATTGTTATATACTCTCATCAAACACCGCCATTCGTCGTGCTCGTTTTTCCCAATGTGTTCCTTTCAATCAATCGTCACACAACAAAGCACAATTACTACGATATTCATGCTAAAACTAATTTTTCGTAAACATAACCGCACCATCATAATTAACTAAAGCTCTTAGTTAAGGTTGTCTTCAGGAAAACATACAGTGTGTATTTATTAAATAGATAGGGTATGAACTATATTATGAACTGCAAACTAGGGAAAGAATATATACGTGGGAATACGTAATAGATGTACTAAAAATATAATGTAGAGCCTATAAATGTTACTATTAGGGTATAATATTAAAATAGTATTTACTGAAATTACAAGCTTATCGTATATTGATGATGTTCACGGCACCCTCCTTCTCACAGTCAAGCTTAGTTTGTAATTTGTAATAACAGAATCTAGAACTAGAAGGAACGCTCATCCTCCCTGCTTTGCTGGTAGGGATAATCTTCTTTTTCATTGTTGAAAACACAGTTATTTCAGATGTTGCAACGGCTATGTAACCACCTTTATTACACACTCATTGTTCAAAAGCATGCACTTTTATTGCTACAGGTTTTTAATTGTTATTTATTTACTTACAAAATGGAAAATTGAGTTTATACTTGTGTATTCGATAAGTGCACTGGCTAAATATAGCTGTATTTTTTATGAATTTTAATAATTTTTCATATTTTTAAAGTGTTACTAAAAAGGCTTGGTGTATAAGGTAAATAAATTGTACTGGCATTATTAAGGTATACAGTAAAGTTTAATCTAAAAATCAAGAGGTTAATAATCCATTCTACAATTACTATAGCTATAAGGATACTTATATAATACGAATAATATTTTCTTGTGGTACTTGGTAAACTTTTAAGACTGCTTCACAAACATTACCTATTTCACACTCACTCAAAACTATTTAATTCATTAAACATGTTACTAGTAATGTATTTAAAAGCTAGCAAAAAATATTATTAACCATTTTATTATTGATATTAATTGAACACACATACGTATGCGCATTTTTATTTTACAAAAGTGTATTCGTTTACATACTGATGATGATGAGTTTCCGCTTACGCGCAAAATAACTATACTCAGCTTGTTTACTACTACTAAACTACCGTTTTTGGTCGTTAGGGATTAGTTGTTGATGATGACTGAGGTGTGCAACAAGGAGATGCATAATTTGCTAAAGAAAGCCTTGGATAGCAAAATCTCAAACAGAGTTCATACAAAAAATTACAAAACTGTGTCTTTTTATTTTTATAAACTCTTAGAATTGCCATTTTAAACTAACTTACTATTCATTCCGCTTGGATTCCTATGCTCACATTAGTTGAGCTTTGTGTCTCACTTTTTTGCTGCCAAAAATGGATTGGATATTTTCTGATAAAATGTTTAAAAGAAGTTTTGCTACATTCCATAAGATGATGTCGTTTGCACGCTTATTTTTCATTTTCCATTTATTGGTTCGGTTTTTAATGAGGTATTTTCATGTTTAAAACAAATGTTTGTTACAATATCCAACATTTCTTTTTCAAGATTTGCAATGCTCCAATTGTATACCTCACCTCTGTACACCAAAAACTCAAGTCATCATTCATCAACAAATTAGATTTCTTGGCTGTTTGCTATTTTAATAGAGCTACGATATTATATAAATAGACTAATAAAATACATTAAGATACTAAAGATTGTAATGCTACTGAGGCTATTTCCCACCTGACCACAAAAAAGATTTTTCAGTTCATGCGCATCTTGCTTATGGCAACAAGACAAACACAATTCCAAAGAATATCTTTCTAATGAACATGTTTTCTTTTTTAAAAGTATGATGCCACCTTATTTCCGAATAGTTAAGATGTAATTAACACAAAACTTTTGTATCAATTCTAGTAATAATGGCTTAGGAAATAAGTTTCGGTACTCACAAACTGCTAACACTATATAGCTGCTTTACTCACAAAGGTAAACTTAACTACAAAATGGTGGATTTGTTACTATAGTCACTAGCGTTGCTATTGTAAGAATTATATGATAAAATTGATAATATTTCTAACTCTATAGAATCCTTTGCAGCTGGCAGCAAGGAAGGTTAAATTTGTACGTATCTCTATAAAAGCAACTTGTACCATCATCAGAGCGATAACTGAATTCAGTTTTTTAAACTTTGATTTATCATTGTTACAAATTTGTTATTATTTTTTTATTTTCTTTTTTGGTTTCTTTCTTATTTTGGTTTACAATGATGCTTCTAATAAGATCATGTTTGCTTCAACCTGTCAGATAGCGAGATAATTCGATAAGCGTCTTTTGTGTAATTTTTTGTTGATATATTAAGTGCTTTGAACCATTTTTGTAGATATTGCTAATAAGTTAGAAATTAGTTCAAGTGTTTATGAAACTGCATAGCTATATTATATTTATGTGAAATCGCGTTTCTGTACCAAAAGATATTCAACTATGCAAGCATTGTCATTACAATTACTAGTAGAAATATGTAAACTTTTTATACACATGGCACACTCTTCTATAAAACTAACGAGTTTTTATGCACGCAAACCGAAAACATGAGCCAATCTACAAAAATAACTCTAGAGTTAAAAGCTCAGTCCGTTTCCAACGTATAAGGACACAACTCACACACTATGCAAATAAATCATATTAAATTATGACATAATGCATCCATGGTTAGAATTCCTCCTTGGATTGGAAATCGACTGAGATTTAAGAATACAATATAATATGATTATTCCAACTACTACTACACATTAACTTTCCTATAAGAATGTAATTAAACAACTTATAAAAATGTATGCATTATAAAAACTTCATGGGGTTTTGTTAAAAGATCGCCACCCTAGCCAAAAAAATGTGACTCAATGATAATGGTTCATATTTAAAAGCACAACGTTTGTTTGCCGTTGCCAAGCCACCAACTAAACATATAATTGTATTAATACTGGTAATCAATGCTTCTCTCGGGTTTTCTTATTTTTTGTTGCAGTTCTCAAAATGAACGTAGTACAATCAAAATGGTAATTATATTATTAGTTATTAGTAACTCAAGTATATAATATTTAGTTTCTGTGCACGCACACGCCAAAACAATCAGTCAGTTCTCTTGTTTTCAATTGTGTCGCTTTTTTAATAGATAGCAAATAATATATATGACGTATATAAGAATATTATTGTATTATTGAGTTATGTATGACGAGGTTACCCACGAAACAAATAAATATTGAATTATCATTATCATCATTACCACTGTAATATGTTCATTTATCTCAAGGCCATTGAGATTAAATCCATCAAAAAGTCTCTGCAATTCATACTAATAATCCATTTTATGCCTTTGGTTTGCATTTGATTGATTGATTTTCATGCTTTTTTAAAAAATCATAAGAATATGCGTTACCATTTAGGTATTTTGCAGCGTGAAATAAAAGGCTTGTTCAGAAAACGGATCATAGAAGATTGGGTATAGTTTCGTTATATTTATTCATACAAAGCATAATAATGGAATGAAAAAAATAATAACAGTAAGTAACTTATTGTAACATTAGACCTCATAAATTCTTTCCAATTAAACCACATACTCAGCAACAGGTGGCTTATCAACACGCATCATCACAAACATTCAATAGTTTTGTTTTCAAAAGTATAGATAGTATAGTAGAGTGACATAATAGGTCATAGAATATTTCATAAAATATATAGGGCTTTACAAACTCTCTCCCACCTCTTTCTTTTCTCCCCCTCTCATTTTCTTTCTGTTAAGATTTCTATTTCTTGATCTTTTGCAGCAGTTGATTTAGCGACGATCATAGGAGCGAGATCGGGATCGGCTCCTTGATGCACTCCTGTTTGGAGAGTACGAGGGGGAACCACGACCCCTACGTGCGGCAGGAGAATAGCTGCGGCTACGAGAGCGAGAGCGGCCGCGATCTCCACTGCCTCCATAATCCTCCTTGACGCGAATGTAGGATGTTTCACCCTTTGAAAAAATGACATAAAATGATTAGATCGTATGTTCATAATATGAACTTCATTTGTTTCATGATATTAATTTATATAATTATGGTTACCTCATGGGAGCGGAATCTGGAATCGTCCAATTTCTTCACGGCATACTTCATGTCCTCATAGCGGAGAAACTCAACCACGCCAGAGCCGTCCTTGTACACGTCAGCGAAACAGACATCTCCTGCTTCCCTCATATGATCCTTTAAGAAAAAAGTTCGATTAGTTGTGTAATCATTAGCAATCACTTTAAATTTAAGTTACCATCATCATTCTTCCTTAGCTTACCTTCAAGTCTTGCCAAGATCCGCTTGGGGGTAAACCTACGAAAAATAAAAAAAAACAATATGGCTCGTTAAATGGTTCTTTATATTTCAATAACTTGGGTTTTGTCTTGCCAGCTACCACTTGGCGGAAGTCCTACAGTCATCATTAGCAGTAGAATGATATTAATAGCACAACATGTCACCTTTCATAAAACCCTGCTTCCTCATTACTATTCCTCCGTCGGCGGGGCACCCGAAACATTAACCTTTCACACACCACCACAAAAGTACAAAACTATGTATATTATAGCGTGTACATTCTCCGATTTTCTCTGACAGAGACAACACGAAGAAGAAGAAGAGTGCTTTCTTATATTTTCTACGAAAGTTCCTTCCTTTACTGCGGGGGTGACTACATCCGCAACCGTCTCCATCATCATTTTTACTATGACACACCAACAACAATAAAACATGACCAAAAAAGAAAAGGATTTTTTAAAGCAACTTAAAAAAGAAAAGAAAAAAATCCACTTTTATACTTTTCTTCCATTTTGACAACTTGCACACTATATAACGCACTGAAGGCAAAAAGTGCTATACTGAACATTCAACAAAACTACAAGTTGATGAGCATTCATAGTTTTTATAATGATGAAGAAGGAAATGAGTAGTAAATTAAGTAGCATCATCTTCTTTGCAAAAATGTAAGCATTACGTAAATGTCCCTGCAGTTTATTTAAAGAGATGGTGGGATGGATGTTGGGGTGCCGGTGGAGCTGATGCCGATGCCTGATTCTAAAACAAACTCCTCTTCAATCTTTTTCCTTCCCACAACAACTCAGTTAAGAAACTCATTTTAAAGAAAATCTTTCCTGCAATCTAACTTTTTTTAACATGCATTTCCATCCTCCGATCCTTTTTCCTTCCTTTATCCAAACGTTTTAATTCCTTTTCCAATATTCTTAATTTTTCCTCCTCTGCCTCCTCCTTCCAAAATATTCCCCCTGTTTTAACACTTTCCTTTCCTTCTTCCATTTTTACTTAAATCCGCTTTATTTTCTCCGTTCCTCTTCAGCCAGCCAAAACCCATACATAACCATCAGAGTGAAAGGCTATATCAACTCCTGTCGCTGTGTGTCCCTGTTCATTTCTTTCCATGAAACGCAATAACATTCCTTTATGTCACCACAAGAAAATCACCTAGCAGATAGAGAGCACATTTAACAGCAGCAGTTTAGCAACAGCGAAATGGTTTTATAATAGAAGGAGAAACACGAACATAAAAGAAAGATAGATGTACAAATTGCTTCCCTTGAGAAAGGCGGTCACAAATTTAGCAGTAAAAATAAAAGCATCACACAACTTTCTTATGGAAACTTTAAGTTAACTTTCCTTTAAGAGCAGTCACAAAAAAGACTTCTAAGGGATAACAATGCAATTTTCTTTCTTGAAAAAAATGCAAGGACAAAGACTGCGTTTCCAGACAGAGAGATAGATGTTTCCTTTTGGATAAAACTGGCGATCCGCATGTAAATCTCATTACTTTTTTATCCCAATAAATTCCCAAACGATTTAAAAGCGATGTTTTCGCGTGGTATTCACACAATAAGAAAATAAAAATGACAAAAAAAAAGAATTTTTTTTGGTATAATAACGGTTTGGTCTAAAATAAAGAAACATTTAAACACACACAACATTTAACAGTTTAGCAGCAAATATAGCAGCAGCAGCGGGCAATTTAACAACAACGACATTCCTGATTCCTCCAACTTTCTTTTTACTCCAGCGACGGGAAAACACACAGCTCCCAGCTGAATCAAGATGGATCCTATACTTTCACCGAAAAATTCCAACGTGTTTCCTGTTATCATCATCCCTAATTATCATGTATACATTAGCGTGTGTTATGTTAAAGCAGCCCCCAAAACGACAAACCCGCGCAGAACACACATACATTTTCTCGGTTTTTTAACGAAAAACTTAGCAAAAAATAAATGCTTTGATGGTAGTGCATTAATATTTTTTATGATATATCCTGACACATTTTTATATCCCTCCTTTAGCACGTACTTCCGATTCAGCCATAATATTCCTTCCTCCTTCTTCAACGACAGGAAGGACGGACAGGGAAGTGGTGCAGCCATGCCATGCCTATGCCACTGTCCGTCAATAAATTCCCACGGAGAAACAGGAAGTGTTACCTTTGCGGCCCTGATTTCTTTCTTTATATGATCCATGCTTTTTCAAACGCTCAATGCGGTATATTTTATGCGCCTGGAGGAGGAGGACCAGCACAGTGCCTGTAGCTGATGACCTTAGAGGACCGATACTGATCGATCCCCTCAAATCGTAACAGCAGCCGGACAGCGGGTGAAAGAGGAGGAAGCGACATGTGTTTGGGAGGAGCAACTCTGGCAATCCTACAACACGAAGGTGGTGCGAAGGATGCTGTATCTGTTGATGACAATGAAGAAGATGATGATGATGATGATGCTGAGGAGGATGAAAGTTTTTCTGCTGCTGCTCCTGCTGAGAGTAGTAGCAGTAGTGGCAAGAAGAAGTGATGCGATGGGGAAATTGAGTTATGGAGGAGAAGGTGATTCAGCGGGAGGAGATGCTGATGATGATCAACTTTTTCTTTCATTGCGACTTGTTCAAGGATCATCATCATCATCCCAATCTGTTCATCATCATCATCATGAAGTTCAAAAGGTGTTGTCACCGTACCAGAAACCATTACGCGATATTGCGAGCGTCTTGCTGGGGCTCCGCGTCCTCTTCCGTCGCCACCACGACCGCCTCCACCGCCACCGCCAGATCTGCCTCGGGTTCCACCTCGAGGAAATTCTACACGCAGTCTATAGCCGTCATAGTCGTAACCGTCCCGTTTGGCGACAGCGTCCTCGGCATCACTGAAATATCAAACAAAGAGAAAAATGCAATCAAACATTACCATTGCAAAACTTGTATACAAAAAGTGATAATTTTATTTTAAAATGTGCATCATACCGAGGATCCTCAAACTCCACAAAAGCAAATGGAGGTCCACGCCTGTTCTTTAGGTCAACATATAAAATCTTGCCATATCTGTAGAAGAGATCTTCAATGTCCTTGGTTCTTATGTCTGGGGGGAGGTTTCCAACGTAGACCCGGCACTCGTTGCGGGACATTTTCCTTGATTCACCTATCTTGAAGCTGGAAAAGAAAGAAAAAAGACAGTTTAGCTTTTTGAAATAGTTTTCCAATTCACCAATAAATTAAATATCCTTACCTGTTTAATTCCCTTTCACTAGAAAATATTTCCTTACAAGAGTAAAGCACTATACCAAAAACTATTACTACACTGTCTGGAGACTAAACCAGAAATAAAAAATTTTCACAACTAGTAGTTGTAATCTAAAATAAAATAAGTGTTAATTTATGATTGGCTAAATAATTGCTAAATGATTTCACAAAGTCACTTTAACAGCCAGAGTATAATGGCGTTGCTCTCTCTGGACAGAGTAAAGTGGGTGTATGGAAAAGTACACAGGAAAAAAATGTATTGTGTGTAAAATGTATGCGATGTATGCTGATGCTGATTACAATGAAGATAGTTAGTGTGCTTGAATGCGTAGTTAAGTTAAAAATAAAAAAATGCTTGAAAGTTGATGCCTTTTCGTTGTGTATAGCGTTTTCTCGGAAAGAGAATGAGGCAAGGTATACGGTTTTACAGAAAGCATTCATATAATGTGTGCATAGTGTATTTTCTTTAAATATGTGGCTGGCTGCAAACAATAAGATAATTCATAAGATTGGGAGTTATAAGGGGATCGTGTCATCCTCCGCGTATATCATGTCCATGCTCTTCCCTGATGGGACATTGTTCCACAATTGTTCTGTATGGTGACATGGTGGACGCCAACCTGTAATCCTGTTCCCTGTAAAAGCATAGACATATATCTGTTTTAGGGGACGGACGGACGGGGCTTCATTTTATGGTTAGATATTACATAGGGATTTTCGAGAGAGAAAATTTCCATTCTCTTTGTAAAACGGTATACAGAGTTGAAAAGAATGGAACTGTATGAGCTTCAATTTATGTTTCATGCATTTTAAAAAGTACAGTCGGTTCTTAAAGTAGAATGTTTGCAAGGGAATTGGAGTATACAAGTAGTTTTAGGAAGATCGTCGTGGGGTATTATGCTGAAAATAGCAAAAGGGATTAGGGATTATTATCATGGTGCTAGTGCTGCTGGCAAGAGAGCAAGGTAGTTTTGAACAACGTGAGGTTTTAAAGTAAAATGTTGTATGGGTTTTCAGCAGGCAGTGTTCACAGGGAAATGCCGGTAGATGACTATCTCTTGGCAAAAGTCTAATGCAGACACACATTTTATATTATGCTATTGCAAGCACTGAGCCAAGTTTTTACTTTGTTCATCATCACAGCTTTCATTGAAACTACTTTGCTTTTTGGTTTGATGTAATTTTCTTGGAGAGAAAGATGTAGACAAGCGAGTGCTATTTTTATTCCATTTACTGGGAAATGACAAAATGGCTTCAATTTCCAATTTCCATGAGCAATATATGCTATTATGCATGAATGTTGAAAAGGAAGGGTAAATGGCTTTTTTCTAAAGCTTAAAAAAATTGTCATATAAATTGCTGTATTTTTGGCTTGTCCAGAAAAGCTCAAATTATAGTGTTTTAAACTTTCATGGAAAATATACTGCTTGGAAAAAGTTTTATCAAGTAGACAGTTCATGGCTCATAATCATGGAATTATGACGTATTATTCTGTTCTCATGTGATAAAATTCAGTATATTTTTTATCTTTGTTTGTCATCAATTCGACATACATGGCTAGGCAGTTAGTCATTTCTTCTGCACGTTTGAATAAATATATGAATGAGTAATACATAATAATCAAATGTTATCAAGGCTCCATGAATACGCAGCAACAGCAATGCTGTCGCTAGTCATCCTTTTAAACGTTTTTGCTTGATAATACATTTTTTATCTCTTCTTCCGGTTCCTTTGTATTTTGGCCTGATACTCTGGCATACCACCACCATTACTACTCTACTCTGGCATACTTGTCCAAACTTTTTTATGTCTACTGAAATTGTTACTTATTTCGTTTTTCTTGTCCCTTTTGTCCTGTTATAAAAAATGGATAAGCTTTGAGTAAAATGAAATGCGTGCATGCAGAAGAATAAAGAGCTGGCATACGGCTTTGCATTTTGTTTTTCTTTCCAACAAACCAATATCGTACAAGTTTCATTCGCCTGTTTCCATTTCATTTCCCTTCTTGAATATTTTTGTGCCAGTTCTTTTCTCTCGGTCTGCACTGCTGACTGATGGAGGTGACGATGACGATAAGAATATTGTGTTGCAGTGCATTCCCCTATATTTTTTTCTCTTTTATTCAAATCATACCCTGTGTAGTATGAAATGAAACTGCAAAACCCTGTGTACTTCTTTTTGAAAGATGTAGCACCGACTCTCTGGTTGAGGACTACTTTTACATTGACTTCTCAAAAAGTCCAAATAAAATGTTAGCTTATGAATACTAACACTGTGTTGTTGTGTTTTGCATGATTCATCTCATGAAAAAAGGATGGGAGAAAATATATAGAAGAAGATGAAGTGACATGGTTTTTCATACTTGGAATAAAAGACTGCACTTGAACGGCTCCTCATCGTGAAAACAATGTTACTTTGCAGCAAAGTTAAAAAGTTGACTATTTCGCTGTACAAAGTCAAGATATATATTTGTAGGTAGAATATATAGCACAATAATTAAAGATTGTGCACCACGACGACAACAGAGTGCCGACCACCACGAAAATATTGTATCATTCTGCTGCATCCTGCAATATAGTTGCCGTACTTGCATTGGGAATCTATATACCAACTCGCTGTGCATGTATTTTTTGGGATATGCGTAATTTGTTGGGTTAACCCTTTTATATGATACTCTCAGTAGACATTTTGTATTGTGTGCAGTATTATATGGGTGCACACTGTGCTCAAATGCTAAATGACAGTGGCAGTTGTTGTGGTTATGGCAAAATGGTGAAGGCAGTAGTAGTACAAGCAGTCACTGAGGCACAGACTTAGGCAAGGATCCAATATTCCAATGCACAATGTTTTTGAGTAACAGTCTATTAATGTAGTATAGCAGAAGTGCAACTCTGTTTCATATTGCTAGTGTTATTAGGTTGAACTTTTTAAGTAAAAATTATATGTTAGAAGAACAGACCGTTCTAAGAGAGAAACAGTTATACAGGCTCTTAATAATGTCGTGCCTTAAACGAGGCCTTTTCAATGAATTTTCCAAATCTAAAATTTTTTAGAGTCAAAATTTTAATCATTGTTAAACTAACATTTTGCTCAGTACAATAATTAAGTAAAAAGGTGCATATAGAAGAAGCCAAAATTGATGAGCTATGAACTAATCTCCTATTCGTAATTCACCATAGCGTGGTGGAAAACAACAATGAACTCGGAAACGATTAATTGAATATTACGCTTGGTAAATTTTGGTAATAATACTACCTATGAAAAACTGAGGCTGCATCACAAAGAAAAATTAAGTTGCTAAACTTACTATTATCACCTTAATATCTTACCAAATTTGCATTCAAAATTGCACCAAACGCAAAGATAATTTTAATTGTTCCGTTCCTACTATGCAATTTGCCCCATGAAATAAATATCAGTTTCCTTTTTACTTCCATTTAGCTTTACTTCCAACGCATTTCCTGCTAAAAAATTTACCCAGTCAACTTTCCGTCTTTTCTCTGGTCTGATTTTGCGTGCAACGTGGCTCTCTGGTAACTTTATCTTCTCAATTCAGCAGCATCAAACTCCACCGTTTACTATATTCCCAGTATTCCTTTTTACGGTTTCGTCCCCATTTTACCCATTCTACTTTCATTGTATTGTTGCCATACCACACTGTACTAAACAATGTTTCGCAGCAACCAACAAGCCCACATTTAAACCCATCGCTACATTATTGACATGACACCACTATATCCACCGCCGACTACCGACCATACCAAACCGCTTTGATTAGCGCTGGCAAGAATAAGTCTTGCATTTCTTCTCATATACTTTCTATTCATGTTACATACATACTTCCTAGTACTGCATTCATTGCCTTTTCCCCATTTACTTTACACTACATAAAAAGAGAGAACAAATATAATATATATTTTTCTCTCTACTTTTTTACCCAATTCCACACTTTGCACACTGTTCTCTTTGCACTATCTTTCTCCACCACCACCAAAAACCACCAACATTCAGAGAGCTTTACCCAAAACCGATTCCGCTGAACCCTGAGAGCGAACACCCTCTGCAAAACTTTTCTTCTTCTTAACCATTTGTTAGATTGAATCCTATTTTATCTTTAAAAAATACTAGAAAATACATACTATAATAGAATGTATATAGCTAGAAAAACCATATCATGTATAAAAATGCATGTAAAAGTGTAAGCATATATGTTTATAATGCATTTTGCATTCTTATCAATTTTTTTTCACAATATATCTAATCCAAAACAAAAACCGTACAGTCATCCCAACATTCCTAACTAACAAGTGAGCAAGTTTAGTCAAACGCAAAAAGATGAAGGAGAGAGACCCAGTCAAGTCAACTTGTATTATTATTCATTCTTATTCTTCATCATCGCCTTTTGGTCGGTTTCTATTTCACAGTTGCTCTCATGCCGTCATTTTCTCCCCATAATAGCCAACTTTCAGCAAAACATTGAACAACGTTGTCTACATGAATAAAACTTTAAACTTTATTATTATTATATGCAACCTGAAAAAAGAGGATCAAGAAAAAGAAGAAGAAAATCAGGATGATGATGATAATACTAGCATATAAAAATGTTTCATTCTGTAGTTTGTAGTAGCGCACTTTACTAAATATTATGTAGTTCTTGCAGCCAGTTTTTTTTCTATCTGTTTTGCACGCAGTTTTGTTAAAACACATCTCTATCTATAATATTTACTACTCTTGTACAGAAAATAGAAATCCCTTTTTTTCCTAAATGATGAGTAAGTGAGTAACACACTCTGTCTGTGTGTGTCCCTGACTGTGTGCATTCTGGTGGTGAGAGAATTGTAAGAGTGGGTGATCATCATCGTCGTCCTTAGATCAGAGGATGACGATGATGATGTTCATGTTGATGATTATGATCACGATGGGTACTTCTACTACAACAAAATACTACTACATCTAGCTAGTAGAGTACAGAGAGAAGAGAAACAGTATTAGGGCGAACAACACACTAAAACTACATGCTAGAAAGAATATATTCCTAAAAACTTGTGATTCACTTCTACAATATTTCTCTCTGTGTGTACTACTTATGCACCACCACCACCAGCAGCAGAAACCAATACAACATCTACATACACTATTATATATATATACACATACATCATTAGTATGATTATTATAAAAAAAATAATAATAAAAAAGTATTCAGCAGGCAGAAGTTGGTAGTAAAGTAAGTAGTGGCAAAGCAGCAGGAGCAGAACACAGAGTGGAAATACAGTCACACGTACAGAGAGAGAATATATCTAGCCACACATAATAATAAAATGAAACACATATAAAAAAATAAATAATAATAACATCATCATCATCATCATCATCCTCACTACCGTCATTATCAACATCTTCCTTTTCTCAAACATTTTTATTTTTTCACCTCTGACCTCTCTCTTGTCTCTGCAAAGAGCACACACACACACACATAAAATGTAGGGATTTTTTTTGTAGACGAGAATAGGGAATGAGAGAGAAAGAGAGAAAATTAAATGGGGACATATTTTGACGTTCCCTGTGTGGTGTGTGCCTGGCCTGGCCTGGCTCATCCTTGAAACCAAATTGTGGGTAAATGTGTGGAAAGTTCTTGTGTGCTGGCACAGGGGACGAGAGAAAGTGGGGATGAGAATACATGAACAACTTTTTGGGTTTTTGCTTTCCAAGTAAAAATTGCAAAGGGAATGAGAGGCAGAGATGAGTTAAAGAGCAAAATGCCAACCAGCCTTTTGTACAAAGTGGAACTTTAATCATTGAGACTATGCAAGCATAGTCGGAATGATTAGTTTGGCGAGAAACATGATTGGGCAAAAGTTGTGACATGAAAGCGGAAGGAAGGGGGACTTTTTGCAGAAGGTAACTTGGCAATGATGTGAGCGGCCAGTGCTCCAGATAATAAAAAACAGTAAAAGACAATTTACTTGATAATAAGCTTGTTTCTCAGGAGACTCTGTAATTTTTGTTGCGAGAATTCGGAGAACTGCAATAAAGAAACCAGATCGGGGAAGTTGCTACAACACAAAACGTAAGGGCCCTTTGTGGCCTGCTTATATATTTTAGGAGAAAGTTAAAAACTTTCCGTGAATAATTTTGTAGTGCCTGTTTGTGGTTCTTCCCCGCTCCTGTGTGATGATCTTACTCTGAGCTTTGTTATTACGCCTTGATCACAAGTGTGCATTTTTTGGAGAAAGTGTGTCCCGGAAGTTGAAGGGACGTGTGTGGTTGGGAAATGATTGAATGGATGGCTGCTCCTCTCTGCTACTGCGTCGTCGTCGTCGTGGAAGAAGAGAAGCTGCTGGTGAGTAGCAGGAGGACTCTGTGCAGAAAGTGAAAGTTTATTTTTTTCGGAGGAGTACAATTAGCAGAATAAAAGTTGGAGGAGGAGGCAGAGAGTTCACACGGTACGTGTGAAAAATAGGCAGTTGGTTGGGGCAGGAGAGGAGACGACGGCTTTGGAAGGAACGGGAAGGGATGTAATGGATCTACCGGACCCAAAAAGAAAAGGAGTGATGTCTCGGTAAGTGTTAAATATAGTGAGGAAAGTGTGAGTGTGACTGGAGGTAGTAAAACGGTTAATTTTAATGTATAGACCTGGAAGTTTGAAGGATCCGGAGGTGGCGGAGCTGTTTGACCGCGAGGACCCCGAAAAGATTTTCGAGGACTTGCGGGAAATCGGTCATGGGAGTTTTGGCGCAGTCTACTTTGCGCGTAACCGGGAGACGAAGGAGATTGTGGCTATTAAGAAGATGTCGTATATGGGCAAGCAGTCAATGGACAAGTGGCAGGATATTCTGAAGGAAATCCGGTTTCTCCGTTTGCTCAAACATCCGAACACAATCGAGTACAAAGGCTGCTACCTCAAGGAGCACACCGCCTGGCTTGTCATGGAGTACTGCCTTGGCTCCGCCTCAGACATTATTGAAGTTCACAAGCGACCCCTGAAGGAAGAAGAGATTGCTGCCATTTGTGACGGTGTCCTCCGAGGCCTTGTCCATCTCCATGGGTTGGCTCGTATTCACAGGGACGTGAAAGCGGGCAACATCCTCCTCACTGAAGGCGGCACAGTGAAGCTAGCCGATTTTGGCAGTGCGAGCATCCAGTGCCCTGCCAACAGCTTTGTTGGCACGCCCTACTGGATGGCTCCGGAAGTGATTCTTGCAATGGACGAAGGTCAATACGACGGCAAAGTGGATGTCTGGTCACTGGGTATTACTTGTGTTGAGCTGGCGGAACGCAAGCCGCCCTACTTCAATATGAACGCGATGAGTGCCTTGTACCATATAGCGCAGAATGATAGTCCGTGCCTCCAGCCAACAGGGAATTGGTCGGAAGTGTTCCGCAAGTTTGTTGACGCCTGTCTCAGGAAAAATCCACTGGACAGACCGACGTCGAAACAACTACTGTCCCATCCCTTTGTTGCTAGAACTAGGTCACCAAACGTGCTCCTTGAGTTGATCAGTCGTACCAAGGCTGCTGTGAGAGAGTTGGACAATTTGAACTATAGGAAGATGAAGAAAATCCTCATGGCTGACTCCTGTGAGACAGACAGTACACTGGGAGACGGCGAGATGATAGTGGACGAGGTCGGAGGGGACAGCAGTAAAAGTAATAGCATTACGTCAGAACAGAGCGTGCAGTCTGTCGGCGTTTCAGCTTCCAGCCAGTCATCATCCACAAACTCCATCCCACCCAACTACGATCACGATGACCCACAAAATCATCATCATTTCTCCCCACCTTCTATCAGGCCAAGAACACGCGCTTCCATTGTAAGTATATGCACATTTTACGCTGCTATCAAAGCAAGAGTTACCGTTAAAAACCATTATTTTTGTTTCCAGGCATCTTACTCATCATCCGTGGAACGCCTTCCCCCGAACAACTTTGCGACGATACGAACAACGTCAATAGTAACAAAGCAGCAAAAGGAACACATGCAAGAGGACATGTACGAACAAATGAGTGGCTACAAGAGAATGCGACGAGAGCACCAAAGTGCCCTGCTCAAGTTGGAGGAAAAGTGCCGTCTGGAAATGGAGGCTCACCGGAAAATGCTCGACTCAGAATACGAAAACCTGCTCCAGCAGTTCTCCAAGGAGTTGGAAAAGCTGCAAGCAAGACATACACAAGAGCTGGAGCGTAAAATAAAACAGAATCAAAGTGCCGAGAAAAGGCTCACAAAAGAGATTGTGGCAAGACAGGAGCAGGAGAGGAAAAACTTTGAGCTGCATAAAAGGAAGGAATACAAGCAAAACAAGGAGAGGTGGAAGAGGGAACTCAGTCAGGATGAAAGCACACCCAAACGGCAGCGGGAGGCGACGCTTCAGTAAGATGAATTGGATGAATTAGAATTAGTAAAAGTGAACATTGGCTTTACTAACAAAAAATTGATATGCATTTTGCAGGAGTCAAAAAGATAACTTGAAGCAACAAGAGCAGCAAGAGGAGCAACGAATGATTAGGAACCATAAGGATTACTTGGATTTGGAAGTAAGAAAGTTTCGAAGGAGGAAGTTGTTGGCGTACCACCAGCTTGAACAGGATCTGCTGCGTGAAGTAAGATTATGATGACCACTTTGTGGATTGTTTTAACTTTTGATGTTTCTTGGTAATTAATTGTACTTTGTTTATCATAGGAGCTTAATAAGCGTCAGCAGCAACTGGAGCAGGCCCATAGCGTGCTACTAAAACAACACGAGTTAACACAAGACTTGGAATACAGTCAGCAACGCGCAGTGCACCAGTTGCGAGAGGATCAAGTTAAGAAGTTGCACCAGACCGAGCTGAACAACCAGCAGGACTACATGAAGCGAGCCGAGGTGGAGCTAAAGAAGAAGCACGCATTAGAGTTGAAGCAGCAGCCAAAAAGTCTGAAACAGAAGGAGATCCAAATCCGGAAGCAGTTTCGTGACACATGTAAAATACAGACTGTACAGTATAAAGCACTGAAAGCTCAAATCCTCCAGTCAACCCCGAAAGAGGAGCAAAAGCTTGTGATTAAAAAGTTGAAGGATGAGCAGAGGAGAAAGTTAGCCTTGCTTGGGGAACAGTATGAGCAAAGCATTGCGGAAATGCTGCAAAAGCAGTCGGTGAGTGATGAAGCCGTGACTTCAACATTATTATGCTCGTTGGCCGAATCAAATAACATTTTTTGTTTTATGTTACAGATTCGACTGGACGAGTCTCAGGAAGTTGAAGCACAACAACTCAAGGAGAAACTGGAGAGAGAATTGGAGATATTGATTGCATATCAGTCGAAAAATAAAATGCAAGCAGAAGCTCAACGGGACAGGGAAAGGAGGGAGCTCGCGGAAAGGGTCGCTGTTCGCAGAAGTCTTCTAGAGCAAAAGGTAAAGAGTCAAGATTCTTAGAATCCTTCGTCAATGTTTGCCATGTAATGTTATATCTGTTTGTAAAAATAGATGCGAGAGGAACTGCAGCAATTTGCCAGTGAACGCGCAGAAAGGATCAGGCTGTTGCAGGAACGTCAAATGAGGGAGTTGGAGCAATTTGACGAAGAGTCAACAAGACGTGGGTTCAGGTAAGACTTGAGACACATTCGCCTTCAAAATTCAAAACTGAAATTAAAACGCGTATTTATATCCCCTATTCTTCATTTATAGTGCAATGGCATTAACAGAGCCATCCCCGCATGATACGTACCACGAAGATGATGCCAAGTCCGGAAGTATGTTAAGTTTAGTGCATAGTAATAGCTCCACTTCCGTCGGTCCCAATAGTCTATGAAATATAATCCATTAATTAACTAATAAAAATTAATCAATTTTTATCCAATCTAGACATCAATTCCTTTTTCTAAAATCCAGAGCAAAAACAGTGAGTTAATAAGGAATGCTAGATACATTTTTCCAGTGAGCATAAAGAAAACAGAGACGGAGAGAAAAAATATTCTACCAAAACAATTTTTTTATTAGTGCTACGCTACCACCACACACACCGTCGCAAAAACGGTAGATTGCCATTTTCTGCCAACTTTTATTCTTTCTTTTTTTAATTATTAAAAAAACATATTGCTATAAATTATATTAACAGTTAAGTAAAGTAAATACCCAAGTAATATATAAAAAAAGAAATATGATTCCACAGTCCCCATCAGTCGCTAGATTATATATATCCACCTCAACCCACGTCTACCTGACAGTTTTTTTAAAAACCTTAATTATTTAAACAGTAAAAAATACTTATCGTATTCATTCATGTCTTCTGAGAAATATATCCCGTATCTTCGTTTTAATTTCCAACAAACCAAAGCAAAAACAATAAACTTAAAAATAAGTAATGATGACTCAGTATAATTACAGCATAATTATTAATAAAATATTATTATTGTTATTATAATTATTATAATAGCTGCGCTAAAACTTCAGACAAAACAACAGAGTGAGGAAAAGAGGATATATTGAGGAATGGAAAGTTTATATGATGTGGACAATATTTCGTTTTTTAGACGAGCGGGATGACAAAAATCCCAAAAGGAATGATATGATAATGTTGATGATGCTATTATTGCTATTATTCTAATTTAATTGTTACTACTACACAATTTGCTGCTGGTTATTATAATTCATATCCCAGAGAGTCTTTTTTTAGGTAGACTTTAAACAATGAAACAGTAATATACGTAAAAAACACACATACAAACACACGGTTATTTACAAACTTTTAAAAAGCCCTGTAATAAGCCTTGTATAAAAAAATATTATCCATTGAGACGATTTATTATTTAATGTAATAATAATTATTTAACCTTTTAATTAAAACGCGCGTTGTGCTGTGTGTTTGTGTATAGGCATAATATTATCTAATAAGTTTTATTCGTGCCCGTTGTTACTACTACTACTATGTTGTCAACCCACACAGCTTCATTTTTTTGTCAATTTAAAAAGATGCATAGACACACACACGCGTTGTAAATTTATATCCTTTATAATTTGTAAGTTTTAAGTTAACTAGCTGTAAAGAATACAACAACAAGGAATGCTGTCTTCGAAACCGTTAACACATTGTTACTACTAGCAATTTGAATTTGAATTATGATTATTATTATATACAGTTGTATTTGTCGTCAGCCAACATTTTAACTTAACAATTTAAGCATTAATATTATATACGTACCAGTTATGATTATTATTCTAAAAGAAAGCATTTTTTAGTCTGGTTGTTCTTATTATTGTCATTATTAGCATGGGCAAGTCAGGTATATAGAACTATTAAAAGTCGCTTTTTATCCAAAAACAAAAAAAACCGTTAAGTTTTTGCTCTCAGCACCTTTTTAACCTTTGTATTTGTTAGCAAACTTGATAGTAATAATAACAATTAGCACAAAAGTTTTATACATTACTACCACACATATAAAAAAACAGAGAGGACAAAGATGCATTATTAGCTTACTTAATAAGGAGACAATTTTTATAGCAAAATGTAGCCAAAAGTGACAACCTATGTCATTCTTAAATAAATTAGCTATAGGTTACTTCTATATAAGGTACATGTTTACTACACTACTTCTATATTAAATTTAAAAAATTGTGATTAGCATAAAAAGTATATAAGATAACTTGTACCGGTAAAAATCAGTAAAAGAAAATCATCAAGTCTGCCAGTCAGAGTTAAAAAACAGAGGTCAGAAAAATACACATACTTTTTTTCGTGTGCTTTGGAACAAATTAATTATCACTCAGCAGGCTGTCACAGGGAATCTAACTAAAAAAAAAGAATTTCTATAAAACTATAGCTTAATCTTGAACTTGGTCAAAAAACGACCACTTTTTCATCTTTTCAAAAACAAAAGTGCATTTATAGTTAAGGAGGATGTGGAAGAAGGTGACGGGATCAGTTAAATCTATAACAGTTATATGTTGTGATTGTGTCCACCACAAAAATAATAACAAGACGAGAGAAGATAAGTGATGAAAACGGCTTTGCAAACAATAAGTAACAACCAGTCCCGTGTAGCGGTTGAGTGTTGCCTGCGCGATTGCGTTTTTGGTCATGTTATCATCATCGTCCCATCAGAAACTTTTTAAGAATTGTTTTCAAAAAAATATATATACCAAGCCAAAAAATGCATTACTAAAATATTTCTGAATAATAATAATTAATTTTTTAACTGGTAATGTTCAGCATGAAAAAAGCATGATTAAGACAATTTTTATTGGTGATTTGGGATTTTTAGAAGGGTAATTAAACGTATGTTGTAAGGCTGTAGTTGTGGGAGTCAGGTTAAAGAGTTGGATTTTAAACAAGAAAAGAAATATGTGGTCAATTTGCTGTTGAAGGTTTAGTGGGGAAAAATGAGAAAAGGTGTGTGAAAAGCGAACAGATTTGTAGTACTAACTCTTTACTGAATGCGGGTAGATTAGTAACAAGTAAATAGAAATATTTATAGGAATATTTGTTAAAAGTCATTAAGGTTACATTTAAACTTTTAACCTGATTTCTGTTGTTAAATGGCTCAAGAGAAACTGATGACAAGGTGATAAAAAATATGCGGTGGTGGATGAAAAGCAGCAAAGGTTATTGATAAAAGTGTTCAGATTGTTAAGTTGCCTCTTTGAAATGATGATGAGTTTTGACGAAAATGAAATTGCAAATCGTTGCAAGTTGCAAGCCTTGTCAAACTACTTAATCATCAGTAAGAGAGACAACTTAACAATCTTACTTTGAATTGAACAAGAGCGATAAATGCAGAATTATTATACGTAATTTTTTAAAATACAGAGAATGAGCTCAGGTGTATCATCAGGAAGCCTTGAAGGTGTTTAATAACCCTGTCACAGGATTTAATGCATTTTTGCTAATTTTTTGTAGTAAGGTTTGTGTATGGTTTTTTTGTATGGAAAACTCAAATAGCATTCATTGAAAAGGATTTTAACCTTAGAAACTAAAACATTTTATTATTTATTACCACCAAACACTAAATTATAGTTAGCATTATATTATTCAAGTTAGATAGTTAAACAGATTTATATATGAAATCAATTAAACAAATTGCTTTTAACTTGTAAAAAAAGTCGTGTCCCATACGCCAGTCCTTATTCATATGCTGGTACGCTGCCGTTTTTGCCGTTAATTGTAACTGTCCCAGTTTAAGCTTTTAATCAACCGTTTCTAACCGAACATGCTACTATAACTCTAGTTATAAAGTACTGTAAAAGTAAATTATTTGTAAAATAATATTTAAGGTTTAGGATACACATCAATTTCTCATTTTTACACCCTCTTATACACACGCAACTTAGAAGTGTAAGCAAAAGTTACTACTGAGACATGGAATAGTGTGGTTAAACAAATTCTTTTAGTTTTTAAATCAGAAAATATACGTTGCCGACAAAAATTACCTAGTTGCATTTATAATTTATATACAAAATTGTAACAAACCTTCTAAAAGAATGAAATCCGGCATATATAAATTATATAGCTATTATGCATTTTTTGTGTATTCTACATTTTTGTAGAGAATTAAATCAGGTATTAAGTTAGTTTCTTTTGTCAACGTGTATAAAGCTGCTGATATATAGAGTTAAGTTTGTAACGGTTTTAGACAAAAAACGTATGATTAAAACAGTAATACTTTAATTGTTTGATGCTAAACTATAAACATATTTATAACTTGTGTAAGAAGCTGCGCTATGCTAAGATTTATACATAAGAAAATATTCTATTTAAACTGTATTTAAAATAATACAATTAATATTTATAGTTGTAAAGGATTATCATGATTGATTGATAAAAAATGATAATGATGATGATATATTACTAAATATACTATTACTGATGATGATGCTATATATAATATATTATATATATATTATAAAGAGAAATAACGCAATGATTTTAGCAAAAATGAGCAAGAAGTTAAAAAGGAATGATGATAAAAACAAAGCCCAATTATAAAATTGTAACATGACATTGATGAGAAAAAAAGATTAATAAGAAAAAAGAAAATGAAATGAAAGAAATATCATGGAACTTGTGGCTTTTAATATTTTATTTAACTTTTATTCGCATATAACTTGTCACAAAAGTAATAGAAGAGACAAAATACAAAAAAATAACTCAGTCTATCAACGCACACTATTCTAAAACTTAAATGATTGATAACGTTTTAATCCACTTCCTCATCCATCACTGGCTGTTTAGCCCCAGCACCAGTTGCCGACACGAAGATGACATCATCTGCAATAATACTTGACGTTGTATGCGAGTTCCCGTTTTCGTCCTTGATCTCCCCGTATGAGATTCTTCCAGTGATGTAGACCCGCTGTCCCTTGTTCAGGTACTTGTACACCGTTTCCCGGAGATAAGGCTTGAACACGCAAATCCTGTGCCAATCCGTTTTCTGAAGGATTCCACCCGACTGGTAACTGTAGTTGGAGTGCGTAGCCAGAGAAAAGATGACCACGGGATGCTCCTGGTTTCCACGCTTCTGAGGATCTCCTCCAACGCGTCCCATCAAAGTTACATGATTCACCGCTGGAACAAAAAATAATCCAAGCTTAAAGGACTGTTTCAGGATGATAACTTTGGAAACAAAATGAATTCACTTACTTTTCTCCATCCTCCCAGGGCTGGAATGCAACTGCGGATTAGCACTGCTTTCTGCCTCGGCCAGCTTCACATTCCCAGTTCCAAATTTCCGGCTAAAGGCCCCACTGCTTGCCATCGTTGTCTGACTTGGATACTGAGACCACTTGACTGCCCTAGCCCCTTTCAGCACCTGACCAAACACGCTGCTCATCCTGGACACTGAAAATGACGCCATTTCAGTAATCTCACTGTCCTGATTCTGCAAAAGTTACACAAAAACCAAGTAATTATTGTTAACACTCTGTACAACCGCTACTACTACATCAACAGCTTAATTCTAGCACTGAAAACTATCAAGTTAGTTACCTGTTCCAAAAGAATAATCAATTATTAACGAAAAAACGCCAAAATGAACAAAATGCCAATGTGCTGAGAAGGTAAACAAAAGAGGCTTTTGAGCTGATGCAAAAAGAAAAAGTTGAGAGCGCGCCGAAAGCCTGTGGCCAGCGACCATGTGATCTTGTGCTCTTGCCAATGCCAACGATGCGCCACGTGGGCACCTATCTCTACACTTTTTACTTCAATCGGCCTCTCAACTTACTAAACTAGCAATGCAAGCAAAATGCACTACGAATCTCCAATTTAACATTATAAGCTTTAAAGTTAGCTAATGCACTAGTCTAATGTTTAAAATGTCATGTTTTCATAAAAATTTATTGAAATTTTATAAATGGCCATGTTTCATTTCATTGTCTAACATTTTGTTTAAAAACCCTTTATGCGGCACTTTAATCATTTTGCGTGTAAATTTTCCCATAAAAATTCATACAAATCTACCTTGATTGAGGATGATTTTTAGCTTCTGACACTTTCCTGTGCTTGTAAAGCTAGCGGTGATGATGCGATGTGCTGATGAGTTGTTTCACATTGTTTGCTGTGCTGGCAGTCCGACGGATTCGGTGGCTGCTAGTTTTACAACATACCAGTATAGATGCTTGTATCTGGTATGTAAAATACCTACTCAAAAATGACAAGACAAGCTGTGTAAAATGTAGCAACGGGTGAGAAAATATATTTCTGATATCTATATAACGTGATGGTATATTACATGTACATTCATGTAGCTTTCAAATGGTATATCATTCTGCAGATTTATAAAGGAACTTGTTAAGCATTTTGGCTGGTCTAAAAGTAGAGTCATCTACATTCTGTCACTCTGCCATTCTGTACACTTTGCACACAGCTTTGCTCGAGGAAGCCGCATTGGGAGGACGACAAGAGGCCGAAGAAGAAGTACTATCTATTATTTTTTAGAAATTAATTGTGTGAGTGGGTAAAATATTATTTAAAAGGTTATTAGATTGTGTGGAATGAGCTATTGTTTTTGTAAGGTGCAGGTAATTAATTTGCATGTTTTCTTTGGTTTATTGATTGCAGTTGAAAATGAAGTGGACAGCCGGTAGACGCAGCGTGACAGCTGTGCTTGTTGCACTAGCGACGTTCATCCTGGTAAAGGCTGACCCTGCGTCCCAGGGCACGCAACAAGGTACTTTGAACAGTGGTGCTGGAACGCCGGCCGAGGATCCTGCCAGATTGCTGGTGTCCAAGCAGTTGCTGAACAAGTATGTGGTGGAGAACATGGACGTGGTTATCAAGTACAGTGTGTTCAACGTGGGCAGCGTCACCGCCACCAATGTGCTGTTGAAGGATACCTCCTTTGGACCTGACTTTAAGGTGGTGGGTGGACAGACGGAAGTGGGACTGGGAAGAATTCCACCCAGTGCGAATGTAACGCATACGTTGGTTGTGAAGCCACTCAAGTTTGGATACTACAACTTTACTGCAGCTCAAGTGACTTATGCCTCTGGTGACGACTCCAAGGAGGTAGGGGACTTAACAATTTAATGCATTTACTGTAAAATAAATCAATAGAGTAGCTAATTGACGTGGTTTTGTTGATTTACAGGTTCTTCAAGGATTCTCCAGCGAGCCTGGTGAAGGATACATCGCTCCATTCAGGGAATTCGACAAACGTTTCTCTCCCCACTTGGTAAGCTACTTTGACCTCAAAAAAAGTTTTCTTTTAGCTGACAATGAATTGCTAACAGATTGTCTTTTTTTATAATTTCAGTTGGATTGGGCTGCATTCGCCATCATGTCCTTGCCTCCACTTTTCATTCCATTTATGCTCTGGCATTCCAGCAAGTCCAAGTATGAAGCCGTTCTAAGCGCCAAGAAACTTAAATAATTTATTTCCCTAAATAGTCTTTTACTCTCTGTAAGATTGACTGGCTGACTTTTTTTCAAATGAGATTGATAAATGCTGTTTGATGGTGTCAAGATGTCCTTTTTGTTGTTAGTTAGAATGATATTTGATGCTCCAATTTATGTTTTGAGAAAGGATAGCGTAATTACCATTTAATCATAGCTTGTAATCTTATTTAATCCACTAATTTACTTAAGTAAATGTTCGACTGATGAACAAACTATATCGAAGCTATATTATTGGTTTTACATGGACGTGTGAAAATTTTCATAATGATTGTAATGATAATACTGTTAAGAGTTGAATAAATTTATCCATCTGATATTATATTTGTACTAAGTTTACTGTGTTTCGTAAAATGAACTTATTGCGATTAATTTACGATTGCGATAATTCTAAAATGCGATTAAAAAAAAGAATCTCGATAGCTTCATCAGTATCCCTTCCATTAATTAGTACTTGCGAGCAGCTCTCCAAAATTTCAATTGCTTTGTGTTCTTCTCATTGAAAGCGGAAGTAGTGACCTCATTATTGTTGGAATCCATTTCCATGAATCCAGAACCTTCATTGTTGTTGAGGTCCATTTCATTGACACTAGAAGTAGCCACTTCATTATTGTTGGGGTCCACTTCAGACATGGTAAATAGCTTCTTCTTTGCCTTTGCTATTTTACGTCCTGCTGGAGTTTCGGTTTTTTGTTTTCGACAAGCTTGCTTGACATTCTGAGCGGGTGGTAATGATGGCGTTACAAATTCCTCACGTTGTCGTTTGTGCTGATTGGTATGGCGTAGTTTCTGATTTTCTGTTGTGAATTCCATCAAGCATTGAGCACCATTGTCACCCTTTTCCTTGCACATGTATGGCTTTTCACGAGTATGTTGATTTATATGGTTCTCCAACTTTTCAAGCGTTAGAAACTTCAGAATGCAAAAGAGACACTTAAAAGTTGCTTTTGCCATGATTGCATTTAGTATGGACTGTGGACTAGAATCATAAGCAAAGGATTCGGTTATATTTATTCACTAAATAAAATTAATTAATAACAGCTTACCTTTTATTGTGGATCGGTTAGTTTTATTAGTACAATTCGAGTTTTTCTTATCTCTGACACTTTCTACCTACTCTAGCGAATGCCAAGAAATATCTGAGCCATCAAGAATGTAGCTGCATACACGTCATTTCTTATTCCTGGGAAATAGACATTCTTAACTTTAATGTTTATCAGTATCCTTTGTGAGTTTAGGTATATGCATACTGTGTAGTGTAACATGATGAATATGCAAATTACTTTGGTGGATTACCTATTGTCTGTGCTTTTTACATCCAAAAGCCAATAAAACAAGCGTGTCTTACTTCACCCCAACTACAGAACATTTTTATGTTTATATAGATAATACCGAAAATCGGATTTTATTTAGTTTCGTACACAAACGTGTCATGAGTCATGATGTACAATTTTGAAAGATGAATCGCGTAAACATTAATAGGATAATTAGATAAACTTTGACTTTTAAAAGATCGTGTCCATGGTCGAGTTAAAGCTTTGCCTTTTGATTTCCATTCAGGTGATTGTGGGTTGTGCGTTTGTGTTGTAGCAACTGATGTTTGGTTTGGAATTCCTTTAAGCATTGGACATCATTGTCACATTTTTCCTTGCAGATATATGGCTTTTCACGGGTATGTATATGCATATGATCTTGCAACGTTTGAAGGGTTTTAAAATTCCGATTACAAAATAGACATGCGTGTGCCATGATTGAATATAGTTTACTAGAATCATAAATAAAAGCTTCGGTTAGATTTATTCACTAAAATTAATTAATAACAGCTTACGTTTTGTCCCGTTGCCTTGTATGGTAGTTTGGTTAATTTAATTAGTACAATTCTAGTCTAGTACAATCTCCGACACTTCCAACTAGCTACTCTAGTGAACGCTAAGAAATAACTGTGCCATTCTCCTTCATCACGTCATTTCTTATTTCTGAGTAATGGATCTTCTTAAATTTACTGTTTTATCAGTATCGTTGTGTAATGTAATGTGATGGTTAAACAAATTACCTATTGTATTAGTATTATTGCCTGTGATTATATCCAAAAGCCAATAAAACAAGCGTGTCTTACTTCACCCCAACTACAGAACATTTTTATGTTTAGATAGGTAGATAATATCTAAAATCGGATTTATTCAAGTTTGTACACAAAAATGTCATGATGTACATTTCTGGAAGATGAATCGCGTAAACATTGATAGAATGATTAGATAAATATATTTTGACTTTTAAAAGATCAACTCTATATGGTCGATTTAAAGCTTCGCCTTTTGATTTCCGTTCAGGTCAACATATCCGCCTGAAATCACAGTTTGTCCGCTTTCCTTGACTTTCACCTCAAAAGGAATTCGATTTCCATCGTTCCACGTCATCACTTGAAGAGTTTCACCGGGAATCACCGGCTTGGAAAATCTGCCCTTTACAGCTTTGAATAGTTTTGGATCTGACCCAGCATACTTTCGGAGTATTAATCTCACCGCGATTCCGTAGGTACATAAGCCATGAAGAATAGGTTTGGAGAAGCCACCCATTTGTGCAAAATTTGGATCAATATGAAGTGGATTGGGGTCTCCACTCAGGCGATACAATGCTGTTTGTCCTTCATCCGTTTTGTATTCCAAAATTGCATCTGGCTCTCGCTTGGGAACGGCAATTGGTCTTGACATTGGTTTATCAGTGTCCCGCTTTCCTCCAAATTTACCAGCACCCACCTCAAAAACGTGACTTTCTGTAACAAAAATGGTCCCTTGTTCATCTTCCCCGGTTACTTTGATTACATACACGCAACCAGATATTTTGTCGAGCACATCAACAATTTCCGTTTTCAATGTGATCTCTGCCTCTGCAGGAAGGGGTCTTAGAAGTTCCACGTATTGTTCACCGTGAAGTATTTGAGTAAAGTCAACGTTAAGACTGGGGAACTTCATAGCTTCATACATGCAAGCCATGCTGGGCACCACAGCAAATGTAGGAACCACCCGGAAATCATCCGAGTTTTCGTATAAATAGTTCATTCCGTCGGGATCGTTTAGATGAAGGCCCACTGTAAAATGTCAGTTTTGCTAAAAATTCTAATACCATTCATTTCACTTCATAGTGAAAGATTAACTTGATCACTTACATCCAAGTGCATAAAGAATGGTGTCGTTCACCTTGTACTTGTGCTTTGCCTCTGGAATTGAAACCTGAGGCAAATTAGATCTGGTAACTGAGGCGTTATCACCCAGTCCTTTCTCTTGGATCCTAAGAGCATCCATAAATTTGCCCATGGCTTCTTCTGGACCAGTTGGATAGTCACTGTTTGAGGACATGTCGGTAACTTGAGCCCATTTATCCCGCACATTTTCAATGCTAACATCTTCGGATAGGTTATTCCTTAAAATGGCACCACCGGAACGTTTCAATTGGTCTGTAATTTCAAGCAGCAATACATTATGCAATTTGATTTTTAATGATGCTCTGTGTAATGTTAAGCTGAAAAATAAACATTTACATCTTGTGGCTAAACCACCAGCAGCTTCAATAATGACCCCATTTTCTGTGCAGTCTTCATGACACAGCCAGGCTACTACTGGAGCAATAAGTTCCGGCTTCAGGGCATTATGCAGTTCTGAAAGGGGGTAAGTTCAGCAAATTAGTTTTGAAACGCTCATAAAATATTAGCTTGATATTTTTCGTTACCTGGTGGCAAAATATTCTCTGTCAACCTTGACCCAGCCATTGGAACAATCGTGTTGGTAAAAATGTTGTATCTACCACCCTCCTTCGCTAACGTGTTTGAGAACCCCACCAATCCCATTTTGGCAGCCGAGTAGTTTGCCTGTCCAAAGTTTCCCAAGAGTCCAGCAACGCTCGACGTATTTATAATCCGTCCATAATTCTGTTTTCGAAAGTGTTCCCAAGCCGCTTTGGTAGTTTTATAGGAGCCCAGCACATGAACTTGATTAACCAAGTTGAAATCCTGATCCGTCATTTTAACAAAGCTCTTATCCCTCAAAATCCCAGCATTGTTCACCAGAATATCAATCCTCCCAAACTTGTCCACCGCCGTTTTAATGATTTTGTCTCCCTCCGTAACCGAGTCATAATTGGGCACCGCTTTTCCTCCATTTCTTATAATTTCTTCGACCACCGTATCCGCCGCTCTGGTACTACTTCCATCTCCCAGAGCACTTCCTCCAAGGTCATTAACCACCACAGATGCACCCCGATTCGCAAACAAAAGTGCGTAGGCTTTCCCCAAACCTCCACCAGCCCCCGTGACCACCACAACGCGTCCGTCAAAGCGTAGCAAGCGATTCATTGTCTGTTTTGCTCCGGTATTTCCCGAGACTGCTGATTTTTTAAGAAAAAATTTCCAACTTGAATTTAGGTCTAGAATAAAATTACCAATGAGAAAATAAACCGTCCGTTACTCAAAACTCAAAAACTACCAATAAAGATGAAATAAGCAAAATAATATCCTCATTTTCTAATTACCTACATCAAAAGCCAAACCATGCAAATAAATTGTCAACCTTTCATCCTCAATAGCCTCAATACTTAACTATCTTCTATGTGACATTCAAAAATAACCTTTTTAGTGATAAAAAAGCACAAAAACAGTTCAAAAAGCCCATCCCACACCATTGCCATCAGTCCAATCAGAAAGACGCCACCATCATAACAAAATTGCTGAACAATAATAGAGTTCATTCATCATCATGATTCATTAAGTTGAGGATGTTTTGGCCATTAGACCACGTAACCCAAGGAAAATGGTAAGAGCCAAGAGGCCTATAGCAAAACTACTTGGTGAATCATCAAGTTGATGATAAGCCTGTGCTCTTTATCATCGGTTTTGTACTGCCACTCATAATACCCATTCAGATTATAACTATCTTGTTGTCAACTTTAGGGTAAGTTAAATATCATGCAACCCTGAGAGTACAACGTTCAACTTTTTGTAAGCGCTGCTGCTGCTGTTTACAAAATAATCAAGTCGTGTCCCAGATCAAAGTTCTCATTGCGTGAATCATGCCACAAGTCTACTTAAAAGGACATATAAAAGTAGTTAACTTACAGTTCATGTTGGTCAAACGGAATGAATGCTTATGTTCCACCTCTAAAAATAATAGTGCTGGCAACTTGACGTTTACTACCAGTCAAAATGAAGAAATTGCACTAGCAATACTTGATAATGTGACCACTGACAACGACAATTACGGCTTACAAGACTGATTAACTGAAAGAATCGGGATTTTTACAGGTCCATTAACACAGCTTCTTGGAGGATTCTCCCTTGGTTCTGGCTACTCTGTTGCCAAGCGGACGAGTGGCTGAATTGACCGCAGTTGCATTTGGATAGTCTATATCAATCACTTTAACTTTGGCCAACTGAATTTATCTTTACCATGCGACACTAGATTATGGGAACTGAAACCATGACGCGTGACGTATCTCCGGCAAAGTGGAGTAATGCTGTGGAAAAGTCAGGTGTGGGATTTGACAGTCAGCTGGTGGTGGTGGTGGTGAAAGGAACGGTGATGGTGACAAAGGACAAAGGGAATCGCTGATGCTCATGCTGTCAAGTCGCTTTCTAAAGTAAAGTAGCTTGTGCATTTTGTCTGGTTCTGGTACTGACTGACGGACTGCGACTATTAGAAATTCCATGAAAATTAATTCGCATGTTTTAATTGCTTTCTGGAGTTTGCACAATGTCATCATTTTAATGATTTCAGAAATATAATCCAAGAAATGTTAATGAAAATGCTCTTCTGAAAAAGCGCATAAACTCTGTTTAAGATATGGAAATTAAGAATTAGAAATTGGAAAAAAAATCAATGCATATTGTGATTGGAACTGTTGCAAGTATATTTGTAAATTGTACTTCCGCTCAAAACGTAGAAAATTCTTTGTTCTGTTCAAAAGTTTTACTCGATATTAATGCATATTAGCTTTCTATACGTTCCAAATATCAATTTTCGTTTGCTCATTAGTACTTCCTACCAAGTCCACCATACCTCTGTTGGAACTGGAAGACAAGGAAAATTGGAAACAAAGTCTGAAAATTTGAGAAAACTCGCTCTTCCGGTCTCAAAATCCTTAGCTTCTTTGTTCTTACCAAATTGTTTTATTTATCGAAAACTTCCGTTCCTAATTCAAGTTTGAAAACGTTTTGGAAAGTATATTCGAAACTCTTTGTTCTCTGGGGTATAAAAATGCCAACGAATTTTGTGACAGCAATCAATTATACACCAGCTTTCTTACGGTAGAGTCGAAGAAATCCGTTTTCAGATTAATGAGTAATATCTTGTGCGTTATTGCAAGTTTACTTAGAATTATAGAAGTGGATTCATTTCAAAACCAACCTATTTCTCCCATAATACTCTTCTCCTGTGCAAACTGCTGAAACAATTCAATTTTCAAGCGTGCTATTAGCCTATCATCTTTTCCGTTACACACAAGAAATCAGGAAATGAGAAAGTTGTCCAGAGAAATGGACCCCACAACTGGACAGAAAAAGGTCAAGCGTGACGAGGAGAATTCCGACAATCCAAAGCCAGTGGAAGAGGAAACTCAACAAGTGGCTAAAACGGTTTCGGAGCTTCCAGAGGAGGTAAATAGAACGTAGATTTCATACTTAAGTCACACATATCACCTACTTATGAATGTATTTTTTTGCCTAGGTGCTCGAAATGATATTCTCTTACATGAAGACATCACGTGATGCCCACTCTGTTTCCAACGCTTGTCCACAATTTGCGCGCATCATGTCCCCGACTAAACCAGTATGGTCCTTTGATCAGGTACAAGTACAAATCATTTTACTAGACATTAAATGTAATTAATGAAAACAGGTATTAAAAATTATACAATGCAATTATTTGTTTTCAGGTTTTCCCTCTGATATTTTCAGAGCTGGACAAAAACGACATGCTCAATTGTCGACTGGTTTGTAAACAGTGGAACCAAGCCGTTGACAATACACTGCAGGTCTGTCCAAGGCACCGAGATCTGACCCTGTACCCAGAAGTCTGTCACATCGAAAGGAACAACCGGCCATTGCACGCGCCCCAGTTTCAAACCTGTCTGTTCCCTAAACGCTTGCATGGCTTATGTTTTTGGAGGCCTTTCCAAATCAAAAGTTTCATGGAACGTATGGGGGACCATCCCCGAAACCCATTCGTTCTGCGGAGGGTTGGCCTAGCTAATCCAGAGAATTATGAGGAATTCTGGGAGTTGGCCATTTCCTTTCTCGAGCGATTTGGGACGGAAATTTGGCACGTTCATATTAACAGTGAGATAGCGGATCCCGAAGAGATGCCTTCCAGGTTCAGTTACGAATTGGCTTGTCAGATTCTGGGTCATTTACCAAATCTTCAAACCCTGTCGGTGTTTGGATTTATTGATGGACCTTCGAACAGTCCTGTACCACAACTGCCTCAACTGCACACGTTGGCTTTGGAATTCATACCTATTCCGTACAACCAGCCGCAGCCAAATCTGAACGAGTTGATGAGAAGCCACTCCAGCCAACTAAAATTGATTAGCTTAAATGACTTGTCAGTTGGGCAAATACATAACTTTCCAGCAGCGTTGCCTCAAGTCACCACAATTCAACTTACCATTGGTATTGGTGTCAATCGTAGATCGTGGCGTCAGTTCTGTCACGACTTGGCCGCTCCAAAACTTGCTAAGTTTGGAATACACATGCATTTAGCTTGGAAAATGAAGGATCTGTTGGAACCGCTTTCTGCAGCAAATCTCCAGTCCGTGGTGTACCTTAACCTTAGGTTTTACCTAGAACCTGACAAAAATGCAAGCTTGACTGTTCCTCAGTTCACACTTCCAAATATAAAAACGCTGGAGATAATGGATACACAAAATCTTCAGTTCAATGAGCTGTTCAGGCACCTACCCAATCTAGAATATCTTTTGTGCCATCGGCAAAGTCTTCCAAAGCCAAACCTGGATTTCGACGATCCCATACAATGGCATTTGTTTCAGTGGTTCAACGGAGAATCCATTTATAGCTCAAATATTTGGACACAACTGTCGGCTCTTAAGGAGTTGACTCTGGTAAGACTGGGCAACTTTGAAAGTCATGCGATCAATGGAATTATGGACCAAAAAACGTTCACCAGGGAAACGTACAATCGCATGAGGGAAGATTTCGTTGCGGCAGATCATTAAGAAAATTACAATAATATTCTTGTATGCATTTTCTTATATATTTTTGATTTGATTATTTACGCTTAGCGGATATTTCTTATTCCTTTCGATAAGAAAAGTTGAGAACCTTAGTTTGCGGTAAGACGTACATTTTTTTACTTCAAATAATATTTCAATTTGAAGCATGTTTGTTCTCTTTGTTAATAAAACCATCAGCCTTTTCTTCAGAAAATAAATAATATTTTTGCGGCATTATGTTTTTTATTTTTCATTTGTTTCATTGTTTTTTATATTTTATTAGCATGTTTTTCAAGAGTTTCGGGCAACGCATTTCAAGTTATTATTGTCAAATGTTATTAGTAATAGACTTCCGGTTTGTATCACAACGTATCGGTTTTGAAACTGGCAATACTGGTACCATATCAGTAGATCAAACAATGCTAAAACAGCAGAATCCACGCTTCAAGTCAAGAGTTCTGAACCTATCACTTCAACCAAACTAAAAGATAATGATATGGGGAAACGTGAGACTTTATTAAGTGAAGCCTTATATACGATTGCATCTTCGCCACCCCCATCACACTATATTTAGTAGATACTTTCCTACGACAACTTCATTTGTCGATTCATGATTCTTAAAAATCTTGCATTTCGTAACTACAAATGCCACTAGCCAAAGTCGGCGGAACACTACTTACTCAGGCATGTTTGGCCGGACCCAATGCAAACTATCGTTCGCTAACTATTACGTAGAAAAGTAATGGAATAGTAGACCAGAGTTACGTTAATTTTTTGAAACACAATTTCTACGTTATTAGAATCAATACTCCGTGTTGTGAAACGACTTCTTTGAAAAAATAACGGAGCAAGCTTACGTAACTAAAAGTTTCAAAGGTATCACCAATCTTTCTGTTTGCATTAACATGTATGTATTCTTAATTTAAAATTTCACTTTGTCCAGGTCAACTCTTACAAAATGGATGACTATGCGGTAATCGAACCAGGAACGGTTCTGGGTAAGGGCCGTTACAAAGTGAAAGATGACCTGGGATTCGGAACCTATGGCCACGTACTCACCGTGACTGACTTGCAAAACCCCGAGAAGCACTTGGCTGCAAAAATCGAAGCTGATTATGAACGCAAGGATAGTCCACTGGAAGGATGCGACTACCTACCCGAAGATATTCCCGCTAGTGTCCGCAACGACTACAATGTTATGAAAACTATGGAGGAAACTGGACTACCTGGCTTTCCCCGTATTCACGATCTGGACAAGCATAACGGCAGATACTTCATTGTGATGGACAAAATTGGACGTGATCTTAGTCAAATCTTCGGAGATCGTCAGGAGTGCTTCTCATTGAAGGACATGCTGTTGCTAACGGATCAATTACTGGATCGAATTCACGCACTGCACAGTCAAGGCATGATTCACGGGGATCTCAAACCAGACAACATTTGCATGGGCTATGGCCAATCTGCTAGCACTGTTCACTTGATTGACTTTGGATTAACCACGATGTACATGGATGTTAACACTGGAAAGCATTTCCGCTCAGAAGCTGTTCACCGAGTAGGAGGCACTGTCTGCTTTATGTCCGTTAGCAATCATGATCGCATCCTGCAAACTCGAAAGGACGATATGGAATCCCTGTCTTACGTTCTGGCTTACTTCTTGCGACATGGAAACATGCCTTGGGATGACCTTCGTGACAGACCACTTTCGGAACATAGGCTGACAATGGACAGGAAGCAGAATACTACGGCTACAAACTTGTTCTGGGGACAGCCCAGGGAGTTTGCTGTGTTCCATCATGTTATAAGGGACCTGGCGTTTGACGAAAGGCCACCCTATGAGGACTTCAAGAACATGTTTCGACATCTGGGACGTGGCTTGGGCATGGATTATGAAAATGAGCAATTAAACTTGGTTTAAAGTTTGAAATTGGGGTGACTTGAGATTATTTTGTTTAATCGTTGAAAAAACTGTGTCGGTTTATAGGCACCCGTTATCAATTTAACTGATACATACTAGTACATTATTTCTTTACTTAAAATAATATTTCAATTTGAAGCATGTATGTGTTCCTTGTTAATAAAACCATCAGCGTTTTCTTCAGAAAATAAATAATATTTTGGGATTAATTCAAATTTTGCATAGAATTCGTATTAAAATGTGCAGGTTTTTCCAGGATAGCAGCGGGCAACGCATTTCAAGATCAGTTATCATAAGTTATTATTGTTATACTTCCAATTATAATTTTTTATTTAATATATTTATTTATTATAAGTATAAGAACAAATTTCAACTTTGTTTGAAACACTTTAATATTTGTTTTTGAAACAACTTATTGACAAAATGTATCTAATATTAGTAATCATTATTCAATTAATTATTCAATATGAATAATAGAAATCATGAATGAGATAAAATTAAACGAATATAAAAAGTAAGATCTGCTAAAATTAAAGTGTTAAATGTAAAGCTACTACTTTCTAAACATTTTGTATCATTTCTTAACCTTTTTGACACAAGTTTAATAAATTAACACCTGAAAAAATACACTAAATCCACTAATCCAAACCACCAACCTTTCCACTTACTCCATGTCCATAGGCTCCCCAACGTATGAAAAGCTGAACTTTGAGGGACGCAACTTCCTCCTCGTTTCAATCTGCATTCCAGATGAACTAGTTGGCACCGGGTACTCTTGATGAGGCTCCGGGCCTTCACGCTTCCGCTTGGAGTTTACACGCTGCTCAGAACTCTGATGCTGATTTACTTTCGTTGGAACGGGTTTTATCGGTGTGCTAGCGTACTGAGGTATCGGGTGAATGGATGATACTTCCTGGCGAAGACGGCGGGATGATGATGATGGTTGGACAACAGATTCAGATGGTGGTTCTTGGAATGTAATAAACAGAACTGGATCCACGGCGGAAATCTTGGGTGGTGGTTCTGGGAATGTAATAAACAGAACTGGATCCACAGCGGAAATCTTGGGTGGTGGTCGTGATGTCATGTTGCTGAACCCCTCTCTAACGATGTTGGTTACCTCAGCAAACTGTTTTAAAGACATTTTTATTAAAATGATTGATTAAGTAATTGAAAATTAATTAATTAGTTGAATTACCTGAGCAGAAAGCTGTTCCAAATGCTCGTTAGTCCTGTGCAGAGTTCTTCCTTGTTCCTGGACCAATTTAAGGGTTTGAAGAGGCAATTCCAGCATTCTGGCTTCTCTGGGGCATCTGGTATAATAGCTTATGTTGGTGGAGTCACGTTCCATCTGCTTCAAAACGGATAACTCGTGGTGGGCCTCGGGGGTGGCCGTGTTCCGCTGGCGTTTTTCTGGTCCCTGACTACTAAACATTGTGCTAACCTAGCTTCAACCGAACCTAACCTAATATAAAGAAAGCACTCACGGATTTATAAATGCTTTAACTTATACCAGCGACCATTTCCATGGGCACAACCGTCGCTTTGGTACAGCCTGCCAGTTCGCGCCCTGTATGTCTCACTTTGCTCCGCACAAGCTAGTGTGCAAGTTGCCCGGCGAGTTGTGACTATGAGGTGCCCGCAGCAGTACATCTGAGACTCAAAAGGAATAATACCACCTTCCCGCGTTTGTCTGGGGCAAAGTGAGACACGCTGAATGCATGTAAAAATGCTAGTTTGAGGTCATTTTAAAATTACCCCTGGCAGTTGGGAGTCATCCCTTATTTAACGGATCGTAATCCATTATTTAAGGGATTGAATTTTAATCCCTTATTTAACGGATCGTAGTCCTTTATTTAAAGGACTTTATAATCCCTTATTTAAGGGACTTCAAAACGTTTTGGAAAATAACACAACGCTCTTATATAATAAAATGGGAATTTGTCTGTCTCTCATTTGCCGAACTTACTCATGGAAGTTGCATTACTATAAGATCAAAATGCAATTTCATGTCTCAATAATCGAATGATTCTCTCTATGCCAATCGTCCGTCTGAATGCGTTTTTTCAGAAATTGTATACTAAATACAACAAAAACTAAAGTACAGACGCAAGAAAACCTGTGCAGAACGTATTGAATTCCAAGTTAGGGTTCATTTTTAACAGAATTCCGAATCCGCAGTTTGAAATTAGGTCGTTAAATGACTAATATGCCAAATTAAGTGCCACATGCTGTGCGACATATGAAAAAGTAAAATTTTAACCAGCATTACTAATACGAGGTCAGTTGGTGATATTTGGCTCATTTGTTAATATTGGGACTAGTTTCATCATTTGTCGGGGTCCACCAAGTAAAATTATTAGCATTCAGCAAAAAACTGGAGCTTTTTAATCATTTGATGTTTGCATTTGTAAATATGTTTTGGTGAAATTAATCATTTGTTATCATTTTCAAGGAAGTTCCATGATGGTAGCAGTTTTATATGAGAAGTGACTATATTCTCAGTTTAATTTCATAACATCGCTGTTTAGTCCAAACTTTGCATATCCTGTGATTAAATCTCCGATTCCGAACAAGAATTTCTGTGCAAGAAATAGGATGTAGACATCAATTCAGTTTGCAAATCCAAGTACCAAAATACGTTTTACTATTTGGAGAGGTTTTGATCGCCACAAAGCTGAGAAATGACGGTTAGGTTGAAGGTATGGGAGACGAAATGGGAAGATGGGAATAAAACTTGACATTATGTAAATACAAATGGCCCTAATTCATCATTCAGTTTTCCTAGAAATCGAAAAATTGAAAATAAAATGTCCACTGCAAAAAATCTATCGTCGAACCTAACTTCGGATGTGCGATAACGAGAACAATGGGTTCACTTCCATCTTTTCCTTCTTTCCGTGCCTACCAACCTTTCATAATGATTTTGTATGAGCTTTGCATGAAGTTCGGAAATCTGTTTTCAAAACTCGAACTTCTCCATTTTTTTCAAAAATCCCTAAGAACAAAGATGGTTATCGTAACGTTTCAAAGCGATACGATGTGCAATTTATGTTAAATAAGAAACCTTTGCCCTTGAACAAACGTTTCTTTGTGTACTTCCTTTTGCCTATTCCACAAATGCGATTTCAAATCATATAAAAAGTGAAAAAATGTCCAGGCTGGATCATTTATAATTTGGTGTTCCACGCCATCATACCAGCTACCAGAGATCTTCTCCTTCTCGTGCCACCTCTAATGCACTGTTTTGAAGACTGCCTTTGCTAACTTTGATAAGTTTATTTCAAAGAGTTTAAGCCTAGCAAACAACTTAAGGAGTCACAACAAGTTACCGTTGCGATTTCATTCAAAGGTCTCAAAAATGTCCTCGTGGCAGAGGTTTTACGATCAGTCAAGTAGCCAGCCTGCACGCCAGCACCGTTACTTCCCTACTGGTGCGAATCAAGCTCAAGGTTATCAGTGGAAAGAACGATATCAGTCAATTGGTAACCAAATGGATTGGAGTGACCACACCACTGAAAATCCCTTCCAAGGTCCCGTCCAAGGTGGTGGACAACAGCAACTCAGGGGAACGGGCTATAGCAATCAACAAATGGCTGGCACTGGCGTCCAAGCACGTTACGAACAAAGATACAAGCCTTATGACGTGGAACACTCAGATTTTGGTGGCCCACAAAGGAAGCTGACTAAGGAAAAGCATTGTCCATGCTGTCCTAAAAGTGTTCAAAACGCTCCGGACACTTTGACAAAGAAGGGAAAGCCTGTGGTGCAAGCTACGGAATGGGGTCCCTCTTATGATCGTCCAGCGGCAAATTATGGCCAGGCATTCAAAACTGGTGCTGTGAGGGGACAAATCGATCTCAAATTCGTGGCTTCCCCAACCATTGGTAAACGCTACTATCAGCAGCAGCGACCTAATTGGCAAGGAAGGTCCGATGCTACTCCAGATAAATCCTGGGAACAAGGACATCACCGTATGTCCAAGAATCAACTTAAGCTACAAAAGCAACGAAAAACGCAGGCCTACTGGCAGGAATTGCAAGGCAACTTACAGAACCATGGAACTCGTCAACGGGTAGATTTAACCAGCGACAAAGCAGGCAAGATATATTTTTCAGACTTTATTCAATCTTGTTATATTTTTAAAATAGACGTATTTAAAATAGATATTATTGATTTTTTTACATTTCAGTTGATCTCACTTTGGATGACATAATCGAAGCAAATGGACCCCGTTGACATTCATATGTCATATCACTGATGTTCCCCAACTTTAAGTTAAAAATAGCTAATCTAGCTCATGCGTCCAAGAATTGGTCACGGTCAAACTTAATGAAATTATTAGATTTTTTCTTCAATTAATTAAACTAAAATCCAGTTTCCAAGTAGTAGTAATAAAATGAATAGTTGTTTCTATAGTAATTCAGACCAGACCTTGTACATCCAATAATATGAATTGAAATAAAAATGAATTGAAAATCTTCCTCTAGCAATTAATTAAATAATTATTTCCATCCTAATTATTTATCATGATGATAACATATCATACTAATTACTTGGAAAGTTAAACTCTAATTTTGCATGACATGATTTTGCACAGCATCCATCGATCCATCCTTTGTCTACTTATAGGCTAAACGAATGTACCCCAATCCACCAAAAAAGGGAGCCAAAAGTGCACGCGGCAAACTCATGTTGGCTAGCTATTGCATCAGTTGTCCATAAAAGCGAAGAGTTGTCCACACAACCCAGCACTGATGACAAATCAAAACTTTTGAGTTTTATTAGTTGACCAAACTGAAAAATAGCTATAAATTAGTTGAGTGACCATGGCGTCAGGATATTTGCGACCATTTAGCACATACTTGGGGCCGTCAGGATTATTACTACCATTTGACTGGGGGACAGGATATTATCTACCATTCAACCTGGAGGACGCGAAGGAGGAAGAAATTGAATGGAGGGGCTTCAGGGGGAAACCTATTCGTGACAGTGAGGGTAACGTTGAAGACCTTGTGGTGGATTTTCATCATCTTGTTGAACGGTCAGGGGAGATGGCAAAGCAAATATTAAAGGACCATGACTGCAAGGACTTCACCGAACTGAGCAAAAAGTTTCCGCCAGTGGATGGGGAGCCTGTCGTTCAGATCAAACCGTTTGACGCTTCTCCTTGGTTTCCAAGTAAGGCTTTTAGAGTTTAAAAGGCGTGTTGGTTCATAAAAGGTTGTAACTTTAAATGATGTTTGGATTTTGTTAATTTTGCAGAAAAGGAGGAAAAGAAGCTGCCTAAAAAACGTAAGGCATCCAAATCCAAGGGCAAGTCTAAAACAACTGGTACTACAGGGGACGCCAAGGTGAAGAACGCTACGAAACAGAAGAAGTTTGACCTGCAAGAAGAGCTGAATGGTAAGAAATAATTCTGGCTTAAATTAATGACTATTCTTTGATAATGGGTCATTGTGTTTATGATATCTTTTTGGATGGTAATTTTTAGCCATGTTGGCAACAGCCTGTGCACGGGAACCAGGCCTTCAAGCTTTTAATAGCGTGAAAAACATGGTGGTGGAAATGGAGCGGTCGGATCCAACCTTTGGGTTGCAGTACGTGGTGTCTACCATTGACTTGGCGATAATGCAGGTTTAGTTAGTACATTTTGGAGGCTTTTGTTAAAAGATCTTAGCTGTATTTACAGTTGGTGTAAGTAATGCTATATATCATGTCATGTTAAATATAGCGAGCTCCTGTAAAATACCCTGTCTCATATTATCTATTACGTAATTTACGTTCGTTGTACATCTACCGTTAGTTTATTACCCATGTAAACGTGTAGTATAGTAGTGGTGTGTGTTTTAATCAAAAAATAAAGCTCGAAGAGAGCGCATAGTTAAGTATCGCTAATGGGTATGCCTTAATCAGGGCATTAAAGCACAAATTTTTACAAACCGACTGTAAAATTGTAATCCTGGTCAAAAATTGACCTAAAATCATGTGTCGCATGCTATAGGTTCTATTATGAATTGTTTTGAAATCGTTGTGACCTCTGACCTAGAGTTGACCTGTTGACCTGAAGTTCAATAGGGTTGTTACTGCGGTGCTATTATGTCTGCACGCCAAGTTTGGCTGTAAAATTATGTGTCGCACAGCATGTACGCTGTAAAACTGCATTATCTGACAGTTAAGGTCCTGAATCAGGGCCTTAAAGCACGAATTTTAACAAACTGGTTGTTAATCTGTTATGCTTGTCAGAAACTGACCTAAAATCATGTGTCGCATGCTATAGGTTCTATTATAAAAAGTTGTGACATCGCTGTGACCTCTGACCTAGAGTTGACCTATTGACCTGAAGTTCAGTAGGATTGTGACTTAGGTGCTATAGTATCTGTATACCAAGTTTGGTTGAATTTAGTTTAGCCATTACTGTGAAAACGCATAAATGCTATATCTGGCAACAAAAAGAGCCTGAATCAGGTTCTTATAGCCTGAATTTTGAAAAACAAACTACACCATCGGAGTCCTGGTAAAAAACTGCCCTAAAATCATGTGTCGCATGATATAGGTCCTATGTAAAAATATTGTACCGTTGGTGACCTCTGACCTTTAGAGTTGACCTATTGACCTGAAATTCAATAGGGTTGTGGCTGAGGTGCTATAGTATATGTACACCAAGTTTGGTTGTAATCGGCCCAGCCATTGGTGTTAAAAAACCTGTACGGGCGGACGGCCGGCCGGACGGCCGGACGGACGGACGGCCGGAGCACAATATTATCAAGTATCTTGGCGATACTTAATAACGAGCAATGTTTGAACAACGCGTTTTCGGTTTACAGCCTTAAACTATTAACATTGTTTATTGTTATTTAAACTTGAGTTTCATTTTGATAAAACGTCATTCTTCTGTCCTTTCCTTTGTATCTTTTTCTTTGTACTGTACTCTGCTTGTTAAATACTTGTTTAATTGAGTTGAGTGATTAAAGTGTAGACTGTACTATTATGTAAAATGAACGACAGCCATTAATAATTTTGCTAATTTATCGAGCAGCTGTTAAATACGCTACATCTAATGTACAAGTGCCTTCCATATCCATAAACATCGAAACATAAATCGTATTTAATACCAACTCCTAGACCCCTAAAAACCTTTAGATTAGAATTCAATAAAAATAATCTCTAATAATCAGGTCCTAAAAGCCGTATCACGGACTGCAGATTCGCAATCCAGGTAACAAACTCACCAAAAATTATGTGCTGTACAGTATACATCCCTTAAATTGTTGTATCTGGCAATAAAGTGCCTGAATCAGTGTGACTGACTTATTTTAGTTAAACCAAATTAATATATATCAGATAATTCATAATTCCTTACTACAATTTAACCATTTCAGTTACATTCCTATTCAAACATTTAAAATGCTTATTTTTTAAAGCAAAAAGTGATATTACTATTGTCGGCGATCTCTCCTGCATACAATTTTGCGCATTCACACCTTCGCCACTTTTACCATTACCGAAGCACTGCACACAATACATATTTTGAAATTGAAATACAAATTAGTCATTAAAACCGATAGCAATTTAATTACAAAAGACAATTGCTTTACTTTTCGAAAAAGTAATTCAATTGTAAATTGCAAAATACATAGAATTCAAAATTGTATTTTAATTCCAATGCTGTGCTGCGCCTTGCGTGAAACGTTCATTCATATTTATATATGTATTAGCGCGGAATATTTTCCATAAAACGTCAGCAGCATTTTATGTATGTTTATTGCAGATTATAGGATACACTGACTGCAATAAAACCCGAAGAGTTGAAATTTGAAATCCACCGGAGGAACATCATTTTCCCGGATTCATTCGCCAACACAGGGTATAAAAACTGAGAGTGTGGTCAGTTTACAATTTTGCATGCTAAGTACAAAACTAAACTTTTGCATTTAAATAATTGTAATCGATATTAAGTTAGAGAGAGAATCATGGATCAAATGGAAAGTGATTTTGATCTACGGGCAAGGGCTTTGGAAAAGGCGGAGCGAGAGCTAACCCTTAAGATCCTTATATCGGAATCGATAAGTGAGTTCAAGGATTTGGAGACTGAAATGCGTCAAACGTTTTTGGCGGCCCGGAACCAAAGGACCGAGAAGATGAAGGTGCGACTTGAAGGCGCAAAACAACTGGTTGAACGTTACAGACAACATGATAAGTATTTGGAGGAACTGAAGAGCGTAATGAAGAAGAAGCCTACTAGGAAGAATAAGAAGGCTGTCAAAGTAGCCACTCAGGACCAACAGAAACTTGATACTGAAATGGAGATGTACGTAGCGAAGATGAACGAAGAGGTTTTGCACGAGAAAACAATGACCGAGTGGGAGGACCAGCAATTGAATAATGTTGAGGAAAAGATAAAGTTACATGCTCAACGTTTTGAGGAAATACGGGAGAATGATTCCAAGGCGCAAGCGGAACTGACCAAGAAACAGGGATCTGGAGGGCCGCGTAAGGCTTGGGTTCCACCAAATTGCGACCTTGTTGGTCCTCTGTCAAGTAAGACTTTTAGAGTTTAAAAGACGTAGTATTTTATAAAATTGTGTTAATTTTGCATGATTTGGTACAGTTGAACAAAAGATGGCTAAACAACGTGTAAGATTTACGGCCAAGTTTAATGAATCGGGTACTGTGGCTATCAAGGTGAAGTACGATACGATAGTTGGAGTTGACAACGGACAACAGCAAGTTGCTACTGAGAACAATAATGGTAAGAAACTATTCATTGTGTTTATGATATTTTGTGGATTGTGCTTTAACTGTAACTTTATAATTATTTGCAACAGGTGGTGAACCAGACCTTTGTTCTGGTACAAGCGTGGAAAATGAAAATACGGGTGAAAAACTGGCATGTAAGGTTTGAGTCGCAAGGGATGGCGGTGAAGACATTGTTAGCGGCATTCGTTCAGTAAGAATTTAAGGAGGAAGCGATCGATCAGGATGATGGTAAAGGTAAAACGTAAAGATAAGCCGTTTGAATTATTGTTTAGGTTTAATTAATGAATTTTGTTAGAGTTTCAGTTAGAACATCATAGTTGTACGTACATTAGGTATAAGTAATTCTCTGGTAAAAAGATGCAACTTCCTGTGAAAAGCATTACAACCTAAAATCGTAACTTTATTAATTGTTATTTCAACTTTCCTTTTATTTTGATGAAACATAATTCTGTCTCTTCTTACTTATTTTTCTTGGTGCTATGCTAAATATGTAATTGTTTAATAGATTAGCTCATGAGTACATTATAGAACATAGAGGGATTAAAGTTTGGGCTGTATTACGTATAATGTAAAATTAAAGATAACTTTTAATATACTAATTCTTCAATGCTAACTTAGCGAGCAGCATTTTAAATGCATATCTACATGCGACAAATGCAATTCATATCATTTACCTACATCGAAATGCCAAAAACCCTGGTATTTAATACCAACTACTAGACCCAAAGAATTCAACCAAAAAATCTCAAAGCATGAAATAAAAAACCGCATAATATCGGAACTTGCCTTTTGGTGCAGAGAATTGTGTGCATTGATTACTAAAAAAACCGCACACAAACCAATACTCTTTTTTACCCACCTTTCAAACTCCCAAAAATGCCTTCCTTCAACCTTCACTACCTTTGTTTTTTTTTGCTGCATTCTCCCTAATAAAAATGTCTATAGATTTTCAAGACGTGCTCAAAATTCTAATAAAAATCAACAAAACCATGCACCACTGCACGAGTAAACCTGGTCATGGCCCTGGAACGAAAGGAAGGAATATAAAAAGGCTTTAATTTTTTAATAGCTTGGTGCAGTGCAGCCAACTAGTCTGCATCTATTCTGCTTTCTTTTTTTTTGCAGTAGAAACTATTCCACCAGGAAAAAAAAGCCCGCACACAAGTTAATATAAAGCTTCTATAATGATCATCATCATCGTCAACTTCAACCTCACAACTTGCAGATTTCTTTGTAGAGCCAACAGTCCATAAAAACCACAGTGCTCACTGAGTAGCCCAAATAGCCCGTTACATTCCCGTTTCCTTATGAGCATACTTGTTGTGCTCTCCTTTTCTCCGCACTGCTTTTTATTGCAAACAGAACAAAATCTCTGGCCAGCAGCAGCAGAAACGTGCAAAACGTGAGTTTTTTCGCATTCTCACACAAGCTTATAATATCATCGTCATCATCATCATCGCCACCTTTCCCCACTTCTCATCATGTTCTCCTATTTCGTATGCTAAAATTGCCAAAAGAAAGAGAAGGCCAAGAGCTGTGTTGGTTGTGTGCTCTGCTGAATTGAATATCTCTTCTGTGAAATCTATTGAATGAATGCATAGAATATTTTTCCTGTGTCCGTGAGTGCTTCTGTGCTCCTGTTTTTTTTCTGTGGTTGGTCTTGTGTACACATTTCCTGTGCTACTTGAGCTACTGCAAATAACACACACGGCAGCAAAATATCCTCAAAATCCGCTTTCCCTCGATAAAACCAGCTTATATGCCTTATACACACACGTGTGTGCTGACTGCGCTCCGATTTTAGCTCTCGTCTCTTTGTGGACGATAATTATAATCACCGTTTGTATTTCATTACTTCCTGTCTCATTGTTAGTTTTTTTATAGGTTTTGTCTGGCCTTTTGTTTCTTCTTCTCTAGTAGTTATTATTATCCTCTACCTTTTCTCAGCCAAATTTGTAGTCCAAAAGTTGTAAGATTTTATAGGAGCATCGGAGCATTAAAAGCAGCAGCATAAAAGCAATAATCATCTTTTTGGGTTAATTAATTGGACTTTTTTTTAGTGTTTCTTGTGTTCAGAGAAGAAGGCCGAGCTATATTTGTCATTTGTTTGGTCAGCTAAGACCGTTTTTTGTTCGGGTCAGGTAGATTTTGTTGTGTCATGTGCTAGAATGGCTAAAGTTTCAGCTGATTTTTGCACATGATACGAGTCAGGTTGGGACACTGATTGTTATCTTGTTCAGTAGGTTTTAAGGTGATAGGCTGGTTGTGAGGGTGAATGAAGGGGATTTTGTGGGGTTGCTTAGAGAGTTGAACTGGTTTGGAAGGGGTTTGGTGCTGTACAACAACAGGTGTGTGATTGGAGGAAATTTGGTAAGTTTTAAGTAATTTGGAGATTTGGAATGATGCAAGTAAAGTAGTTTTAATGAACACAGCGTTAATTTTGGTTTGGTTTGTGTATTTCAGAGCTATCGTTAGCTACGGCTGCTATTGCTTCATTTTGCGTGGAATAGAAGATGACTGAAAGGACCTTAACTGTTTGGTAGTGATCAAGGAATGCCTCTCTGTCTGTAAGTACTTTTTACACATTATTCTTGTATTTTTAGAATGAGGTGACATAATGGAACCTATGCTCAATATTTCTTTGTAAATTGTTTTAATAGGGAGAGGATAATCGACCGCTTAGAAAAGTTTTGCTTGGAACACTTCCACTAGTAGTGAAGGCAGTAGTAGTAGTTGCTGTAGCAACAGAAGCTTCCGTCGTCAATCAGAATTAACGCAGCAGTCTCAAAATGAGTAGTACTCCCAGTAGCGGTGGTAGCTCTCCAAGCTTGGCACGCAGTAGATGGGGTCTCCTTCAGCAAGCAATCTTAAAGAAGACGATTCCAGAGCCTGTGGAGAATCCGGCGTCAAAGAGGATATTTGAGAGGTACTCCGAGCTAGTCAGTTGGAGAAATGAGCTTTCCGAGTCCGTCATGCATGTCAGGATAAGGGTGCCGTACAAGAAGGTGTACATTTCCACGGACGACTTTGAAGACAGCATTCAGCGCGGGGCGCAGGGTAGCTTGAACAAAAATTTGGATTTCTGTTGCGGAGCAATGTTTCCTATTCAAATTCATCGCAAGAATGCTGTCACTCCAGTGGACATCCGAAATCTGAAGGGATTTGATCAAACTGGCCGTATTTGCATTTGGCCATCAGAGCAAATACTGACCTATTGGACGCTGAAAAAACGAAGTTTGTTTGAGGGAAAGCAGGTTCTTGAGATCGGTGGAGGATTTCACTGCTTGGCTGGTTTGGCAATAGCCAAGTATTCAAAGGGTATGTGCTCATGCAAACAGCTAGCTAAAATACTAAAATGCCAATCAAAATACTAAACTTGTAATTGACATAATTGCAATTCTAGCTAAGGAAGTCATTCTCACTGACGGCGACGAGGTCAACGTTGAGGAAGTCTCCTACAGCATTGAGCGGAATAACGTTGTAGCAGAGACTTGTCATGCTACCACTTTACGGTGGGGCAAGTTTGGCTACAAACCGGAATTGGAGAACCACTTTGACTACGTAATTGCAGCAGACGTAGTCTACGAAAGTTCAATCTTCGAGTCCTTGCTGGAGACTCTGGCTTATGTGCTCAAACCCGAAGGACAGTTTATTCTCTTCAATCCAACTAGGGACGGCATGCTTCACAAGTTTGTCCGATTGGCTAGGCAGTCCAATGCCTTCTCAGATGTCAAATTGGTCGAGGAGTACGATCCTATTGTGGACGACATCACCTGGGAGCTAATTCAAACCAACCAGGCTTTCAACAAAGATTGGCATTACCCTAATCAGGTAGTTTTCAAAAAGGTAGCTAACTTCCAAGTCTCTCCGGATGCAACTTTTTAACAGGATCTTCTATTCCTACGATAACTACATTTTTTCTCGTGACCGTGTCATCATAATCAACAATCAGGTAACAAAGTCTCCTGTTTTCCTTCCAATGATACGGCCTCTATTCTCACGAAACGAAATATCAGTCACAAAATCAAGATTGTAGTGCGCACTAAACCTTCTCAGAATGTATACTTCCTTTTTGCAATAATTATTCTAGAAACTCAGTTTTGCATAGAAACATTGTGATCTCTGTAGTCTTCAACTACCTCACTCGCCAGTTTAGAGGTTTACTAGTTAGCTAGTTATTCTTAATAATCCGTAGTTCTAGAGATTTTATCACTAACGTGCTTTAACAAGAATCTCCGTACAGATGAATGAAATACGTACCTATTTTACCTTAAACAAAAGGATCTGCTCATCTTTCGAACTATATATTGCAATATGTAAATACGTACGTCGTTTTAAGGGCATGATGTCCAAGAATGAACACACTAGACACTAACATTCGGATTCGAAAGTACTCTCTGTATGTAAGTTTCTTGTGTAGCCTTAAATCTTTATTTGTAATAATCAACAATACCAAAAAAAAATATTCAGATGCGTATCAGAAATATATTATAAGTTTTTTATACTAATATTATGTTACCAAAGTATTTCTCGTGTAAATAAATAATGTGGAGGCAACCGAAAGACAGAACTATGTACGAATAATAATTCTATTTGTAAGATTACCAAAGAAAACTATGATATTTGAGTAAGATATGAGATGTATCAACTGTTGTTGCTCTTGTCATAAATTCTAGTACTGTGACGTTTGTCAGTCAAAAAAAGTTGCTGTGGAGAATATAGGGCAATTGAAATTGTGATGTGAGTGAAACCTGTAACTTTACTCATAGATGTAAAAAGTGGTAATCAGCGAGAATAAATAGATGATCATAGTTACTCATAATTATGTTAAGAAATAATCTATTATAACTATTTATCATTCTTCATTGTGTCCACAGCCTAAATATTATTATTAGCTGTTACTACCGATAACTTGTTCATTCAACAAAAAGTTGTGCAATAACACAAAGGTATACAGACGGTAAATTTGTATGAAGACAGGAATAAAATGCTCAGAAACTCCAAACTCGGAGAGGCAAGCAGGTTTTGCCTAACCGATACAAATCTTAGGGAATGAAGTTGAATGTAGTCGAATTTCTAGAGCGTGTAGAAATGAACTGTATAACTGTACTAATCGGAATTGGAATACTGTGTAATTTTATACGGGAATTGTGTTTTTAAAGAATCGTTCGGGAATGGATTAAGTTCGAACGACACACAGGGTTAATGGTTACTTTTCTTGTTGAGTTTACGAGTAGTGTACGGTTTAGCCTTGTTAGCTTGTAAGCACCGACTTTTACTGTTCTTTAGCGTTGCCTTTGAACGAGTGTTCTGTAAGATAAGCTGGATAATACTAGTACCAGGCTTGGTTAATAATTCATTTCGTCCGTTAACTAAATACTACGCCGCTAGTGCCGCTTTCTATTAATGAAATCACACTGCTACACATTTGTTGCTCATATGCTCATGTCACCATGCTGTTTTCTTTAAACCAATAATGGTTGGTAATACTCGTAAAGTGCGTGCAAGGCAATAGACTCAAGATTGTAAGCCTGTTAACGATAAAATGACAATTGGAAAGTTGCCAACGGAAATACTTAAATTTAACCATTGATTACCATGTTGGTTGGGCTTGTTATCAAGATTCACGTTTTAACTCGTCTCCTTGAACGTGTTCAGAAGTAATTGCAAGAATGTTATAAAAACTTGATTCATGGTCATTTATCTTTCATTCGCATTCGCGCTAATGGCACTCCTGTTAAAAGAAAATGGATGAGGAGAAAAACAAGCCATAAAATTATACATTATAAGGAAACTCAATTTCGAAAACTTAACTGTGTTATTATTATTAACAATTTGAATATCTAAAATATTAAGTATCACTAAGATTTTATTAAATACGTAATACTACACACAAACACAAGAAATATCACGTACATAAGCTACCAACAATATTTGTAAAATGATAAACTTGTCGGCTCTGTGCACACACTATTCACGTATTTTTAGTAGTTTACCATAATCCTAGTGCAGTAGACTGTTGTCGACGAAAGTTATCCGTGTGCACTGTGCAACTCAACAAAGTAGTACTAAAATAGCAATGCAATGATAAAAAATTAAGTACCTGCTTACACGTAGTCTTGTGTAGTACACGTCCGTAGTCTACTATAGGAGAAAAAATTTCAGAAACAACGAATTATTCTAAGCACAAAATTTATATTTCTCACACAAAGACTATTCATAAAGAAACGTAGCCCTGTCGGTAGTTATAGTTAAGAAAGTAGCTTCATTATTTAATAATATTCTCTTCTACACTGAACATTGTCAGTGCGGTGCATCAAAAAGTAAGCACTGACAAATTGCAAATACGTAAACTTTAAAATAAGGAATCTCTGAAATCCTAATAATTATTTCAGCCTTCTTGTTCCAAAAGTAAATATTGCTTTCGGTGAGGGTGTCAAATCATGAACAAATAATACTTATCCAAACTCTAATTTATAATTAAACAGTTTATATATACTTATATCTGAGGACAATATGACTGTGTATTTTGTCATGTGTCTTTGGAACAAACTATAAATGTACTTTTGAAATCATGGTTGTCCCTTGTCAAAGTGAAACACATAAACTGGCTCTCTTTCACTTGTACTTTTTGAACATACTCAAAAAAACCTGACAAATGTTCATGATTCACTATAATAATTAATATAAGTCGCTATTTTATTATGATAAGCAGAAAAATAGTTGTAACAAAGTTGTAGTTCGATTTAGTGTGGGAGTTATATTCTCAACAGAGAAGACTGTTTTTAACAGGAAACGTAGAAGATATTGGGAATAATGAATACACATACGTAGCACATTCAAACCAAAAGAGTCTACAGTCAACTTTTTAATGCAAACGGCAATGCAACGACATATTGTCGTTTGTATAACGACTAAAAACAATTAACCTTAAGATTTTAAACCTATATACATGCAACTAGCGACTAGCGCAGCTAATTAGTTTGTCTGAACATCGGTGAGTATAAAAAATGAGAAAATCGTAACTCGACAATTTATGTCTTCGTTGTTCGTCCACCACCATCTCATGCCTAGAGATAGGTTTGTGTAAGTCTATCCGTTATTGCTGTAGCATAATAATATTTTGTAGATTTTTGTATGATTGTTAGAGTGCTATGTTTGAAATTGATACCAAAGACGATAGCTTTAGTTGTAGAACTTTTATAGTAGTATGTAGTATCGCCGAAAGGATTATTTTTTGAGCCCGCAAAGATAGTGTATGTTTTAGGCAGGTTTGGTTTTTACTAAACGTTCTGAAATTATTTTTTATATTAATTAAAATGAATTCCCCCTTGTTTATCAGTATATGTCATGAATTTCAACAGTATATCCAATCCATGTATGATAATATCTCTATGGTGTTGATGATGACCTGATGATAAGATTTTCCGTCACAATAAAAGCAAATAACTTAACAAACAATTCAAATATACCGTCTATTGTAATAGTGTAAGAAGTTTGGTTACTATGGTTACATGGTTTGCTCGACTATTATTATAGTGTTGATTTGAGAAGAAAAAACTTGGTAATATATTTTCATTATGAAAGCAAACGAAAAGTATTTCTATGATTTTCCAGTATTTACGTACCTTCAGCTCATCTTGCTTTGTATTTAATATAGATATTATAAATATGTTCCTGGAATGATCAGCAGAATCATTTTAAAATGAAAATTAAACTTGAATGATTTCTTCACACGGAATATTATGGTGTTTTTATTTGTTTCGTAACAAATGCACAAAAATTCATTAGTTACTAGAAGATAACATGCTATCATCCGTATCATATAATACGATTTTAACAAAACTGGCTTTCAAGTGGATCTCTAGAATGACCCAAGGATCATCATTCTTATTATGACGCTTATTTAAAATACATCCAAAAATACCTTTCATTCTCACTTTCTTCTAGTGAAGAATCATTAATCATCTATGCTAAATATTATTGTAAGTTGTAGGTATAGGAGTTGTTCTTGAAGAATTGAAACTATGTATTTGGAGACAGTCATTTAAATGGTAGGTCTGCAAATATTTTATTTCCGAGCATAAGCAGTTTACGATAAACTACGAGAATGGCAATCTGCGGAAAGTCATTTGTGCTTCTTTTAAAAAACATTTGTAGAAATTTTTTCCTCATGCGGTTGGTTGAAAAGGTGAAATGTAATTCAAAGTGAAAGTAGGTGTGACATTATGACTGTTAGACAGATTAACAATTAATTACACTCAGTCAAACAGTCACACGCATACGTTTATTTGTAATAAATCATAAATACATAATACCATAATCATAGTCATTATACAAGATTATAAGTCTGCACCAATATGTATTCACTTGGAAATTAGTAGTAGATTAACTAGTCTTATCCTCTGCTGGCTTCTCTCTAGTAGCTTTGGGGATATACTCAAGATTTTACGACATGTTGGGAATGGCACCATTTGGAAGTTTCTGTGACGAGGATGGAGGTAGCGGTGACGGTGAATCAGGAGACTCCTCAGTTGACTCTTCTTGTACCGTTTCAGTAGCATCTACGATTTCATTGTTGTTTCCTTCTTGCTCGTCATCATTTTTCGAGGAAGTGACAACTGATGCTTCTGAAGGAGTAGCATTTTCATCCTCCTCTTGTTCTACAACTTCATTTTGATCATCTTCTTGCATATCATCGTTATCATCGTTTTCGGCGGATGGTGTTTCAATATTGTTCTCTGGATCAGCTTCTTCCTGTGGCAAATTGCTTTCATCATTCTCCGCATTTTCATTTTCTTCAGCCGCTGTTTCCTGATTCGATACGTCAATGGCATTTTCATCATTTTCGTCTTCCACCACAGCACTTGCTGTTTCTTGGGCCTCATTTTCTTCAACTACTTCATCGTTGGGTGTAATCTCCATTTCTGCAACCTCTTCCTCGGTTTTCTCGGTTTCCTGAGCCTCCTCACCTGCATCTGCATCACAGTTTTCGTTTTCCTGTTCTAAGGTTTCTTCACAATTTTCATTTGTAGTTTCCTGCTCCTGGGTTTCTTCCTCTACTTCTACTTCTTCCACCACGGCTGCTGGAGAATCTGTGAAACGAAAATAACTGTTAATGTCAGCTCATATCCTAGTAGCCAACATACTTTCAAATTACCGAAGGAATGTAAGCAGTAAATTGCGGGAAATCAATTAAACTAATTACTACAATGAAGGAATTGCCCGGAAGACTAAACCACAGGCTATGAAAGTATATCGAATTTCCTGGCATAAATAATTCCAGATATCGGCATCATCATTAATTCATCCACATTTCTCCAATTTCTTTCAAAGCTTTTTTCTATTTTCGGGCTAATTTGTTAGATTTGTCCTTCGATGGATTGGTAGTACCGATTCGGTTCTTTGGTATGTATAGTTTCTTCGTGCGTGCATGTACAAAGCTGAGTAGCAGCCAACATTTTACACTAATTTGCACGGAGTGACAACAAGAATCGGTTACTGCTGTACGTTGTAAGGTTGTTTGGTACTATTTCTTATACTTTCTTTTACTAATGATACCTACTCACTACAATCACCGGTAACAAAAAAACAGTAGTCTCGACAAATGTAAATTGCTACCAGCGTATACCCAAATTTTCGATAGGAAATCATTTCTAATTAAATATTTATAAGTTGCATATTCGTCGTAAGCAAGACCAAAAAACAGTCCTTGCACGCGAAAAACAAAGACAAGCATTTGTCATAATTTAGATAAGGTGACATTACGCTTCACTTTCGTCTACTTTCTACGTGAAACTTTTGCGTGCTAACACACTCACAAACAAATCAGCCAGAATGCGGAAAACATGGTTGACATGTTGCTACTACAACAACGAACTGGTTCTGAGTTGTAAACGCATGTTTTACAAGGTTACAAAACGTACAAATGCTCCAATATGTTGATCAGTAGTCCTGATCGAACTTCTCATGTTGCCCCAATTCACGTTTTACAAATATTTAATCGTACCTTGAGGTTCAGTTGCTGCCTCATCATCAGCATTTGCTGTGGTAATTTCAGGACTGCTCATCCGACTGTGATAACCATCCGGAAGAGGAATGTCTTCTTCGTCTTCTATTATCAACTCATCGTTATTATCATTATTGTTTGCATATGTGTTGTTTTCATCGTCATCCGGTTTGGATGATGTGCTGGTTTGTTGCCACAAAGGAACGTAGGAGGACAGGACGTCTGCAGTTTTGAAAAGAATGAATAAACCATTTTAAACTAAAATGCGATGTAAACCAATGTAAACACAATTGTACAAAAATTGAATATATTTCATAGTATTTTTACTTGTATTGCATGTATGGCTCAAAGCATCAGACAAATTCAATTTTAGTTCCAAGAAATTTCAGTCGTGTTTACCGAATGCAGTAAACACTTTAATACTCGTACATGAAAGTTCTAAATGGAAAATGTCACCTTGTTAAGCTTAAGATGGAGGTGAAGAAACTACTTGAGCTTAAGAGCCCTTTAAAATTAAATAGGATGTCCATTCTTGTGGTAAATTAGTAAATGCCACCTACATCAAACCGTTTATAGATTATTGCCAAGCAACATAGCAGAACGAAAAAATTGTTGTAGTGCATCGCATTGTTGTAAATAGTCTATTGGTCATTCATTCATTTTAATAGTTATCATAACCACAGGGCTGTAGAGACGCTTGATTGACTGAACTAGACTAGACCCACAACTGAGTGTAACTGTCATGTAATCATAGTGCAGAAAATCCACAAGCTTATTATCCCAAACAAAAGAAAAAGCAGTCTCCTGGTTTCACCGGAAAGCACCAGAATATATTTTTTGCACTATTGCGTTTTCTTACGTACAATGCTAATATTTAATATTAATGTGCAATTGTAATGATGGAACGATAGAAGAGCTATTCACTGAGCTACCTTTCATCAAGGTGATTAATCAGTCCCTAACAAGGCAACCCACCGAGAAAGACAGGAACGTAGAAAGGCTTTTACAATAATGCAGTCCATATTTATTTGGCACATATTTTCATACAGAATGAAGCAGGATGGGCGAGTGCTGTTATTTATGCAATGCTGCTCAAATATAATATTTAGCACTTTTGCCAGACGTTTGGGTGCCGTTGGAACACACCCTCATGCACTTACTAATAAATTGAGCTTGCATTTTTAGTACAAGCCTCGCCTTTCTTTACACTGTGTCGCATTGCCCCTGTTCCATTTGCCAAGGGAAAATATTTATGCTCAGTTGAGCACACCAAAGAATCTTATCAGTTGGCAGATCTCTTATTAAAATGCAGACTTTTTTGTAAATTGCCTTTCTCAGAATGAAAAGTTTTCGTGTATGACCTTGTCTATTTTACTGCTCGTGCAAGCAGTAGGACACAGTTCATGAGTATTTTAGTGTTCCGTGTCAAATGTCAGAACATCATGCTAACAGCTAACAGTTGTTACTTTATGCCAGTACAAATTGCAATTACTATATATGTTCATATAACAACAACCGCATATTACGTTGATGTTCAGATGAAATTACTTCCAAAAGCTATATTCGTACAGAAAAGAAAAACTAGTGAAACATGATACTTGGGGAACAAAAAGTCAAGAGCCATTAGCAATTTTTCTTCTTGCAACCCAAAACGCGAAAAGGGAAGTAATACTGATATAATGGTAGGCATAATGATCGTATAAAAAACTAGTTTTTCCGGAGCAAAATAAATCTGACAATGGAGGAAACTAGAGCTTGCATGTCATCAAGCATTACTAGAAGAATGGGAAGCAATAAAAATGATAATAATGATACTAATGACAACGTATGAAATCTAATCACCAGAACATCAACCACAAAAAAGCAACCCACGTCATTGCTCTGAAAATAAGAGAGGAAAACAGGAAAAGGTGTGTGTATCGCGATTTACCTACCGTCTCCAGTCTGATCCTCTAAAAGAAAGCCTTCCTGTCTCAGTGAATTGAGAACGGAGGGCAGAAGCTCCAACAAGTAGGCCGTGCTCAACACGCCATTATTATTGATACTCCCGGTTCCTCCCGCTGTCTCGGTGATAAGACCATCCCCCTCTCTTTCCTCGCCCTCAACAGCCGTGTCCCCATTTTGCTGCAGCTGTCGCTGTTTAAACTGCATCTCCAAGTGTCTCTTTAATCTCTCCTTTTCTGCGCTGATGCGCTCCTGTTGCTCTTGCAGCCTTTTTAGCTCCCGTTCCTCTTCCTTTCGCTTCTCTAGATAGCGATTTTGTTGGGCTTTTAGTGCACCAATTTCCTCCTCCTCCATTGTTTCCAACAAGGCCTGTAAAAACCATAGTATTTGAGTAATGCATAATCATTATCATGTAGAAAAACTAAGAATAGCAACAAAAAATATGAGAAATTGCTTTCTCCACGCAGAAATGGCCTCCCAGTTGAAATCGCAATTGCATTTTCCTTTTGTCTACTCCTCCTCCTTTAGCATCATCATCATTATTACTGCCACCACCACCAGGTTTATATTTAGCCTGTTTATTTATTGAAGCCATGTAATATAATGCATGCAACCATATTACCCCACGTCAAATATTATGTTTCCAATTTCACGTTATATTCATACTCCAAATTATCTTCTCCATCTCTAAGGAAAATTACAGGTCAACTCAGCTTACCTCTGTTTACATTTACATAACATCTCTATTTACTTGGCCCATTCCAAAAAATGGACGTTCCCTTTTGTGAAAGCATTTGTTATTTTTCTTTCTGCCCACACGACAAACCAGAAAAAGTCAAACATTTTGGTCTCAAGTGATTGACTGTGTGTGTGTTTGTGATTCTGCTTATTCTGCTGACTTGGCAAATTGGCAGTAGTAGAGCACACACAGAGCCAAAAATGGAAAAATATTTGTTCTTTGTCACCATTTAGTCAAGAAAGATATAGTATGGTGGACTCTGACCGACACGGCAGCAGTAAAAAGGCCGTTCCTACTACATTTTTTTCTATGCTCAATATAATACGTAACAAAATTGTTACTTTAACATCAGGGTTATCAGCGGAAAAAAATTACAGAGTACATTTTGAGACGGAGAAAAGAAAGTAAGCGTGTATCGAGTTGTTGTTGTGAATGTGTGCGGCAAGTGTATAAGCCGACTTATTATTATATTGCCGATCAATACTTTATGTGAAGTGGTCTATAACGTAATAATAATGCTGTCATGAGTAAGGTATGCTGAAGTAGAAATGTCTATTTTCTGCCTAATAGTTTACTGTTCTGCTCTTGATGGTTAGGTTTTGTCAAGCCAATTCACTTGGTTTATGCTTTTGGTAAAGCTGCTTTGTCTCTTTTTTCTCTGCCTTTCCTTCTCTGTTCTGTATCGGAATAATAATTTGGTTGTGATGAAGGAGGAGGAGGACAAAGGAAGCCAAAATTAATTTTTCATGAAAATAACTTGCAATGCTGACATGACAATGGACAATGTTGCGTGGATGCCAATGTTTATGAAAATGATGCGTGGGAAGACCATTTCTTAATTAATGCTTGTGTTATTCACTGGGCTATTTTGATTTTTTTGCGTGTGCGTTGCATACCTGTTCCAGTATTTTCCCCACGACAGCCTCAACCACCGGCTGGACCTGCTCATCAAAGGTAATGAGCTCTCCTGGAAGTACTTGTGTGCTTGCATCAACGCCTGCAGCAACTGGAAGCACTTTCCCCCGGTCCCCAATGATGCCACTGGTATATTCGGTGTTGACTAGGGGAGAACTTAGGAGATCTTCGTCCTCAATGGGATCAGTCTGTACAGTGGCATCCACCTCTGGCCCCTTGATCACGTCCCTACTCAGGTCCTCCAGATATTCTTCCGTTTGTACGTGCACTTGATGTCGTCCTTCCGGTGGGGGGAACGTTCTGGATCTAGAGGTCACTTTGGTAGTCATGCGGTATCTGTTACTGCGAATAGTTGTGGTGTGGCCACCACCACCTCCTACCCCACCCATTGGGGTGAGGGTATTGGTGCTGGTGTTGAACGTGTTCTGCGAGCCTTGAAGAAATGCACGTCTTCTCCGGTACCTGTCCTGCTGGTCCCGGTTGTTACTACTAAGGTCTGTTGCGTCAGGTTGTTTCAGGCTTGAGGTTAAGGTGGTGGTTGTCCCACGGTAAATATGAGGATCCCACATGACATTAAAGTAGTCATGAGCCCCTCTGGGTCTGCAATAAATAAAAATCATGTATCATGCTCAAATAGAAAGTACTTTGTCGCTTGCTTGTTTGCTAAATCTTTAGCTTTAAAGCTGCACTCATTTACTGGCAATTTTGGCTACTATTCTCCTTGAGTGGGCCGGAAAGGGAGCACTGATGCTTTGTGATCAGTCCCACCGGCTTTGGCCTACTCGAGAAAGTGAACAGACTTTTCTCAACCATCAGGTCAAACTTTGAAGGAAGGAAACGACCTCTCGTGACAGTTGTCACGAAAGGGGGTCGTGACTCCACTGTGGTCGCCGTTGTAGATGATGCTGTGGTGGCTGTTGTAGATGTGCCGTTATTATGCGGGGAAATATTGCCCCCACTGCTACCACTGCCACCTCCAAAAATTGAATTTCTTGTGGTAAGCGACCTATGATGATGCCTATTACTGCCACCAAGTAAACTATTTACGGAATTACTATTATGATTATTATTAAGATTGCCACTGTTCCCACTACTAAAATTACTACTTAACAGTTTGCTTCCACCACCGCCACTTCCTAAAACTCCGTTACTACTTCCTCCGTAAGGATGCAAATAGGAATGGGCTCCCAGTCCATTCTGAACGTTTGGCCGGTTCATAAATTTACTCGCACGCTTCTTGTACGTCGTATGAATTCTCACTGTGGTTGTCGCTGTGGTGGAAGTGGTAGCAGGACTTACAACACCATCATCACCACCGCCACTATCATCTTTTTGATTACTCACGTCCCCATTGTTGTTACTATTCCTACTACCCCTTCCTTCTTCCCTCCCATCACAGTCCGAATTACCACCTCCATTTTTAAGAGAATCACCATTTTCACTACCGCCACTAATCCGGCCACCTTCTCCGTAGTCATACTCACAATCGTTCACAACTACTGGAGCTCCGCCGCCATCACCGGTGCTGCTGTCTTGTTGCTCGAGCATCGCTCCAACCAAGACTGAACGGAGCCAAACCAACTTCCAGAAAAAAATACATCAGGGCCTACATCCCAGAGAGCCGCAACAGAGTATAACAAGCAGCAGAACGGCGAAAGCTCAGAGAGGAGAAAGCAATTTTTCCTTCCTTTTCACCTTCACGTTCTCTTCGAAATGCCTTCACCGTCACCCTGCGCCGTATTTCATCAGGGAAAATGAGCCAGCTCATATATATTCTGCTTCATACCGTTATGCATGCATGCATAGTCCAGCTTATCGATCACGGCACAATACCTCCACGATGTCCATCACGGCTCCATTACTACTTTCCATTATCATCATCATCATCGTCATCATAAGCCGTATATTATTATATGCGATACCAGGAGTAAAATGTTGTCATTTTGTCATACTGACGACGTACTCCGCTCTTCTCCTTGTAACTTCAAAACACGAGTATTAGCCAAAAAAAACTGCTTGCTTGAAAGCTAGTAGTCAGTCAGTGTGTAAGTTGGTTGTAGTAGCAGGATTATTAGCGTAGCAGCGTAATACGCTCACTATTTAATAGAAACATTCCAGAGGAGAGAGGAAAGAAATGTGCATGGCAATGTCTGCTCCACACCGCTGCTCTACCATATTTACTTCCTTTCATTTTCTTTCTTTTGTAATTTCCCGTTACCCGACTTTTTCGATTTGAGAAAGCTTTGGTTGTGCAATGCCAAAAAAAGAAAATGGTTTATGGGTGGAGAAAAGGAATAAAAAAGCAGGTAGATGAAAGCAGTAGCAGTTCTACTTGAAATTGTAGAAAGGTGCAGAGAGAAATTCACTAAATAATAGCACTACCAACAGTTTTCTTTTTATGGTTTGCTTGTTCAGATAACTCTACAATGCAGTTTCGGATTTTCACTTAAAGGAAAGAAGAAAACAGGAAGAAAAGTAGGGAGCATGCAACTATTTACATGACATTACAGTAGTGGAACATTTTTTGGGGCACTTCATGACGGCCTGACTTCTGAAGAGTTATACCAACAAACAAACAACCGGAACCAGAAAAGTCAGTCAACCTTTCCAAAAAAATGTTTCTTAGGTTCCATGAACGTCGTCGTGCTGCCTTTCTCTCTGGTTGCTTTTCCGCTTATCTGATTATTTATTAAAATATGACGGTCAGCAAAAGAAGGTAGAACACAGCACATTTTCCTTTCAGTATGAACCAAAAAGCAAGAGTGTGTATGGTGTTCTTGAAAATTAAATATGCGCCTAGTAATGCAATGTTAATGAATTGTAGCAACGTAATAGTGGACGTATTTTGTTCAAGCTGGACACGGTAGCAAAAACTTTTTAAAAATTTAGACAGGTAATACGTCGTAGCCATAGCCTTGAGTATTTCAGGCCTTGGCCAGTTTTAAATAGAATGTGAATGAGATAATAGCCTTTAATTATGCTGATGGAATTTTTATAGCTACATATTTTTGGTTGGCAAAATGGGTCATAAAAATTGCAGGGCTTAAAAACAAAGGTCAAATTGCATTAGCAAATGAGATAAAGTCATGAAAAGTAAAATTGCAAGAAATTGGTTGTTAGCAGCTTTATTTCTTCCATTGATAAAAATCAACCAGTAATAAATAACAGCATGCGGGTCCCTAAGTAAAATACTGAAAAGCAGAAACAAACGAAGTAAAAAAGGAAATGTCGCTATGGGAAAGTCATGTGCATTCAAAATCATAGCAATACAAAGGCCAAAAGTTACCCACTGCAATGCATATACATATAGGTAAATCTTAAATCTTGATCTTTAGTTTAAACACATAAAAATGTCGTTGAAAATGTAGATTGTTGGCGCAATGGTAATCAAGTTTATTACTGAAAATACTGCAGGAAAAGCAAAAAGTCTTATCTATCATCCAATGACGGATATTATGATCAATTGTTGGTTGCCAGGAAATTAAACAATTTTCTGTTGAGCTTCCGGATAAATGTCTCCAGCGGAGGTACAAAGAAAGTTGATAAGGTTAAAAGGTAGTAGGTAGCAGCTTTAATAAAATGCCATTAAACCTGCTATTAAAATTGAATCACCATCTACAAGGCAGTCGCTCAACTTTCTAAGAAAATAAGTGGCAACATGCCCAACGGCTGTAATACTGCGAAAGAAAGCTTATATTGTGGTATGCCTATGAAATGAAGTGTTGAACATGCAATGCAAAATGCAGTATGAACCTATGAAAGATGAACATTATTGCATTTTAAGCATAATATGTGCATTTAATGTATTTTTATCTACTTCGTTATTACTGACATTTTGTAATGCCATGCGTCAACTAATTCACAAAAAGTGAATGATTTATGAGAGCCATTATGACGGAATGCATTCACCTTAGAACTTTTGAATGACAAGGAGGTATACTCGGCTTAATGTATTAAAGAGCCAAAAGGCAATGACCAGATTAATTTAAAGTGAACAAGAGGTGATTGAAATCATTTGGAATGGTAATTCGGTACTCATTATATTTCTAAACAAATACCAATAATGGTAATATGCTCAAAGAATGAACCAGGAAACTACTTAGGAAATAACTGTACTCATAATGGCCAATTGCCATAAATCAATTTATCAATGCTCAGGAAACAAAATATCAATTACCTTGACACGTTATTTCTGTATCCTGTTTTAGGCCGAACATTGTGCACCACCTGAGGCAAGCTAGAAAAGACATAGTACGCAGACACAGACCGTTCCAAGCCGGGTTTCTGCCCCTTCCCGCTTTCTCCTCCATCCCCAATGCTCTTTTTATTTCCAGTTGCTATGGTATTGGATCTGGCAAAAGTTACCCCTTCTTCCCTGCCATGACCTTTTCTGCCTTTAGTTGTAGTGGCCCCTCTGTCATCTTCAACCATGCCATTATCACCCACTGATTTTGTACGTTGCACCAACTCGGATGTGGTGGTTGATGTGGAAATTTTGTGATTGCAAACTTTCTCAGTTTCCACCATTCTTTCTAAACTAATCGAGTAATTTGATAAGCTAAATGAAGCACTTCTTTTTAAACCCTTTGCTTTTCTAACTTAACAAAACACCATTTCACAGCGTCACAGAAGAATTCCAACTTTTTTGGAAACAGTTCTGAACTTTGATATAAAAACGTGCTTTTGCAGAAATCTGAGGAGCACCATTCACTCTCACCCAAAATCTGCAAATGTTTTGTGCATGTCGTGTCTAGTCTGATCACCACCAATCTCTGCTTTCTCTCAATCACATCTCAGCAATGGTGGTGGTCGTGTTGAGTGTTGTTAATAAAATAATTCACGCTTTGCATGACTGCCTGCTTGGTGATGAATGCAAGAGTGAAAGTTGCACCAACAACACAGCAAAAAAGAATACATTTCTCTTTGTCCGGCTAGCGAAACAACAACAACAAACAAATCTGTTAACCTCGTCGTCTCCAATGACTGGTCACCGTCATCTCGTTATAGTTGCGTTTATTTTGGCAAGTAGCTGTAGTTACCTTTTTATTATCATGCTGATTTTATATACGCCATCATAAATCCAAACAACCTCTAACCAAAGAGAATGTGCATAAATAAAAAATACATACTTTTTTTATTCTTTCGTCGTGGTCAAGTTGGCAAGTCTATAAGTACATTACTATGCATTCACTTTTGCCAAAAATATATTTGCTTTTGACACCCAAAACTATGTGCACCTGAAACAATTGAGTCAAGGCGTGCTTTCTCCCGTTTTTTGATACTTTGCACAATATGCAAAGTAATATTCACTTTTCTATTTATTGTTATCCGAAAGCCATAATAACAATAACTAAAGGTTACAAACCGAAACGAGATGCTAATTTGTTTGGAGGATTTTTGACTCTATGGATTTCACCCGTTGCCACCTCTTCTGATGAGCTACTGTGTGAATGCAATATGTTTCTTTCTTTTGTTCGGATTTGAATTCGCTTTGAGTTGTGTGGTCAATAAAATTAATAATAATAATCATAATACATAGAGCAGCAGCACAAAAGGAGTAACAAAGAAGAAGGTCCATTGAATGTATGAATGAATGAATGAACGTGAATATATTATTATTGCTTGCAACATGAAATCCAGCAATAGGTATCGTGCAGCAGGATCAAGTATGCAAGCGGAAGGCAGAAAGCATCATAAAAAAGCGGCATTCGTCATCATAATCATGATCGTCACCTTGTCTGCTACACCATACTGCTGCTACTGCTCTGCTGCTGTTGTGTCGATCAAACGATTAAATCCCTGCTTTTCTTCTGGACAACTTTGTTTCTCTTTTGTGCTGTTACATTTCATGTTGATGAGGAGGAAGGTGGTTTCCATTCGTGCATTTATTCAAGAAAGCAAAGAAATTATGGAGCTGTCCAATGCAGACGATTCCTTTCCTTTGGATTTTATGAAGTCACGTCATTTCTAGCATTGACCGATGCTAGAAAGGCAAATGATATGCAGCTTACTTTCCCTCGGGAAATATTTCATTCATTTTTCATGTAAAATGTAAGGCCATGGAGCGGAATGCTGTTTTAACACCCTATTCCGTTCGTATGGCGTGTCAAGTGGCATTTTCTATTAATGTTGTATTGCAGGTGTATCACCCTGTCTACGCGTTAGCATTGCTTGTGAGCTTATTGTCACAGCTTAACATTACCATTAGTTTTGATTATTTATTGAAATGATTTGCCGCTTTGAGACGGTGATGAGGCGAGAGGCGATGGAGAAATTTCACGAAAAACGGCGGATATGAAATATTAAAGAAAATTGAGTAAAAGTATATAGGAAGCAAGGTGAACGGAAAATAACTCAAGAGAGCTAGTATCGCTGCTACAATTGTAGTAGTGTGTATTATGCATAGGCATAGTCGCTACGCTACTATTGACTATTGCTGCTAGTAAGCGTACTTGAAAAAGTTTTTTATTCATATGGCTTCAATACTTCAATAGAGGCATTGTCTGCCTTTCTTTTTACACTTTGCTGGAATCTTTTATGTGGAGTTATGCGGACCTGTTGCGTGCTATCGAGCAGAAGCTAAAATATTGATAATGAATAATGAGTTTGACGTACATTTTTCTGCATTTTTCTATATTCGATTGACAAACATTGTGCTAAAATTATGATTCCGGATGTATGAAAATACTTTTTGTATTTAAAGCATCATTTTATGAATACATTTCAACTACAAAAAGAACGAATTCGTTGTAGAGATGTTTCATTTTAACAATAGTTTTAAATTGTCTTGTTCATGTTTACTGGAGCTGCTTTCCTTGAAACCAAATTGTAAAAAAGTCACGAAAGATGTTCATTGATCATTACAATCCGACCCCGTCACCTTTTCTAACCGTCAACGTCAAGGTTATTCACTCCTCTTTCGGGTTTATTGCTCATTCTAGAAGTTTAGGAGATGCTGGCTAGTGATGGCGATGATGAGAGTAGTAGCATTGCCGACCAAGCCCTCTAATGACATTTTTGCATGCATTGCTTGCCCGCTTTACATTCTGCAACAAAACAAGGTGAACCACATTAAGCAGAAGAAGAAGAAGGAAAGCTATGCGATAACGTATAAATGATGATGATGATAGAGTCTCGTTGGCAATGACATTTTTTGCAACTGCGGTAAAGATTAGAGACCAATGAGCTGAAGAACAAGATTGTTTTATTTCTTTAAAAACAATCGTTGTAGCGCGTGGTGCAGGTAAAAAACTAATGTAAAGCCAGAAGAAAGGATGCATAGCACAGGAAACCCAGGCTTTTGACACTACGAGCAAGTTGGGGCAATATAAAGCATTTTCTTGTGGCTAGCACTTGGTCGTTTTGAGAGGACAACGGTACCGGCTATTTTTAGAACAAACCAAAGAGGCGAAATTCTTGGGTCATTTTTCAATACTCAGTTTCAATACCTATTTGCATAATGTCAGTCAGGTTATTGTGTGAACAAAAGCTACTTCCAGAGGCCAAAGTAGGAAAATGTTCTAAACATATTTGAGCCCAATCTGTTATTAAATTAATCCTAAGATATCCTCTCATTAATATGTAATTTTTGTGCAGCTTTTTCTAAATACCAAGTAGGTATCTAAATATTTTTTCATGGAATACGTTCTGTTTTCAGCAGATAATAGGTATGCAGCAATGCTTGTTAACGACTTTGGCTGTCATAGCGGCCGGTTTATAAAGGAAAATGTTTTTCCTCTTTTGTGGACAGTTTGTCTACTGTTGCATGAAACTTCAATCTCGATATGTAACCTTACGCTATCAGCTATTGTCTGTTATCAAGATTTGTTTGCAGACAAACGGAGATGGTCATTATATAAATAAATAGCCCACCATGGGAACCATGGTACTGTAATCTGTTTTTTGATTCATCATCTAAAATATGAAACACAAAAGCCAAGGCTATTAAAGTTTGTGTTTTATGTAAGATGCTTGTTAACAATCCAATATTTTTACTGGTTCAAACTAAATCCAGCAAAGTATAGGCACATATTATGCAGTGCAGTCTTGATAATGTTAGTTGATATAATCGCTGTTGGCTTAAAAATATTTGTAAGCTGATATGTTGCAAGCTGCAAGTATTCGAATTTTGTAGCACGTTAGTAGTAGCCGTGCAGGCAGAACTTTGTAAAATCAAAGATCATTTTTATTAGGTACCTAATTACTTTTGCTGGATTCAAGAAAAGCAATGCATTTTATGAATTTATGAAATATTATGGAATATGGAATTGCAATCTCTGCCGCTTGTAATGGAAATGCGTTTGCTTATGGACTAAGAGTAAACGATAGGTAAGAAAGACCGATCATTGACTAAAACCACAAAACATTTGCGTCATCATTTAACTGCACCAAGCCACAAAGCCTATAAATATATAATCACAACATGAGACAATGACGTTGATCAACTTAAATTAACACAATTAAAGGATGATTGTATAGTTTTATATTATTCGCTGAATTCTGAATTTGAACATAAAACCGCAATTTACATTTGATTATTTATTTTAGCATGAATTTGTATTGTATAGCTACTAGCTACTACTCAATAATAAGCCGTGTTAAATACTGCGGTTGTGTGCATCTACGAATCGCGACAATTCATACTCAACAGTATCCATGCAAAGGATTCTTTGGTGCCATATTTGCTGCAGATAATGCTTTTTCGACCAAACACAAAATTCGTATGCGCATTTCAATAAAGAATTATTATGCATTATCCAACCACTAATTAGAGCTCGAGCTCGTATGAGTCATTTTTACTGTAGCTGGTTTACAAATAATCATTAAAATATAATGCAATCAGCAGCAATTTTTCGTAAAACGATCGTTTTCTTTCGTTCCATCGTCATTCCTGCAACACGTGATTATATCTCTTTCAATTATGATTCGAATGCATTGGTATTCAGTTGTGTACTTGATTCAGTGTCACTGAATGGCTTCCTTTTTCTTTGTTACAAAATATCATATCTCTTTGGGAAACAGTCCTGTTCCTGAACATGCCGAAGTGTATACACTTCTTTGTAAAACATCATTTTTTATTGAGGTTATCAAGCGGAGCTATAGTATAATGCATTTTCTCATCCTTTTTACTTTGTTCACATCACAGTCTTTGTATGCGATGATGCTCAGTCTTTGTTCATGATATTTCATGATATTTGATAGCCTAGTTTTAAAATCTAGCGTCTTCAGCAATTCCAACATGCTCGATGCTCCTCTGACACAAAAAGGGAGGTTTGCAAGACAGAAAATTTAGTATCTTGCTGGAGGTTGCTTTGGTTGGCCATTGTCCATCCGTTTTGTACCAAGATTCATATTCATACAAAGATCAAGTGCATTTAAACAAGTAAGTAAAATTTGATTCTTTTTCACTTTTTGGTTGCATTATATACACTGCAAATTAATCTTTTACTCACTTGGGAAGCTGCTTGAAGACAAAAACATGCAACATGTTCATATAATTTACAATTTCGTGGGCATATGGTATTTATATGGAAAGGCTTTTAACGTGACCGCAGTGCAAATCTTTTAGACGCTGGGTATTACATTAACTACATAACATATTAACTAACACCACTGGTAATCTTTTTGATACTCTCGCACTCTTGAATGAAACGAAAGTTTCATACAACACGTTTTACATAAAACAGAACACATAGACGAGTTTTCCTGAATCAAATTTGCACGCTTAACTAGGTGGGGGTAACCCCACCTAGGTTAAGCATGTCAGTGGTCAAGAACCACTTTGTTGCTTTCGAGCTTTATCGCGGATATTTATAAATATTTACTTTCATTAAAATATTTGTCTTATTTTTTACAGCGCACCCCGAAAACTGATTACTGACACTGACAAACAGAAATAACCTGACAGAGGTATATAGGTACGTACAACGACTGGAAATCTTGATAAAGCCTAGACAAGAAGGAAGAGTGAATTAAACAGGTATGGTATAAAATGTCTTTTATCAACTTTCATGAGCGGTCATGAACTGCAGCTCTACAACCATGCACCACACGAGATTAGATAGAACGAAACTTCGTATATTGAACTGGAATACTGTAGGCAATTATCGTAAAAACGATATGATGACCAGTGTGTAGTGTACACAATATTCTGACTCGTAGTAGGTTTATAGATTTTGGTTTTTAGAACCGAGAATTGCGAATGAATAAATAACAATCCATTAATGTGCGTAGGTATATTTGAGTTGTTATGTTGGTACTACTATTAGGAAAATGCAGTTTATTTATATTGAAATAATGAGCTTCATTGAATAGTATAGGTCAGGGTCATATAGATTATTACTTAAAACACATGTGTTAACTGGAGTTCATCGTTTGCTAGCTGTTCTGAGGTAGAGCGTATTATATATTGTTTAAGTAAGTCGGTTTCATTCAAAAGTCACACTAATGCAGAGTAAACTGATTACTGTTGACATTTTCTTTCATATATTTTCCTGCTATAAGCTAATTTTAAACATTTGATGAGAATTATATGAGGCATGTCAAATAATCTTCTTTGGTTTCGTAATTGAATCATTTTACCCCAGATGTGGCATGCTATAGCGTAACCTACTAGATCAAGCCAATCTCGGTAGCTACGGCTATAACATGATCAGTGCTTGATTCATGTCTGTCTTGACATGTAGATTTTTTGTATATATTATTGTTACTTTGGTGTAGGTTATCACTATCAAATTAAACTTTGAACTTATAAACAACAAACGCATAAACAAAAATGAGTTAGTTCGGTCGTGTATGATGCAGTGCACAAGATGCACACTTTTCTTGAAATAACATGTATGTAGATATACCTAAAAATCTATGTTGAATTTTTCATCTACACTTACACCTATCATTTATTATAGGATTTCTGTCACCTTTCGCTATACTGTTTGTATAAAGACAAGTACGTATCTGAAAATAGGTAAATATCGTGAAAAATGCAAATAATGCAGACAATCACATTTAGAATAGCCAATTTAGTAGTTAGCAGTCATTTATTAAAAGGATGTGAATATCCATCAATCCATCCACCACTATAAAGATGGAAATTCCACCATGAAATTCATGCACTAACAAGAAAGCAAAGATAACGATAAAGTGAACTGTAATGCAGTTTTTTACGAAATGGAAATGGAAATTACGATAATTTGTACAATTGTTTGCGTCCTTCTGTATTGCAATATTCACTCAGCATTCTAAGCAAAAGACTTTTCTTTCTAGAGTTACATGTAGATATATTGTCAATTTTATGAAAGTTAAAATTCTTGGAGTATTTGGATTCCGTTCATGTTCAAAGCAATTTTCTTATTTACATGGCTATTCTGGTACGCAAAAATATCATCTTGTCTTGAAAAATCATTTCCTTATTTCATATTTTGATCGTGTGTAAGTTATTCGCATACACCAAACTTTGTTTTTCCAGACACTTAACTTAAATCTGCATAGGTGATCACATTCATAAATAGATTGGTTAATTTGCATTCTAAAATATTTCAAGCTAGAAACAGCTTTTCGATCTACTCTTTCGATTTGGTCAGTGGTTTCGTCAGCGAAAAGTTTTGGTCAGCGATTTTGTCAAGTACATATTTGACACATATTTGATTTTCTTTGTGACATATTCCCATTCTATTAGAACATCACTCTAAAACAACCCAACATTATTAATTTTAACATAAATACTATTAATTTTTCTCGAGTTTGATCCAGTTTAGTTCACAGTGCGCAGCCTAGCAGGGTACTTGTTTGTGAATGTCGTAACGACAACTAAAAGTCATGTAATTATATCGCCTTCCTGTATATTTTATCACCTTTTCTTCTTCTTTTCGTAATTTTTTGTGCCAAAACCATACAATTTCAATCCTTATTCCATCTTTAAAGCATTAACTTGAAATTTTGTTGCATTATTAGTGCAGTGCATGTAGGTCCTAGATTTTAGTTGTTAGTTGATGCTGCTATTATTTGCACCAGCATTTCACTTTGCATTGTGCATTTGTTGGTTATAGAATGTCCAAACGGAACAAGTCGCCGTCTCTCTTAGACGCTAACTACAGTAACGTCTATAGGCCGCGTTCTAGCCGATTTGGACTTAATTCAGTTAATTTGGGGAATACATCTCCAAGTGTAGTATGCATCGGAACGCCTAGCTGTATTATGGAGGACGAAGTGCCCGCACCCGGCACAAGTGCAAGTTTGAGAGGGAATAGAAGGCTCAGTAGCGCCGAAAGTGAAATAGTATTTTTAGAGGAGGTGAAACAATCACAGCGGGAGCAACAGCAGCAGCAGCAGCAGCGGTGGACTGAACTGACTCGCACAATGTCCAACAGCAGCAGTATTAGAAGGGAGATGACGTCGGGGGAACGTGAGAGTTCATCAACCCAACTGCAGCAGTCCCAGCGCACGAGTTCATCTAGCCGAAGAGCCAATACGTAAGTTTGCTTGTCTTTTTCAGAAAAGAGGTGACTGCGCTAGCAGTGTACATCCTGATGATTTGGTTGTGCCTTTTCGGTTTTTGAGAATTCTGATTTTTGGGTTGCTGAATTAAATTGCTAGAAAGTTGTTTTTAACTGGGATTTCGACTTTTTCTTGGTTTTTAAAAAGTGTTAGTATGTCGGGGAGAGGGAGGGAGGGTTTTAGCATGAGTGGAAATTTGGGTGGAGGTGGAGGGAGTAATCAGCACGACGGTGCTAGTGCGGGGGGAAGTGGTAGTGGTCGTGAATCGATTGGCGTTGTGATTTCTCATAGAGCACCTTATTGTTACAGACGGTTAGGGATGTTTCAATGTGTTAATTATTTTAAAAGAAGTTACTTTGTACTTAACTTATAATGTCTGCTTTTTATTTTTATTTTAGGGACATGCGGGATGAAGGTCCACGCCCACAGGATATGAACGAGCTGGGGTGGCTTGCAGAACTGAATAGCCTGCCGAGGGCTAAGTATGTGGATTTAATTATCTTTATGTTTGTACCAATGCAATGTTCGTAATTTGTGGGTGCTATAAAGTGTGGCTTTTTTATTTGCTTATAGTTTTGCCCCAACTGGATCTTTAAGTAATGGCGAAGGAGTGTACAATAATGCTGGTACTACTGGGAGTTTTGGGAATGGTGCACTTGCCACCACCAACACGGCTTTGGTCTTGGGTGGAAGTGGTCCTCGAAATGCAGCAAGCCGAGGCTGGCAGTATCCTTGGTAAGTTGAGCGATTTATTACTAGAAATTCTGATTTCATTTAAAGTTGTAGCGAAAAATAATTAGGATTTGAATCTTTGGTTTATTTTGTAGGTACTATAACAATCCTGGCCCATCCACATTCCGTGAAGAGACTGGAAAAGCGACGCAAGCTGGAAGCAAGAAGGATGATGTTGCAAGTCATCAAGGGATGAATAACGCTAATAAACCTGACTCTCCTGCAAAATCCAGCACTAGCTCTGAGGAACCACCGCCACCAGGGGAATCCCCAATGATTACTGATTATGTCCGAAGATCTACTGAAGCCGATCGGGGGAACGCTGAAGTTTTCCATGGTGGAAACACTTTATCTAATGACGCAATTCCTCAAAGCCGAGTGAACAGTGGATTTGGACCTATTCGTCGGTTGGAGGAAAAACAAGGCAACGAGCGAGAAGAAAGTCCAGATCTCATGAGACCCTACAGAAACCCAAGTCGAAGTCGCAGTGTGTCTAGAGAATCTGACAAGTACAGACGACAAAGACGTGTTCAAGATGTAGCGACTAACTCCTTTCACAGCTACCTAAGGTTCAGGGAATCTGATGAAAATCGGCAGTCTAGACCCCGAAAGCGCAGAGATTTTTCGAGGAACAGGCGGTGGGGAAACAACAAAGATTACTCAAAGAACATACATCAGCAGCGACGTAGTAGTCGAGATCGCTCAAGGAGCTCTTCTTATGAAAGACGTGGTCAAGGCTGGGGGGAAGAGAAACACAGGAGCTATAATGCACACCGACGCTACAGCCCGTACCGTAGACATTCTGGAAATCGAGATCATCATGACCACAGGCGTTTTGAAACACCTCGTGGTGATTATCATCGCCAAGATCGTGGTGAAAGGAGTCATCATCCAATGCAGCAGTCATCGCAAAGTGGTCGACCAATTATCTGGCGCCCCAACGCAAATGCTCAGACTAGTTCCAAAAAAACGGAACATCAAGACAAGCGTCAGATTTTGCCAGGACTACAAGAGAGAAGTACAGCAGTTCGCAGCGTTGATCAGCATACTAGCCAGGTTTCGAAGGATAACATGCAGCAAAGTGGACGGCATGAGCGACCAGCGGAGCCCCACACTAGTTCCAATGCTGACAAGAATGTTGTTTTCAATATTTCAGTAGTTCAGAAGCCCATGGGACAAAATGTTAATCAACCCCATCACCCCAAGACAGCAACGGCTTGCTCCAATACAGCTACTTCTTCAGAACGTGCAGACGCTCGAGACAAAGTTAATGAAAGTGGCTCACGTGCGCATTCCTCTGGATCGAGAGATGATCGCCCGAGATCCAGAGATACTTGTTCTCATGCCCCTTCAAACTCTAACGCAAGTGGCTCCAGTGCTCCAAGGATGCGTCGAGAGAGTCCAGAGAGGCCCAGAATGACTAAAAGCGCACAAGAGATTGATGAAATTCTGAGGTCTTGTAGTTTATGTCCTGAAGGCAGGACATTTAAAACTCGTGATGAAGGAACTCGGCATTTAAAGCGAGCTCATCACATGCGGACGTGCTTCTTTTGTTATGTTCCAATCAGTCGACAAGGGCTAGCGTACAGGAAGCACTTTCTGGAGGTACATGCTAAAAAAAGCATTGATGAGACTGCACCTTGCCCAGTTTGCTGCCAACGATTCACCGACGCCGGCATTTATCATCACATTTCGAAAATGCACATAATCCCTTACGAGATTGCCAAAGAGCGAGAGGAAGAAAAGAAACGCAAGGCTGCAGCAGGTAAGAAATTAGCTAGCTTTAAACTTTCAGCTTATCTCAAGCTTTTTTTTCAATTATGATTCATAATATGAAATATGCTGTTTTAATTCTTATAGAAAAGGAGTTCCAGGAACGTAAGAGTCAGCCTACTACAAACTACTATTCTCGATATCGAAGAAACTAAACTTCATGTGGTTTAGCAGCAAATACTAATAGTCAACGATTATTACTTTCACTGTACAAGTAAGCTAAATGGTGATGGAACCAATTTGTAATTATAACTTATGTTCTTAAAATAATCTTCTCCATACTACCCAACATAGAGCTATCCTTTGAGTAATAATGGCTTCTTTGGAGTTTTTGACACACAAGGAATGCCAAACACTTTGCTTGATTACTACTTTTCAATACTGAAATAATTTTAGCCCTATAAATCTTTATGTAATTTTGATATTGTATACAATAGTTTAATTGTTATTTATGTTTTTCTTTTAGAATTTCAGAAGGATTACAGATGGTTTCTTAGATGAGTGGCTGTTGTTGATTTGTTTCGGAAGATACTGATTTTTCATTAACCTATGAACTGAAGTGGGCCTTTATTGGAACCGCAAAATTACAGAAAATAACTTTTACTGGAGATGATAGTTTAGAATGAAGTCGTGTACATCATGTTAATATTAAGATTAAGCTTCTGCGTAATAATAATTCATATTAGGATAAAGTTAAGGTTAGTTTTTATACAGAGTTATCTGTATTGATTTAATATTCCAGAGCTTATTGATTAGTCGTTAATAATTGAGTTATTGTAATTGGGAATTCGTTAAGTAGTAAGTAGATTACAGAATGTATAAAAGCCATACATTTGTATAACCATGTTGTTCCTATTTCTAAGTCCTTAGTTTAAGTGTGTAATTAATAATTACTAATTATGTACAGCAGAGCGGCTGTATCTATACTTGGTGTTGTATAAGTTCTAGTTTTAGGAAAAAATTTATATTTTATAACATTTGATCCATAACTCAAAATGTGGAATAAAGTGTTACTACAGATTTTTAAAATGTAACCGTTTACTTACAAAAATTATCTTTATTTAGTACAAATTCTTATTACATGAAGCTCATTTATCTTCCCGTTGTTCTCTTCCTGTTCCGCTTCCATTTCGTTTGCACTCATAATGGCTTCCTTTGTTGCATTCGCACCCATGCAGTTGGCTACTTAAGACATTTTCCTTTGTTCCTATCCACGGCGTCATTAATGCAAAGTTCTACGTACATTCAAAGCTTATCATGATGGCTTATCATTCTATCGTTATTTCTATTTCTCTATTTACTTGCATAAGCCCATTTAAAAATGGAATTTTTAATGCTTTCCTTATGCATTTTTCAGGTAGAATTCTATTACATGAATAGTGCATCATTTCATATTATTGTGTACGTCAACCATTCTACATTGCAATGCATTTCCCTTGTACACCGTTACCGTCGTAAAGTGGATAGCCAGCGACTTGACACGGATAGCACAATTCTTTCAACCACACAGCATTGCGCGCAGCATGAAAAACTATCAAATTCAAGCGTGATTGAGGCGTATGCAATAAAAAACCTATCATTTTCTCATGTAATCCTAAGGTTTTTTTCCTCAATCAAGAATATTACACTGTGAAGCCGTCGTCAGTGTATCAATTCATTATACTGCAGATTACCGTTAGACCAACTGGATTTTCCAGTTTATATAAATCCAGTCACCGGAAACCGAATGATATAAAACCGATTTATTCACTGAGTTTCAATGCCGCACGCATGCAGCAACAGCAACGTGCCACAATGTAGGTATGTTTTACTAGTAAGCCCGTCTAAAAGAATGTAGTGGGAATGGTGCGAGTGTAGGAATGGCCGATGATACGATGGTGTGAGTGAAACGGGAGAAGAGATAGATAGAGAAGTTGCTGTATTTCTTCCGATGGGATTCGGAAGATCACTTAATCAGCTCATCTAACAATTTTTGGTTACAAATTTCGCTAATTTTGACTTTGGTCAGCTAAAGCCTTAGTTTTGGCTTATGTGATTTTGAGGTGTGGGTGAGTTAATTATGCTTCTTAGATTGTTACAATTTGACATTAATAAAATGAAACCATTTTTTAGTGTGAAATGACCTTTTTGTAAATTTACTGTTCGATGCTGCTGTCTGCTGTATAGATGAATTTATAGTGTAGCGGATTTATTTTTAATTTCCGGAAGGTATCAGGTTTAGAGTGACAAGTTGGGAGGATCGAGCGAGAATGGCCTCAGGACAGATGAATAAGGTGCCATGGTTCCTGCAGAAGCATGACCGGAGCAAGTATCTGGATGTCGGGGATCCTGTGGTAATTGATGTCACTTTCTTGATTTTGTATTATCTTTATAACTTATATCTGTCGCTGTCATGGTCATATTTGTAATAACCAAATTTTTGCTTTGTTTAGCCCCTATGTCATGAGGATCTTTCCAACGAAATCCGAGGTTGGAAAGAACTTACGGATGAAGATCGAAACTTCTGGCAGGACAGCAAGGACTGTGTCCTAAACAAGAGCAAAAAGCAGAAGATTCTAATGGACATTACGGATCCTAAGAAAATGCCCGATGGAAAGTTCGTCATGGAGATTGAGGTAAGATTTGTGGCTTTAAATTTTCTTAGTTCTTTGGTTAATTATTTAGTTATCATAATTAATAATGTGTAATTTAATGAATACGGACAGGCGTTGCATCTTGATTATCGTGGCTTTATTTACACTGAGGAAGCTGATGATGTCACGCAGCTTGAGCGGAACTTTTGGCCCGTGGTCAGCAAGCTATTGGCTCATTTTTTCACGCCAAGGTTGCCAGGTATAGTGGTTCCACCACCGGTGCCTTATAATCTCCCTGAGGATAAGGACGAAGACGAAGCTTTCTACGAAGATTCGATTGCTCGATTTTTGGCTAGTTAAGAATTATGTAACATTTGTTCTATTGTTTGAAAAATTCTTTAAAAACTTTACTTTTGGCTTAAAGCCAAGTTATCGTGAATTTGGTTAATACATTTTTGTATTGAAGAATAATAGTTTATTGTGCAAGAACAATTGAATATTTAAAATGTATCGTGAAAAATTCCCAACTCCTTCCCAAAAGAGTATAAAAGCCTCTGTTTTTCAAGTATTGTTACTTCAAAATTGTGTTAAGTCACTGTGTGAAAATGGAATCTTCTTTTGAACTTGTTGTCGTTCTTAAAACTGTGAAATAAAGATTTTAACTGTATTTAAACGCTAACATTGTTTGAAGATGAATATTTAGTAAACCAGTAAGCAACGCAATAATTATTAATTAACGTAAAAATCTTTTTAAAAATAAAAATCTATAACATTCAGCATCAAAAGTGAATACTAAATAGTATTAAAACTAGAACAATCTTGCTTATCATCACCAAGTAGAAGAATACAAGAATTATCAAAACTTCATAAGAAAAGCCCACAAAAAGTCCATATTTTCTTGTTTCTAACAAAACAACCAATTATTAAAAATTACAATAATTAAACCATTTCATTATTACTAGCATGTTTATTATTTAGCCATGCTGTTTACAAAAGAGAACGGAAGTGAAAGTATTGCCCCATTACAAAACACCTTGCTTCAAATATATTCTCAACTTTCTCCGCACTAAGCTCTGATATTTCCACAGGCAAGCTTGCTTTCTACTAGATGGTTACCATGATTTTAAAACCCCGAGTTATTAACATTCAATTGAATATTGTACCTTTACTATATCAAATTTGCAATAACAAATCAATTCGGAATTTATTCTTCTTTGCTGGATTGTCTTCATTGTAATGAGGGAAGAGTATAATAGCATCAGAGGCCATTCACAAAAAACTTTGTTCAATTTTAAAAAGAGTTCTAGATTTTAGTTAATTTTGCAGTCAAATGTTAGGGATATATTTTCATACAGTAACTTTTAAAAAACGGGAAAAAGCAACAGGCTGTCTTTCTGGAGCTGCTTTTATACTCCTCTCGAGACGCTTGGCAAGTTTCCAAAAGAAAAGTCTATTGTTAATTGTACTTGAAACCATTAAACAATTTTTGGGCACTATTGTCAAAGGGTTGGCTGTCTGCCAAAAAAATTGATAAAAGCTTAATTATTAATTAAGACAATGCAGAATTTAAAAGGCTTCCCAAAGGAGTTTTGCATAAAAAACATGGCTAATTCTCAGAAAAACATAAATACTTATAAAATTGCTGATTCTCTATGAATCTAGTTGGAAATTGTAGTTCCCAGAACTACTTTGCTTTTAAAATGGTTTTTGCAGTACTTTTTTAGTAACCAGTTCATTTTCAAAATATGCAATAATAATAATAATTGCAGTTTCCACAAAAATAAGATAAGTAGTTATACTATGAACATGGAAACAAATATGGAAATATTCATAAAATATATTCATCTTTATACTTTATAAGTTCGTATCGATTTATATACTCGTTTGAATTACATTACTTGATAAATCAAATCAAATTTTCATTAATATGTGACCGTGCTTGTGTTCACCAGATAATCATAAAGAAACGGTTATCAATTAATATTTGAAGCGATCCTATTGTACGTGGAAAAAATTTTCAACTGCTTACTGTAATTTTCTGTGGATGTGTGTGCTGCTTTTATACTCTTGTTGAGCGATTGGAATTGGCAACTTTCCAAAACGTATTTTTAATTTCAAATTGTTCCTCAACAATAAATCATTATTTTTCGTAACAAAAGGTAAATTTTCTTAGTAAAGCTGTGAATTTGCTGGTTTGGTTTTGTGCCAGAATGCTTTGTGGTTGTGTAACGGTGAAAACGTAGTGGTTACTAAAATAATACTGCAAAAACTATTTAAAAATAAATTTATTCTGTGAACTATAATCAATTTCCAACTAGATTCATAAAGAATCAGCAATTATATAAATAAATGATTTTTCTAAGAATTATCCAAATTTTTATGCAAAACTCCTTTGGTAAGCTGCATACAATTAACTAATTGTAAATCATCCATTATCTTAGTTAATAATACCATTATTATTTTGAAATTTAACTTTTTTGCATTTTTGGCAGACAGCCAACCTTTTGAAAATAGTGCTCTTGTTTAATTGTTTCAAGTACAATTAACAATAGACTTTTCTTTTGGAAACTCGCCAAGAGTCTCGAGAGGAGTATAAAAGCAGCTCCAGAAAGACAGTCTGTTGCTTTTTTACCGTTTTTTGAAAGTTACTGTATGAAAATATATCCCTAACATTTGACTGCAAAAATAACTAAAGTCTAGAACTCTTTTTAAAATTGAACAAAGTTCTTTGTGAATGACCTCTGATGTTACTATACTCTTCCCTCATTACAATGAAGACAATCCAGCAAAGAAGAATAAATTCCGAATTGATTTGTTATTGCGAATTTGATATAGTAAAGTTACAGTATTCAATTGAATGTGAATAACTCGGTATTTTCAAAGTTGAAGTTGAAGTAATGGCAGTATTGATAGTTACTATAGAATACCTAGCTACATAAAACATGGTAACCGTGTGTAGTAGAAAGTAAGCTTGCCTGTGGAAATATCAGAGCTTAGTGCAGAGGAAGTTGAGAATATATTTGAAGCAAGGTGTTTTGTAATGGGGCAGTACTTTCACTTCCGTTCTCTTTTGTAAACAGCATGGCTAAATAATAAACATGCTAGTAATAATGAAATGGTTTAATTATTGTAATTTTTAATTAATGCTTGTTTTGTTAGAAACAAGAAAATATGGACTTTTTGTGGGCTTTTCTTATGAAGTTTTGATAATTCTTGTATTCTTCTACTTGGTGATGGTAAGCAAGATTGAGTTTATGTTCTAGTTTTAATACTATTTAGTATTAACTTTTGATGCTGAATGTTATAGATTTTTACGTTAATTAATAATTATTGCGTTGCTAACTGGTTTATTACATTTTCATCTTCAAACAATATTAACTTTTAAATACAGTTAAAATCTTTATTTCACAGTTTTAAGAACGACAACAAGTTCAAAAGAAGATTCCATTTTCACACAGTGACTTAACACAGTTTTGAAGTAACAAAAATTGAAAAAACAGAGGTTTTTATAATCTTTTGGAAAGGAGTTGGGAATTTTTCACGATACATTTTTAATATTTAATTGTTCTTACACAATAAACTATTATTCTTCAATACAAAAATGTATTAACCAAATTCACGATAACTTGGCTTTAAGCCAAAAGTAAAGTTTCTAAAGTTTAAAGAATTTTTCAAACAATAGAAAAAGTGTTACATAATACCGAGTTATGAGTTAAAAATAACAATTATGTAAAAAATAGCATTTTACGAAACGTTGTCCTCATTAACTTGACTCTCCTTCAAGCTAGCGATGATCTCATCGCTTAATAACCCGTCGTAACCGGCTTCGTAACGGAGTTCCTTTTCAGCTTGGTCGACCAGGACGTTATTAGCAAGTGCGAAGATCCGGATAAGGGCTTCTGGGACTAGAACGTCGCTGAAGTAGTGGAGGATTTCTCCGTTGATTACGGACGGGTCGAAGAGACCTAGGATCCTGTCTTGGATTACTGACATCACTCTGGAGTCGTGGGAGGAAGTGAATGGTTTGGAGACCGTCATGTCTCGGACTGGTTGGCGGTTTAGACCGCATTCTTTGAATACCTGGGGGTTTTAAAGGAGAGTTTAGTTAGTTATCGGGATTAAGGATCATTATCAATGAAAATATTCGGTGAACTATAGACCTAGTAGATTATTTACTGTTTGATTTTGCACTTACATCATGTCTCTTAGAAGGAACTTTCTCGTTCATAATCTCTAGAAGCTCAGGAATCACTTTGTGGCAGATCACTTCAACGTCCCTTGAGCTCATGCTCTCAATTTTCCTAAAGAAAAGGGGCACATGTAGTCTATTTGGCAACTCAAAGTTAATTTGTTATAAAACTGTCAAAAATGCACTCCAGCTTACTCCTTGTGCTTATTATACAACGCCAGCTTCAGATCATACTGCGGAACCGTGAACTTGGGGAAGTCAGACTTGCCATCTGGTTCCGTCTCGCCAACTACAAGAAATCAAACCACAGAATTAGCTCACAAACTCAAAATTAGTCATGATAAAAGCTTGAAACTTATTAAAGCTCACCATCCCAGATTTCATCATCATCCTCATCAAACTCGAAACTGTCCTCCTCCTTCCCTTCGCCCTTTTCCTTCCCCTCCTCCTTCTTATCCCCAAACAAGTACTCCCGTTTATTAGTCTCGTACCTATTCAAAATCTCGTGAACCATGGCCTCCGCTTGAGGATCATTACTCCCCCCCACAACCCCACCAACAGCCCCAACTTCAGGCACCACACGAGAAGCACCACTAGCCTTGACAAGCTTGTCCTTTTGCTTCCGGAACATATTCATGACAGTTTCTTGGACTTTTCTGTTTTGCATAATATCCTCATACTTCATTTTCTTTGGATCCGTGGGCGAAGGGCCTTCCTGGTCCTTTGACATTGTATCAGCATCGGGGCTCGATAACTCCGGCACCGGATCTTCTGTTGGCCTGGAGGGCGGCATTATTAAAATGAATCTCTGTACAGAAATTTAACAAAAATTAGCACAAAATTAGTAATTTTAACAAAAACGATTACTTTTTAACCTAAAATGCGTTTAATCTTCAATTAAAATTTGTGTAGGTTTGTGTACCTTCTTATTGCACAGGCACACTTGACACCTTTCTTTCACTGCAGGGATCTCGCACAACTTCTTACTTGCTATTTAAAGGGATGTCCGGTCGGGTCAATGAACTTGTAATACAACTTAGCAAGCAAGCACTCTTGAAACAGATATGCTGACGTGTGTAGCGATGTACAAAGCAAAGCAGACCACCTCAAATCCAAGTGCTGGTTCTACAGTGATAATCCCCTTTTCAACTATTTTTCTTTTGCTAATTGTTATAAAAAATAAAAGTGCTGATAACAAATCATGCCTTACATTTCACTCTATCAAATAGTGCATTTACATCCCTTTTTGCTTTAGCCACTGATGAGAAATCAGTGATTTTAGTTAACTTTACTAGTCGCCGTTGCTGCATAGATCAGCTAGCAGTGGCACTTGGCGCCTGTCTGCCAGCTCTATTACGTGAAGGTGTATGCATGCTGCTACAATGCTTTACCCCGAGCGATGATGCAAGCCGTACTGGCTGGGTTGTGATCAGATGATCCCTTCCCATTAAATTTAATGATGTGGTAATTATGCGAATAATTAGAATTAATGATAACTGGATGGATGTATTAATTGAATGATAAAAATGTAAAGTTTAATTATGAAATGGCATTTGTGGTCTTCACTTTGTGGAGATATGGACACACGTGATGTGTGATGTTGGATGCGAAAGTACCCGAACCGGAAATTATCCTTAGGTCGCTTTATACCAAACTGAAATTTGATGGGGATTGGGGAACAAAGGTCCTAAATTGATGGATGTGTGGAGGGGCTTGTATTTCAGAACCATAAACTGCATAACCTGAACTTTTTGGAGCTTTATGATGCCAGGGCCGTCAATATTGACAAAGGGAGATGATGTGAAGTACCCTTAGGATTTTATCTGGTGGATGCCACTGAAGTGGACACATGTAAGCTAAAAGCGTGTGGAATGGAGATAAGATTGAAAGTGGTAGGATGTCTATTGTGTTCCAATCTCTTTTTGTAAATTGCAGTTGAGATTCTGCACCAAAGGAAAGTCGTCGATAAGCTGTCTAAGTCGATAGATCCAGATAAGATTGTAGAAAGAATGCTGAGGACTTTTGAAATTTCGAATTTGGAGAAATTTAATGAATTGGTAAATCTAATTAATAATCTTAACGTTTAAGATTGTAAAGCTGCATATCATAATAGTAATCTGAATGTCAAGTTAAAAATGCTGTGGTTGTCCATGTTTTAGGTTTCCATGTTGGAGGGTGTGACTGAAGTGGCCATGAAAGTTTGCGGGATTTATGTTGGAGGACTTGGTGATGTCGGTTGGATTTTTGGAATGGCAGTGTTTTCAGAAATATGTAGCGAATTTGTGTAAAGAACCATTATGTTACTTAGGTCAGCAACTCTCTTATCTGTCATTGTCATATTGATGCTGATTGGAGTTTTCGAATCCATCCATCTTTTAAATATTCAAAGTCTCAAGCTTGAAAAGCATTCCATGGACAGAGCTTATTTCCAGTTTCCAGTTTCCGTTGCAGTATCAAAGGTTGCTTTATGGAAAAGTTTTAACGAAAACTGCAAACAGTACATATTATGCTCATTTTCTTTCGATGTCCATTTCTATTGAATTGAAAATAGTATTAGCATAATGTGTTACTTCTGCAACAATTAAAATGTACAACTTGCTTCACATTTCTACGTACTTGGCTACTTCATCTATAATCGTTGTCTGTTATACACTAGCTATTTTTCTGACAACGTTGATTGATCCACCTATAAAGGATGTGATAGAATTCAAACGATTTTGGATTTTGGAAGCTTTTTCTTGTATAAAATCAAGATCGCATGAAACTTGAAACTGTAGATTTCAACGAGATTTATGCTGAACCCTACGGATTAACCACGGCAAAACGTGGACTGTGTATTTGCAACGATATGGGGGAAAATGCGACAACGTTGTTATTACGTGAAATAATGTAATAACTATTTATAGGTAATACAAACCATTTAGTTTCATTTAGTCTATTGCTGTACATAGCAAGTAGGAAAGTGGATGAGCGTACTAGTATGTATTTAGCAACAATCATCGCGATACTCTTTTTGGGACATAGTTATTTCATGTTTTGCAGTAAAACACAGTTTCTGTATTTCAAAAACTTTAATAAATTGTTGCATGATGCTTGACAAGTAAAAGTCATGAAGTAAATTCATCTATGCCTTTTCATGAAAAAGGGAAGGTTCGAATACCAAGCTTGTACTTCTCAAGAAGAACAAAGAAACAAAGAGTTAGCTGAAAACTGCATGAACTCAGCTTCCCTGGATCTAGTTGACAATGTAAAATCGTTTAGGTGCATGCATGAAATGTTGATTTTTTCTTGCAAGATTCAAGTTATCCCCAAACGTTTTCAATCGTACAAATAACTGTATTAACTATCTTAATCAATTTGAGAATTAACAATTCAAACAAAATTATAATAATATGCATGTGCACATTTAAGCATCTCTATTTTATGAAATGGAAGAAAGAAAACAAGAAGCATCATTAACCTCAACCTCGATTCATTATAAGCAAGTTTCTGTTTGAGATAAATTTGGAATGTGCCAAGTTACTCTTCTACCTAACTTTCAATATCTGTTTATGAATCCTTTATGCATAATTGTAAAACAGAAAACGACAGCGTGAAAATGGATTTTTGATACGTGATTTTGAATCACGTTATTATAATGAAACTGCTTCCAGATAATTCCATTTTTTGCTCTTTGTTTTTAGCTTCCATTCCAAACGTCACATTCAAATAAGAAAAAATTTCAAAAATCGCAAAGAAATTCGAAACAAGATAATGCTTCCAAAACGTACTCAGTACCTACCACCAAGCTAAACGGGTCTAAATCAGACTGGTCATCAAACAAAGAATTTGTACCCGTAACCTTTGCCAATGTCCACTTCAAAAATTTACGCTTAATGCAAATTGTAAGAATCCCATTGTTTTCCTTTGTGTGTCTTTGTCGTTTAGTGAGCTCCGTCTGAACAGAAATGCTTCCTTTAGAGTCGCAAGTTGCTCCAGTAACAAAGAAAAACAATGAAAAACTACTTGACTTCCGATTGGAGAAATGCGTATTTCCTTTGTTCCATTTTGCATTCAAGAACAAGAAATGAATGCTCCTTTGTTTTCAGACAGTATAAATAGCAAACGAAAATCTGTAATTTCATACATTGTTAGATTGGTTGTCAAACTGGTCACTTTACTTCCTTCCAAGTCTCAAGCCTTATGTCATTCGGCAAAGTCGGAACTGAATCTGCTCCAAACAAAAATATTCCTGGACGGATCTCATTTGTCTGTGGAACAGTTTAAGGTAAAAGGTAAAACCAAACTGATCACCCATTGATAAGACCGATCCAGGGAAGTTCGGACAATCTGATAAAATAATCTGCTAACTTTTGATTTTTTTCAGAGAGCTCATCCTGAATCCAAACAACTGTGGTCAAAGTTTGAGGTGACATCGTAAGTTACAGTAACCCGCGGCAAAATGAAGATTACTTTAGCCAAGAATCTGGAACTGGCCAGTGATCATCCACCGACCGAAACCTTCCAGAAGAAACTTCACTGGAATCCCCTGCAGATAGAGCGTGCTTCCACTGAAGTTGGCCATTGTGCCGAGCGTAACCTGATTGATTTGATCACCAAAATCCGGCTACTTGCGCAGGACCAATTCAATAGGTAAAGTTGAATTCTAAAAGACAACTTGCATCAAAGTTTGATTTGATAATTTAGTTTTTACCTAATGGAACTTTCACATATTTTTATATTTTTTCGTTAATTATTCAGGCATGTCAATATGAGCTTCCAAATTCTGGACACTGAAGCCAATTCGTCTAACAAAAGGATGATGAATGTGATCGTTGACAGCAGTTTGTTGAGCGACACTCACCTAATGATTCATCAAGGGGACTTGGATGAAAATCTCAAGTTATCCCTATCAGCCGTAGTGCGTCACAATGAAGTCAAACTGGATACTTTGGGTTAGTAATAATGCAAAATTCTTATATCCATATTTTTAAAAATTAATTATGAACTAACATGATAATTTAAAAATTGTGTTTTTGTATTGTAGCTTTTCTACCCTTTTGCAAATCCGTTAGAAAGGGTGAAATGCAGAGATACCACATTCGGTATATAGCCAAAAACGTCCAGATCCCTGCAGGGTTCTTTGATGCGGATTCTCTCAGCGGATCAAGCTGGAAAGCTGATGTATCTTTGGAGTTGGAGGTGAATAAAGACGACTTCATTAACGTGTGGGGTCTCTACCAGCAGCTCCTGACTTTAAATCGAAGGCTTCTTAAGATGAAAGACTCTGTTGACTTGACCTTGGTCTCGGGGGATGGTTACAAGGTGTCGTGCCACAAGTTATTTGTGGCTGCCCACAGCCAGGCGTTTGAACAATTGATTGCGAAGAATCAACAGGACGCTACAAAGCCATCATACTTAAAGAACCGCTTGGATTTGCCCCAATTATCACAAAATGGATTGATTGCCCTTGTTGATTACATGTACTTTCAAGGACTGACCAAGCCCAAAAGAGACTCGAAAGTTGCTTTGGAACTGTACAAAGCTGCGCTCTATTATGCCATAGAGCCTTTGGAACATTTAATGACCGCATTGATCAAACTCAGGGACGCCGACTGGTTTGATTTGGGGTCAGTCTTGTACTTGTACCTCTATGTGAAGAAACTGCCGGCACTGGAGGAAATAAAAGAAAAAATTGCAGAGGTTGTCATAGCGTAAGTTGTACCCTAAAATTTTCATATAAATGCTAAAATATTCTTATCAATTGCAAATGATAATACAATTTTTTATTTGATTTTCCAGTAAGCGACATGAACTTGCTGATTCCGTGTTGTACAAGGATGCAGTTTTTGACAAAGAAACTTGTCTGGAACTTTTGGGAGTTATCATTCAACCAGGCTGGAAATTAGGAAACACAATTGCCCCAGCCGTTTGAAGACACAAAAAAATTTCGTATGGAATGAATGATAATGTAGTAGTCTAGTAAACGACTCTCTATCATGATACATTTGTGAATGAATTTTTGATAACTTAAGTACCCATGTTATCCATGGGTGTACTTAAATTTTTACTCTTGAGAATGCAATATATTGTGTTCGTACATTGTTTTCCCTTTCACTGTTAAATGAATTATGTATCAGTGATGGCGATTTAATTTGCCATCAAAGGATTTACTATCTAATGATGAATTTTTCAATGGGTAGATATAATAAAGGTCTATCAAATAATGAAATAATGTCTTGTCCAAAAATCTTGATTGCATACTTCATTTTTCATACACATAGCATCCAAAGGATTTCCAAATAGCTAGGTTCATTTAGCACAAACATTTTCAATCATTCAGCCAACCATTTTTAACTCAAAACTTAGTTAATTGCAAGCCACAACCACATTTCAGTTTGGTCAGTTTTATGCGTCCCGTCGACACATTCCTCCTTCATACAGTCAGCGTGTTGAGTTCTGTGTCTTTGCCTTTACACCGCTACTCAAGCCTTTCTCGGAGTTTCTTTGTGCAGCTTTGTTGCTGTCGTCGGTGTAAGTGCCATCTCATAATCATCAGCAGGTTGGTGTTCTAAATTCCTATAATTTCTTACACGATTATATTTGTAAGCTTGGATATAAGGTAAAGTGAAAAGTTGCGGCTAATTAGCACTTTGTCATGTAGTCTTAATGCAGTTGCCCAATCCGTTAACTGTGTGATTGCTTGAGATAGGTTAAATTAGGTTAGGTAACTGCGTGATCATCTTTATTATAACTTGTGTGACACATTTCCGCTTAGCGGACTACTGAATAATTGCATCATTTTAGGAACAGGGAACCTAATTTTTAACCTGACATGTATTGCCCTTTGCGACCAAAACTGATGCTGTAACAAACCATTTAAATCGTAAGTTTAAAACCAATTATTTTGCTAGTTTTATTTTTTTGTAGTTGCAGTTTGGTTGGAGCTTCTTGTGGGAACAATGGCGATTGATCAGGACGGGTTTGAAGGCTTCAACTTTAAGGATGCCTCGTTTACACCCACTCAATATCTTGATGAGTTGAAGAGATACTACAAGTTGTGGTGTTTTCAGGAAAATAGTCCTGAAGGTGAGTTCATTGTAGGAAGTTAAGAAAAATAGTACTTAATTATGCAATTAGATAGACAGAGACTTAATATTTATTTCTTTTGTTTTGTTTTCGAGCTTGCCACAACTTGGCCGACTTCTACGAGTCATTGCGACGGGACTATTGGAGGGCTGGGCCGATCTACAAGATGAACTGCGAGAAGCATGACTATGGTCCAAGTTGCTTCAAGTGGGGCAATTACATTCTGAGTGAAAAGATTGGATTGAAGGTTGACCACTTCCAAGCTTATCGGCTCTTTGAAAAGGGATGTATGATGAGTGACGGTGATTCTTGCTTCCATGCTGGTTTGATGAGGATTTCCAACTTGTCAAGGGTACGAACAAAAAATGAAATGATAAAGAGCATGTCATTTAAACGCGTTAAATCATTAATGTCAATTGTAAATCTCAGATTCCAAGAGACGTGAGCCGCGCTCAAGAGCTGTTCTCACGAGGTTGTCAACTGGACACTGGCATCGCATGCTTGTACATGAGCGGCATGTATCTCGAAGGCATGGGCTTGTTTGAACGCAATCTGGAAATGGCCTTCAAGTTTGCGTTGAGAGGCTGTGAGTTGGGAAACTTGGTGGCGTGTCACAACGTCACTTTGATGTACAAACGGGTATGAAAACATAAAAGAATTTAACTGTACTACTGTCATAAATGGAAAAATATCAGATTTAACATTTGAGTATAATTTTTAGGGTGACGGAACTCCCGTGGACCAGGAGAAGGCTACTCAGTACCGTCGCATCTTCTACATTCTGCGCAAGGAATACGAGAAGCTTAACAGCAAGCCGAAGAAACCCTGCAAGTATTAAAATGTCGCCGGAGATGAAGCCGATTTAGTGAATTTGCATTTATAGTACAAACTATTGTTCAGAAGTGATATCGCTATGTTCAGAAAAAGTTCCTATTTAAAAGCTATTATCACCTATTATGAAGTTAAAACTATTTTTTATACAATTTGTAATCGTTTGAAGTACGGAAAATAAAGGGTTTGCTTGTTGATTACGGAAATTCTTACCTAGTTACGTTCGTATACATTTTTATTAACAAAAATAAAACAAGATAAATGCTCAGAATAAGTAAAATTCACACATGAAGTCTGAATAATAAAACAAAGTCTTTTTTTGTCATGGATAAAATCAGATTTAAAGCTTTGAGAAGTTGTACCACAAAAGTACAATTAAAAAATAGGTGGATTATTATATTAAATATTAGTAATAGTAACATGCATATTACCTTTGAGAGTATTTTTGGTTATTTGTTCGCGCGGATTGTTTGGTTAAATGATTAGTTTAATTGGTAGGATAAATAATACAAATGTGGTGGTGCGTGTTTTTAGGTGTTTATCAAAAAGGATCTTCCATACTTGACTGACAAGTCACCAATAAATTCACTTTTCATAGTGTCCAGGCATCTTTTGTACAGAGGATTAGCTCGATACTTGGCAATATCGAGACTAGGCGCGTGTGGCATGTGAACAACAAATGCATTAGGTAGCACAATAAACTGATAATTTTGCGCTTCCAGCTCCATCGTATGGCTAACTTTGTTCCATCCAAATCCAGCAAACCTCAGATCAAACTCGGGAACATCTCGACGTACTACCACGTAGGGTTCAAAATCTTGTTCCCAGTTTACCTGTTGACACAACAAGCCAAATGGTTAGAGTATATCAAATCACACGTATTCTTGTGCTTTACATGTTACTAGTTATTATCAAACCTTGTATGGAGTTGTTGCTGAGCGCCATTTTGGGTAGTCCGTGGCGGAATGGCCTTTTGGCCAAACGTGGTAACGGAATGTGAACAGGTCACCTACGTCCAGCATTTTGAGTAGGTCTGCTTTGCTCTTTGGAAAGTTGAGACGATACCGAAGGGACTCAAAAGCGGGGATTACAAGAGCCTACATAAGATAAATCAAACATGAAATGTTTAAGTTTAATTTCTTGACGTTTTGTAGCAATTACATTAGTCACTGAAAAACACATACCTTGTTGCCCTCAGTCATGTGAAGAGTTGACATGACACGTTTCAGATAGGGGTAAAGGCCAAGCATAGGAAGAAAGTCGATGTCAAGTAGAAACACGTAAGGTGTGGTAACTTGTCCTAATGCCACGTTTCTCAGGAAGTTTATTGGGTACAGGCTCTGTAGTAGAAACAAATCCAATTACAATTCCATTACCGGGTTTATACAATGACTTTAAAGCAAAGTTTACTTGTAAACGTACCCCCTCTTTGTATACAATATGATAACCAATGTTTTTCCTAGAAGCTAACGTTTCACAGCTCAATACAAAACTTAGAAATTGTTGAGCTTCCGTATCAGACATGTACAAGGCCAAACTTATTGGACCTGAGAACAAAAGAAACACCATTTTAGTAATGCTGCCAATTAAGATACATACAAATAAACAGTCCAATGGTATGGTTCTGTTGTACCTTCCCAGTGTTTCGCTAAAGACTCAATCATTTGCAAACGGTCCATAGACAATTGTGCTACTAGAGTGACATCCCATTCACTATTCCCATCCTTTGGATCTTGTTCATAATCGTAGTCCAAGTAGAAAAGGTGGGTTCTGTATTTGATATACTTCACGGTTCGAAACTCGTAGCATGCATCATCTTCGTTAATTTGTTCATGACTGACATAGCTGGAGGCTTGCTTGTTGGTGTAATTGCTGCATCCAAAAAGCTCTCTTCTTAGCAGATTTCCATCGTATTCCAGAAAGGTGAGATGTAAGTTACGGAAGAATTCAGCGTGTTTATTCTTAACTCTCAGCTTCTTGGGAGAGTTCCAATGAATTACTTTTAGGTCGGCTACTTCCGTGTAGCAGGATTCAGATCGTGTGTTATCAGATAGCTGCACATTCCAATGACAAGGGATTTCGTGAAGGATTTGGGGATTTTGATGTATCACTGCGTTGAATATATCTTGGTCAGCAAGGGATGTAGAGAGCATTGTTTGCAAATCCCGTTCCGCAATCATTCGCCAGAGGTGAGGCCAATTCATTCTTCGAAGCTTTGACAGATCCATAAGTATCACTCCTGTAAATTCAAAATTATACAATTACCTTTATTACAGTTACCAAATTCCAAAAGATTTTTTTAATGGAATTCTCAATAAAACTAGTTTAGTACCTGTGTTATAACCCCGACCTAAGGCAGGCCATGGTCGATGATTTTTCCATAGCTTTCCTAAATACCAGTCACTCTGGTTTTCCACGAGGCCAAGTGCCTCATCAGCTTTCATGTTCTGAAACAACGCCCAAAGCTGTGCAATGTCCGTTGCAAACGTGACGTCCGTGTCCAGCACGATAACCTTCCTCAAAACTACTGGTAACGCCTTGGGCAGTGTTAGTTTTAGCAAACCGTATACACCCGAGTAGTGCTTGTTGGGTATCCAACTTACTTCAGAAACCACGTTATCCGCTAGATAAAAACTGACTTCCACTAAAAAAATTAAACCATAATGTAAATGGTTAATAACTATGCAATAATTTTAGTTGCCAAGTTTGCAAAGCTAGCATAAAATCTCATTTACTTTGAGGTATACTCCACGTGTCAAACAAAGTGCTAAGTATAAGATGAGCCTTGGCGTCCGTGATAAGGTGCAAATGGAGTGGATTCTTTCGATAAAACAGCATAGACTTAATAAGGGTAACCAAAGACCGACTAGAGTTATGGCCAGCGCACACAATCGCCACTTGAATCACTTCGCATTTACTAACTGCCAATTCCTGTGCAAAAATCAACAACAACAAAAATTCATCAAAATCTACCTAACAAACCTATGATTAAAATCCCTCAATCAATCTATCAATCTTACAGCAAGTATCCTAGCATCAGTTGCGTCCCCATTTTGTTTCTGGCTGTCATGACGCTGTTTATGGAGGGTGAGCACTCCCTCCTGAACAGACTTCATGCCATTCATTTCCTGTCGCATGAGCACCTCCCTCCAGGCCAAGTCCACCAGTACACCATCCGAGGAAGCTGTTAAAAACATTCCAAATTATACAACTTACAAATTACCACTTTAAAATAATAGCTTTGTAATTTAAACCCACTTACGTTTGGAGGGCGGCGAGGTAAAGTAATTATGAAAGAACAGAACGGACAGGGCACCACAAATGCTCCCCACCACAAAACCCGCTACCCAGCGTCTCGAAAAGGAGTGCAGAAGCCCATGTCTGGACCGAATTTTGTGACCTGGTTGAAAAACCTTCTACAAATACGCTGACACTTGATTCTATTACTATTTAGTTTCCTTCACAGTTGTCATTCTGGTTACAAACCAAACTATCTTAACAGCAAACCCTTAATCTTCAAACTGAACAAAGCACATCAACTAACTGTTGTTCCAAATGATGGTCCTTCTTGCTCATTTCCACAAACCTATTTTTAAGTTGATTCGTGCACATACAAAAGAAACCTGACTGTTTGTTTTGTAGATGTTGCACACACGTATACCCGCCCGCACACCAAAAACATTGGAACTGGAACAGATGCACTTTCTCTGCTCTGCTCTATGAAATAGCCACCAAGCCAAGTGGTGGTGGAGCATCTACGACGCGTTTTCATGCATTCCCATCTTCTAAGCTTGCAAGATGCACTAGTAAGCTTGCAGAAACGCTGTTTCATAAGTCATGAAAATGGAAGTTTGTCCCAGAAAGAAGCAATTAGGTACTTAAAAAGTACCTATATGATATGCATTGAACATTGCATTTGCATTTGTTTGAATTAACAAAAAACAGTTACTTTGCTATTTATTTGCATAAAAAACTCGCTATCGTCATGTTTCCAGAGACAAAATTAGACAAACAAAAAATAAATATAATTTTCTTTCTTTTTTATCTGAAGTTTAAAAGCATAGTCGTATACGTAGGTATTATGTAGTAGGTAAAGATGTGTTTTAAATTAATACAGAGATCATCTCCACAGCCAAGTCCACGAGGTAAACGAAAACCCAGTCTGGTCTGAGGAGCCAGTAAATTCGCTGTCCAGTCTTTCTAGCAACAAATATTAAAGTTAACTTAATATTTTCAACTTGATAATTATAAATTTATTGGACAGTTTCATGGGATGCAAGGTAATTAGGGAGGTAGGTTCTTGGGTTATAGTTAAAATGACAGTTTTTGCTGCTGCTGGTTAAAAACGTGTGAAATGCGGGCCTCACGGGTTTTGGTTACTTGTCAGCATGGATAAAAAGGTATGGAATTTTAGTGGAGGAATGAATATTTTTTGTTAAAACGGCATTGTACGAAACTACCTTCTCTTTATTTTAATTAAAATTGGTAAGAGTTAAAATAATCTGCTAACTAGTAAACTGTAATAATCCGGCAACAGTATGCAAACTTACATAATATTATTCACGGGAAGACGTTAAAAATAGCGTCACAAAGACGATTTGCCACTCTTTAAAATTCTTACGAAGAAAAATAATGTTAAAACCAAATCTATTAATAATTAACACTATCATGCGAACAACTACATTATATGCTTTATTATTACATTAACACGTATATTTTACGATTTTAGTAGTACACAAATCTAAAAATATAGAATGATTATTACAATCCGGAATGATTCGCTTTTATTACACAGTAATGGCCTTAAATATACTTACACGAGAGTAGTAGCATAGTATCCTGCAATTATTTACAGTTTTCAAAAATATAAATACTCAGTTTCAGCAGCCCGTGAAAAAGAGAAATATCGCGACACACGGTAGTATATAAAGTAATGGAAAACACCATTACTGCGGTAATCACAATATGAGCACACTTCCGTTTTTAGTACAAACTACAAGTTACACAGGGAACTAACATTGTACAAATATTAACTAGCATCTCTCTCTGAATGCAGACAGTCACACACACACACAAGCGTAACACTATAGTATTAACAAACCTGACAATCAAGCAAACTGTTAGTTAACACAACGCTTTCAACACAACACACACAACAATTAACACTACTAAAGAAGTTACAGTAATAATAGTACACGTGATAGGAACACACACAAAAAAGGTTTTGCCAGGAATAGACTGTACACCATACAAAGTTGACTATAGTTTCCTGGTACCACTTTTCAGTTGCTGTTAAATCTTTTAGTGGTAATTACATGCAAAACACAAAACTTACATGATAACAGAAGCTTTCTTGATTATCTCTGTACTAATTTCAAGAAAAATAAATCTGAACTTATTTAGAGTAATAATATGTACTTATAGAATAGGGTACAAAATCATTAATGTTTAAGTGATATTATTTTGGCATCTGTAGTACTCTTTGATATTCCTGCTGACGGGATAGTACGATACTTTTGTAATACCAAAAGTGCAAAGTTAACACAACCAAGTTAGTTAAACCCAAGTTTCCGTATTAGTAGTGGGCAGACTTGATTTTTTTAGTTAGATATGGTGAAGGAGAACATGAGAACTTTAGGGTTGAGTAGGGTAATTGGCGTACGGTGATTCAACAACGTTTGATGGGCTTGATTGAGCAGGAAGAGTCCCTGAAAACAAGATGAACAATTAAGTATGTTAATTGAGTGGATCAAGAAAAGATTTGATGCAGTTTGTAATGTGCTTTTTTTACCTTCAGCAGTGCTTGTGCTTGGCCCAGGTGTCATCATCTGTGGTACAAAGTACTGCTGACCTTGTGCAGATTGACCAGACATATCAAATAGCGACGAAGAAAACGCCGTGGCAGGAGTTACTGGTGTTCTGGGCCTGGAAGCTTCGGGTGCCCATGGATTATAGATGGGAGTAGATGATGGAGGAGCCAAAGATGCGGAAGCACTGGATCGCGTGCTGGTAGATGGGGAGGGTCTGGTTGGTGGTGGTGCTGGAGCTGGAGAGCTGAAAAGTTCACCTAAACCGAACCAACTACCACTTGAGGTGTTCTTCCTAGTGCTATTATCAAACTGCTTTTTAGACGTGGCGAGGAAAAGTTGGCCCTCGTAAAGCTCCCTGATTTTCCTTTCACGTTCCAAATCAACCCGTAATGAAAAGATTTCACGATCTTGCTCAACAAATCTAGCCTCCAAGCTGTCTGGTTGAAGTGCAAATGGCTGTGGGAGGGTCATTGTGTTTACTCGAACACGCAACCCATCATAACTTTCTTGTAACTGGAAGTACATAGAAAAACCCCATTAGTTTCAACTGTTTGTAAAATTGCTCTACAAATTAAACAAGAAACTCTTCTTACCTGGCTGATTTGTTTCATCAGGTCCCTACAAAGCTTATCCCGATCTTCTAACGTTTTCGACATTAATATCAACTGATTTTCCATAGACTTGTATTTAGGATCACCATCGCCAGTTTGGAAGTTTCTTCGAAGTTGCACCAGTTCTGCGGCCATGTGCAAATTATCCATTTCCAACTCAGTCCTAAGTACCTTCAGTCTGCTATAGTCTTCGATAGTTTTCACTTCTGAAGCTTCCACTTCCTCCAACTTACTATGCAGTAGTTCTATTTTCCGTTCCAAAATCTCCTTTTCTTTTTCAGCTTGATCCAGTCTATCAAGCAGAGGGCCAGCAGGCTCAAGCTCCTCAGTAGGAAGGGGAGTAGAACTTTGGGTAAACTTGAAAGACTGCCAAGCGTCCTCAATCTCCCGTTCCTTTTCCTCCAGCAAGTTACGCAGCTGTTTGATCTCATTTTCCCTGCTGTCCAAGTTCTCCTTCAGTTGCTTTTCCTGGATGATACCCTCCTCAAGTTCAAAACGAAGGTCACTAATTTCCCTATTCTTTTCCTCCAGCTCTTCCAATAACTCTTTGGTTTTTCCAGACAATCCCTGATCCTGTGCCTGAGAAGCATTTCTTAGCTCAACTAGCTCTGTCTGTACTTGGGAAATGCGCTCATCTTTCTCTGCAAGCATTTTGTAAGCATCCGACAGCTCCGTCTTGCTGGACTCAATACTTGACTGCAAAGTTTGAATCTGTAACTTTAGTGCATTGCACGTTTTCTCTAGCTCTCTATACTCAGAATTTCTCTTGCCCAGCTCCTCAGTCGCAGAACTCAAGTCTTCCAAATATTTCTCCGTAGTTCTCTCTATATCGTGGTACTTGGATAATTCATTGGTCAAGTTCTGCACTTCAGTAGCATGTCGAGCAGCTTCAGTCTTTGCCTCGGATAAGTCAGCGTTAAGTTTTTCAATCGTGCGTTGAAGTTCATCTTGGGATTTGCGAAGTGATGCGTAGTCTACTTGCGTTTTTTGAAGCTCAACATATTTTGTTGCCAGATCCGACTGGCAATTAGTAAGAATCTTTTGAGTTTCCCGGAGGTGCGTTTGCGCAGCCTCCTCAACTTCTTTGTACTGACGACAGAGTTTCTTCTGTTTTTCAATCTCCTCGTGGCTTTCTTGTAACTGCGCATTTAATTGGTTAACATGGTCCTTTAAGGAGCTTATTATTTCACTATTGAATTGAGTTCCTTCTCGTAACTTCATATATTCTGCTTGCAAGCCCTCGAATTCAGTAAGCTGGGCACACTTGTAATTGTAATGCTCTTGCAGGCTTGCCACTTGCTGCTGAAGTTGCGCACAACTTGCGTTAAGCTGATAAACCTCGTCGTTCTTCCTTGCCAATTGTTCGCAGGTCTGTTCCAAGTCGGATGATGTTTGGCTGGCGTATTCTTGTAGAGTTTGGTTGTGCTTCTCTTGTAGTTCTGCCAATTTAACGCTGATCTCTTGTCTAAACTGTTCTTCGGCCTCCCTTAGTCGCTCTCGCACCGTCTCCTCTGTTTGGGCAAATAACGACTGTTTAATTTCTTCCAATTCTTTGGATTTTTCTTCCAATTGCTTTCTAATTTCCTCTTTTGCCTTGTCAGTGGCTTCATCAGACTCCTTTAAACGTGCTTCCATTACGCTTATTGCAGTCTCTCGCTCATTTAGTTGGTCTATCAATTGCGAAATTTGAACTTGAAGCTCCCTGTTTTTGTTCCCGTATTCGTTTTGAACACACATGCATTCTTCGCGAAGTTGTTTCTTTTCGGCTTCAGCTCGATCCAGGGCCTCATTCATTAGCGAATGGTTACTAAGGGACTCGTTCAACTGCGACTGAATGTGATTGAGTTCGTGTCTGAGTTGTTCTTCAGTTTTCTTGAGTTTTTCCACTTCTCGCTCCTTATCCTCCAACTTGTCCTCAGTGTTTTGAGTCTCCTCTCGATATGAGTCATACTCATTTTGGATTTCAATTGCTTGCTGTTGTGCATCCAAGAGTTGAGCATTGAGTTGATTAATCTCTCGGATTTTTTCTTCCAGTTCTTTAGTCAGATGGGACACGTTTAGTGTGGCATCCTTGAGGAAATCTTCATACTGCGAAATTGCTTGCTTAACCTCCACATCTTTCTTTGATACACAGTCATTAAGAAGTTCCACTTTCTCATCAAGCGACCTCTGCATCCCTGCACAGTTCCTTATCAGCTGAACAATTTCTTCATTCTTCGAGTCCAAAGAAGATGCATACTTAGCAAGCTCATTTTGCAAATTTGTAATTTCCAAATCACGCTGAGCCACCATTTCAATCAACTGCGCTGCACCTGTAGTAGCATAGCGCTCCATTTCTTTAGTTTTAGCTTCACCAGCGGCCATTTGATCTTCAAGTTGCTTTATTTTGACTTCCTTTTCTTCACATTCACGCTTCCATTGATCAACCTCCAGCTGAAGGGTTGGAGATGTGCCACATACATATGCCGTAGATTTAGTAACAAGAGGCTCCACCACCAAACTCGCTTCCATTGGGGAAGCAGTAGACGCTGTCATGACGTCATCACCAAGACGACTTTTGTATTCTGCCAACTTGTCATTTTTCTGTTTTAATGCCTTCAATGCCTTCTTCAGCTTATCTTCGAGAGACTTGCATTTGTCGGTAGTGGTTGAAAGCTGTTCGCTCTTTTTTGTCAGTTCCTGCTTGAGTTCCGCAACTTGGCTGTCTTCATTGAAGCCTTCATCAAGAATAACTGTGGCATCATCCGACCACCCATCAGCGCTTGCGGAAGTTTGTACCGCTGTTTCCTGCTGAGTCACCTAATAAATGGAAATTACTTGTTTAGGTTACAGTCTTAGAAATTGCAAGTAGTACTTAATAAAAGCATATAAGTTTCGCACCTTTTCCAGTAGTTCTTGTCGTACTTTCTCAAGCTCCTTTGTACATTCGTCGAGTTTTTCTTTGTAAGATGCATTCTCAGCTAGGATTTCCTCTATTCTGGCTTCATATTGAGAAAGCATCAGGTTCCGCTCAACAAGTTTATCTTCATCGTCCTTTTGAACTTGACGCAGCTGATCGACTTGTCGCGTCTTCTCTTCTACAGTTGCTTTCAGCTCCAAGATCTGAGCTTCCATATCTGTGAAGCCCTCATCTGGAAATTGTGGAGCACCATCAGACCATCCATCACATTTGTCGATTTCAGTTATGCCTTCAATTGGTGGTTTTCCTAGTAAATCTAGTTCCAACTCGCCGAGTTTTTGCTCAAGCTCCTCGTATCGGCCGGACAGTTCATCTCCAGCTTTAAGCTGGGAATGAAGTGCCTCTTTTAAGGTACTGTTTTCCTTCTGCAGCTCCTCATATTTCTCTTCCCAAGCAATTGTAGTCATTGCAGTTTCGATTTGCTGAGTGTTTCTACTCTTAGTTTCCTCAAGCTCCTTTTCTAGCATTTCTTTGTTGCGTTGTAGCTCTTCGTAAGCTAAAATTTCAAATTATCAAGATCAAAACAAGAACACTTATTATAATAGAAAATAAATTAGCTGGCACATTTATCATGAATTCATACCTTCTCTCATCGCCTTTAGTTGCATAGCATTTTCATCTGCTAAGGCTGTCATTGCGGCATTCCGTTGCTCTTCTGAAAGAGTAAAATTTATCGCTATAATCTATACTTATTTAATTACCAATTGTCCCACACAAAGTCATGCATATTGCACAATTATAAATAGAATAAAGCCTATATTATCTCTGAGACCCCGTATTTAAAAAGGCTGTCCAACCCCATTCTAGTAAATTCTATTGTTTATTGTGAAAAGGGTAGAATTAGGGAATTAAAGTGAGCTATCTACAAAATATATTGAAACAGTTAAGATCTGTGCTTAACTTGGCAAAGCAAAAGTTTTCTGGGGGAAATGCATCATGATAAGTAGTCAAGTTTGCTTAGCTTAACGACGTGCCAACACGACGAGCTCATTGGAAAGCAGCAAGGCAACAATTACAGCTCCTCATATCGCTACCCCATCAAAATAACCATGTTACTGGTAAATGAGTGGTAATCACATAAAAAATTATAAACTACAGTGGTCCCTTTCCACATAAGAACAGAGTGAAGGTTATACAATAAGTGCATTGTATAATTTACGTCAAGGTTTACATGTACGCGTGCTTATAACAATCAAGCTAGACTTTTAAATAAAAAAGGCAAAAATGAAAGCTAACAACAAACACAAGCATGAATAGTGCCCTAGAAACTATTTTTTAAGTATCTCCAATTAAGGTTAGTAAGAGGCTATCCCGTAGTAGCTTTTGTGCCAATTGGTATTATTAGTCACGGAATTAAATTGTTCTACTAACAAAATGCTATGTAGTAAAGCAAAACCTCTAGACCCTCAACCTCTTCCTAATATGCATTTAGTAAACCATCACCAGAAAGATTTGCTAATTAAAACCTTACAGCCTGCCACCAACAAAAATTTTTTTCAGAAAGTATGTTTTGTCTGCAAGTTCAGTTCGATAAGGTAGCTGAGGAGTTGGAATTTACCTTGCTGCTCATGCTCATCAACGTCTACCAGCTGAAGAAGAAGATTACCTTTCTCCAACTCCAACTCGGCAATCCGATCATTTAGAGCCTTTCTTTCGTCTTCTGCCAACATTTTCTAGAAAAAATGACAAAAAGAACAGACTTAGCACTGCTACTATTAACAAAATGAATTATCAATTACTATATAAAAATGCGTAGTGAAATGAAAATTATGAAAGTGCACTACGTACAGGTGTTTCTTCAACAGTTGGTTTCGGGGGGTCCTGTAAGAAAAAGTTGACGGGGCTAACCGAATCATCATCCGGCTCTACAGGCTCCCTTGCCTCCTCAAGCTGTTGAACAGTCGACTGGTTTTCAGTTTGTAGTTCTCTCTGGCTTTCTTGCTGCTGCGCCGCAAATTGCGCTTGTAATTCTCTCTCCCTTTCTTCCCACTGAGCAGCAAATTCCGCTTGTAGTTTGCTCTCTCTTTCTTGCATTTTTGCAACAAATGTTTCTACTAGTTCTTTCTCCTTTTCTTCCCATTGCTCCAGAAGCTTTGACACTGATTCCTCCTTGTGTGCAACTTGCTCCTTCAGCGCTGTGATCATATTTCGCAATTCCAAATTTTTTGAATCTTGAAGTTCATTTAGTTTTTGACAGTCTTCCAAATATTGTTGCGACGTTGCAACCTCTTCAAGTTTCTTCTTGCACTCCATTATTGTCGTAGCCTTTTCGTTTTTATATACCTCTACGGACTCCGTCAATGTTGATACTTTCCCTTGAAGAAGTTCAATTTCCTTACGTAATTCACTTTCCACTGCCGTTTTCTCATCTCGGAGCTGCTGGAGTTCTTCTTCCAGTAGTTTCTTCTCTTGTGCATATTTCTGCTTTAAAAGATCCATTTCTTCCTTAGCAGCCTCCAGCTTTTGCTCCAGTGATTCTTTTTCCTGTCGCGAGGCCTCAGAAATTCGTTTTATCTCTTGATCAAGCGTACTTTTTTCATCCAACCTAAACACGACAAACAAAAACAAACAATACTTTATTAAGCTAAAAGAGCCCTAGAATCAATAAAAATAGATGAAAAGGTTATAATTACTTACTCTGATTTGAGCTTTTGAATTTGTTTCTCCAAGAATTCCTGCTGGTCCTTCCATCGCTTTTCACTGGAATTATAGCTTTCAGTAACTTTTCGGAGTCGTTCCGACGTCTCCATAATGCATTTGTCCTTATCTTCCAATGTTTGCTTCAGCTTTTCAACACCGGAGGTTGCCGTTTCGTTCTTGACCCGGAGCTCCTTCTGACAGTCTTCCAGAGTGCTCTGAAATGAATGCAGGATGTTAATTACTATTGCAATTAGGAACAACAACATATTATTAAACATGACCATTAAATAAAAAGCAAATAAAATGCTTACGGTAAGATCCCTTTGTGCTTTTTCTAAGTTAGATATTCGTTTATCTTTTTCCAGGATAAGCATATCCTTCTCGATTAACTGATTGGAATACTTTTCAGCTAAATCCTCAGCCTACATAAGTTTAAAAGCGCATGAAATAAACAAAAGACTAGGCTCAAACACTAATCTAAAGTTAGCTTTAAATTTAAAACTAACCGATTCAAAGCCCATATCTTGGAGCGGATCGTCCAGTCCTTCTTCCCAATTGTCTCCTTCAAGTGGTTCAATGCCGATCCCTTGAGCCGAAAGAGAAAGTGCTTCTGAATGTGAAGCTGCCCAAGCCTTTGTACGACTGTAAACAAAAGCAATCAAATTTATAATTGAAAACAGTAGCCAACCACACAAACTTAATACTTCAATTGTCGATATTATATCTAATAAACTTACTTTTCGCTTTTTCGTTGATCATCTAGCAGCATCTGCTTAACTTCACCAATCCATTTTTGGTCACCAGCAATACTAGAAGTAATATCACTTGCTGGACTACCAACAGTGAAGCTATCTGTTTCATCAAACATAGCGCCCGACGAAGTCATGGGGTGGTCACCATAGTTCCGCCCCTTCCTACCAGTTACTTGTTCCTACAAAAAAGATTTGTACCAACCATAAATTGCTAGCACATTACTTTAAACTAACCTACTAAACTATCATTAAAATAAGTTACCTCTTCCTCCTCATCCTCTTCCTCCAAAGGCCCCTTTCTATCATCATCAAGCTCTTCAAACATTAATGAATCCGGATCCAGCAAACTTTCATCACGACGAGCTCCTTCCATTGCAGCTTGTTCCACCGAATCTAAAAAAACAACATCGTCTTAATTATTACAACCCCTTTCCATTAAGCAAATAATAAACTAAATTCTTACTCATTTTAAAACCTACCTGCACTGTTTTCCTCCTCCTCATCGTTGTACACATTTGCCACCGGTTTACCCGGCGGACGGGCACCTGCCATCTTCCAAGATACTCAAGCACTTATCCAGGAAAATCTCTAGCTGAACTCATCCATTAAAAAGATGTCTAGACAAAAGACCTGCAATCAAACAAAAAAACCAAGTTCTCCATTAACAACCAATTGCAATAAAGAAATTATACCTTAACCTCACACTATCCTAATGCTCTAAAACCTGCACCAAACCCTTCTAAAACTGTCCCCCTAACTAACAACCACTCCAACACCAAAAACTCCTCCAACCACACAAAAAAGCGCCCAATTCCCCTCCTGAACTCCTAACCACTCATAATTACCCCGTTACATCCAATCTAGCCTACAAAATTCCCCAAACCCCTCCATCATCATCACCCTAAACCTCCCCAAAAATCTACTCCCCACCTACTTCCCCCAATCTTACCCGGGTACTTACACAATTAATCGCCAAATTTCCTCCAAGTCTCCTCTAAATCCTCCAAAAACAAATTAAACCCCAAAAAATAGTTCACTTCAAAGCCTAAAATATGTTGTCTAAAAATCTACGTTGCAATCAACTACAAAGCCCATCAGCGTAGCAGCTGACGACGATAGACGATAACCTACCCTTCTCCACCAAGCTATTGTTCTTTTGTTAAACTAGCCAACTCTTTTAGCACAGGCGAGCATTGCTAAATTATATAACAAGCTATTACTCTTGATTACCTACCCAAAAAAACGAGCAATATTTTTCAGTGCCGTAACTTTACACGCTCATTTAGTTACGAACAGGTAGATAGGTTAACTAAAACACATGAAAAGGTAGGCATAAAAAACGCAGACAGAGACACACACGGGCACACACGGATCAGTTGTTGGGTGCAATAAATAAAAACAAGAGGTTTTTGTGTAGACAGACGGACACTTCTTTATCCACCGCAAAAAATATATCTTGCATCTCATCATCGGCAGCAGAAGCAGAACCAGAGCAGTAGCATTCACATGGCCACGTTGGCTCTTTTTTGTGCTAAGCCAGCAGCAGGCAAAAAGAAGAAGAAGAAGTTGACTACGATGATGACGATGACGACTACGGTCAGGTTTAGGTTGATGGGTTTATGGTATTAGCTGAACAAGAAGAATGAAAAGAGGTGGATTTTGGATACGGGATAATGGGATGTCTGGTAGTACACGTACTGTACACTGTACTTTGTGTACTTGCGCTGATGATATGATGCACGGATTTTTCTGCGTTTTAATCGCGTTTGCATGCCTTGAGAAGAGTTACTGCGCGGAGATGTGGCGTTGTGGTGCGCGCTGGGAAATAAGATCCTATTCTTTAGTTTGGGTTAAATGAGCATGTAAAGTGGTTATAATATTCAGGAATATTATAATTGGTAATGAAGAGTATGCGACGGTTTTAGAGAGTTTTTTGGGAATTGCAGGGTAAAAATGGGGAGAATGTATAGAAATTGGCAATATGGACGATATGGAATTGTAATGGTTCTTTGTTTGATGAAGTATGAAATGGAGATGGATGTACAATTTTTTTAGGAGATTTTTCTGGGTTCTAGCTAATTCTATTTGATGCAATGCATATAAAATAGGGAATGTGTTTTGCCTGAAACAAAAGAAGCAAGATGGCTGCTTATAATGTTGTATCATTTATCAGAGTAGTGTAAAGGTAGCAGGCAGAATTGACGCGTAATTAAAACATGAAAAGCTAGAGAGCAGATGAAAGGCTAGGAAAAACCTGGAAGCTAGACCAACTCCCGAGTGGAGAATTGTATGGCTGCTGTCTAAACTGAAAGGAAAGGCTATCGGCTAGATATAGGGACAAAAAGCTCTACTACCGGATCCGTTTCCACTTTAGTTGGAATTGTTGTGGGTGTTTTTATTTCCAACTTCCAAGTCGTTATATCATAATATTATTAATATTATAGCCAGGGGAAATGTTACACGAGGAGACTTAAAGCTTCCAGGTTTTTACTTTGATACTTGTATACTGTGTACTCTTGTTCTGGATATTTCTTCTGAGAGCTACAGAATAAATTGTAGGATCGATATTAGACTGGGGTCATGGACAGGTGGCATTTAAAATATAACCAGCAGAGATATTTTTTCTGGTATTTTTATACACACGATCTTTGATCTTCAAATGAAAAAGCTTGTTAGGCCAAGCAATGCATAAAAATGTATGAAATAATTGGAACTCAAATTCCCAATGGCAGGCTTGTTTTGTCAGATTGGAACGCGGGCGTTAGCAGCAGTCTAAGCCTTTATCATTTTTTATACAAGGAAATATTAAAGTTTTTCAAATGGAGTGGAATGTGTGGGTTGATAAATACGTGGAGAGAGCAGAGCTCTGGGAGAATGCTGAAAAAAATTGAAATGAAATTTTTCCAAGAGCTTCTTCAGATCTCCGAAAGATTGAGATGAATTAGCTGTAATAAAAACGGTGTGAAATGAAAAGCAAGATAGTAGCTTAAAGAAAAAAAAATGAAGCTTTACCGGCTACCACCCAGCTTATTAATTTGCTAGCCAAAGTATCTCCACATTTTTCTTTCCGGTGGCATTCGACAAAAATATGTTGGCGTTGTTAAATATTGGTCCAAAAGCTACCATAGTATTATTACTTGCCATTGTACAGCAAAAAAGGCTTAACGCGTTATTACTTGAAGAAAATGGACATGAAAGCTGAGAAGACATTGGCGCTGGGCCGCACTACACTGGTGGTGCTGGGGCTTTGCAATATGGTTTCTACTTCCTCTTTCTTTCCTTTTTACAGCTTCTTTCATTTTGTTTGAGTAATCCCTTTCCAAGGAATTTCCATTTCCTTGAAGATGGATCACAGTTTCACTTTGGCATCTTTCGATTCATTAAAGCCACCACGAAACATTATCATCGTCATCCTCAGCATCATTGGTTGGTCGTCATAACTAAAGAAAATACCTTATGGATTTGCTTTCCCGTTGAACAAATCTTGTCCCTTTTTAAAAATCCTACTTGCACCATACAAGACAAGATGAGAAACAAGAGGCATAGCGTCTAGACATTTTACATTTCCCAAAAAATACAGGGCCACGGGGATAAATCATTCGATTAGGTAGGTTTTTTGTTCAAATGCTTAAAAGCCAAAGAGAGATGGTTTGTGCTTCCTTCTCTATTTGAAAAGATATTAGTCGCATGGCAAGATAAAGAGAATGCACAACGTTGTTTGTGCTCTAATTAATGTGAAAGTCAATACTACTGTTAAAAGTTTTGCCACTTTCAAAAACGACAAAACTAACAACGGCACACTACTGAGCATAAGATGCATTTATTTTTTTCTCTTTTCAAAAGGCACGACGACATGACATCAAGTTAAAAGTTAAGAGAGAAAGAAAAAAAGAGATATTGTCGAATATTTCAGGGTATACTGCACTCTGTTTTCTGTGTGTAATTTTCCGATGCTGGCAAATTTTTCTTAACTCGTCTTTTTACACACAACAACTCTGACTAAAACTTGTGTTCGCCCACCATTATTACCACCACACGTTCCAATACTAATACCAAGTTTTCTAGACGAGAAAAAAGACAAGGATGCATTACATGCCCTGTTTGAGTGTGTGCATGCCTATTTTCATGAATGCGAAAGGGAAGAAGAGAAAAAAAAATCAGTTCTGTAAAAGATAAAAAGGGAAGCCAGTGAAAAAAAATAAGAAGATAGAAAAGATGCGACGAGGATGATGATGAAAATGTTTGATGTTGTTGATGATGATGATATTACTAGCACTAAAAGCCGTTGTTGGAGTATTGTCGCGTTATCATCATCTATCTTCACTTCACTACAAGAAAAACTAGAGAAAGTATTAATAGAACTAGACTTGATCCTTCGTTCTCTCTCTCCTTTATCCTCTATCTCTCTTTCTCGGCCACACGAAAACATTCATTAAAAAAGTAAAATGCTGGTAATGGCAAACTAGTACTCTGATGCTGCTGCTGTAAATGATCAACTTTTTTTTCAAAAACTTCCATTCATTCTGTTGTTTTAGAATTGGCTAATATTATCATGATATTTTAACTTACTGATAAGTTAAACTACACCAAGTAATTCGCATCATAATCAATCTGTGTATAAAATTCATTATAGAGTAGGTATGTATATTTTCATGCATGTTGTGGATTTCCGTGTATAATTTAAATTAGAAACATTTGAAATCTATTGTACACTGCTATTCAGGTTTTTTCTCTACATCTCCCATCTTTCCACCTCATAGAATTGGATTTCATTCCACTTTCCACATTATTTGTGAAAAACAAAAAAATACAGCGTTTCACACGCCTTTTACTATGTATGGTCACACGGAACAAGACAATGGAAAAGTGAACACACAGAGTTCAGATAAGAGTCAATAACTGGATTAAATTAGAATCTAGACGATGATATTCTATATTCAACACTATTCCACACGGTTGCTGCTTGTTTCTTCCCGTCGCATTTTTCAGTGTTTACTGATGTTTTGCGCGTGTAGGATTGCGCATATTTAAAGCATTGTCTAGGTATTTTGTTTTCTTAATGAATTGTGGTTGTTTTCAAATCTTAATGGATCCTTGAATGTATTTTGTACAGTGTAGAAAAGCATTGATTGATGAGTAACTTGCTATTGTTTAAAACACGCTTGCCAATTGCCAATCAGCATTTAACTTTTTTGAGGACATGATCATACTTTCACTTTGCAATCGTCAACCGTTACCTTCAAACCAAATGGGTAAAAAGTTAAGGTTGCTGGGCAACTCTAGAAGTTTTTCATGAACTCGTGGCCATCTCCATTTTTGTGCTAATTTTATGCAAAGCCAGACTTAATTCAAAGGCTTAAGTAGGTTGATTGGCAAATGAGGTAAACCGTCCCGGCATTTTACTACAGGTTTGTCTTACACGGGTTAACTTGTAATGTTGCTCTTGTAAATATTCCGTTGATCGTCTGTAAAGTACATATTACGCCTAGATGAGTATAGTAACGCAGTACAAGAATTACTTATCATTGTCATATATCTTTGCACACATCAGACGTTATATAGGCAGGCTTCTATAGGTTTTTAAAGAAACTGTTGCTTTTCAAACTACACATAATAATATGCCAACAAGCATGTAAGAATAATAGTTATAGTTTACCATTTCAAGTTCGGAAAAACAGTGAAAAGCATTTTTTTTCTTGCTGGCTATATGTTCATGTGCTAAACCGTTTTGCTGCCACTACAACGGCTGCTGGTGGTGGTCTCGCCCTCCTCCTCCTTTTGCTGCTGTTGGTGTTGGTGTTACATCCATTTTTTTCAGCTTCCATTTCTGAATGACTACACACGTTTCAAATGTTTCTCACTTTTGCAGAGAGCGTTTGTCGGGCTGTTGCACCGTGTGTGCATGCCACTGTGAAAACACGTTGTGGAAACTGGCGTTCCGCTGTGGCGTTTCCTGCTCAGAGCTGCGTCCAAAAAAACGAAACTTTCGTCTCATCGTAAAACAAGGCATTTCATTTTCTCCCGAAAAAAACTCTACTCAGCATATAATATGCATGGTATGGTATATGGTACAGTAGCAACTACATGAAGAGTTAGTACTGTTACGTTGGTCATAATATTGGTTTTGAGCCTAGTTTGTTTTAAAAAAAGAGAAGGACAACTGCCTTATTATTATTTGCTTGGTGAAGCTTTTGACGAATCAACCTGTGTGCCGATAGACAGGTCAAACACACCATGAGCGAAACTTAACGAGACCATGTCACATAATGGAATTTTTGTGGAAGCGGAAAGGAGAGCACATTGTTCATGTGTTCCACCTGGAATGCTCTCTCTGCAGTTTACAAAGTTATTGGAGTGAGGACGGGCTTTTCGGCAGAGGATTTTTTGTTCGTTATGTCCCCTTTTACGTTGTTATGCTACATTATTATATGCTTCCTCGTTCCTCACACATATTGCGTCTCTCTGAAATGAAAGCCTTTGTAAAATAAACTTGCATTCCATTAACTTTGTGTACCTACTAAAACCATTAACACTTTATAGGCTTTGTTAGGGATGCGGGATTCCTAATTTGAGAATTTGAGGAAGCTATAATATTTTTTACAATGCAGCACAGCCTTTTCGTCAAGCATTTTTCTCTAAATTTCAAGCAAAATTATGAGAAAATATATAGAACTTTACTCTTTTTGTATTTATCACCGACCACTTTGAAAATATTGGCTATCAACATTGCACACACTTACAGAAAATGGTCCATCTGTAATTTTATGGTTGCCGTTAGAAATTCATATTCAATATGATGAATAATAAAAAATATGGACATGTTTTTTAAACACCAACTGTTAAAAAATTTAACTTAAACATTTCAACATCATCGTGAACTTGAATAAAGCAGTAAATTGGCTAAGCAATTCCATATAGGCAATTTGAAAAGAAAAAACTTATATTTTTACCACCAACGCCAAGTCAAACTGTTGAACTTTACGTACATTGAACATGCGCATGGTCAATGGTTATCCGCAAGTGTAAATGGGTTTGCGGATGTGGCTGAATTTTTAGAGATACGATTTTGTTTAGACAAGTTGTGAAATTGATATATTAGAATTTCGAAAACGGCTACATAAATAAAATATATATAAATAAGTTGATGGTGAATGAAATATTATTATGCAACATGAGTAAATGATATAGATAGATAAGCTTGTAGAGAATTTACATAGCACACGTAACTCGGAATAATTGCAAATTGCAACGTTTCTTTATTTAGGAACCAAATATCCTACTGACGTGATATTATGTACATACCTCTGCACTCTGACTACTGAAGGGGAAATGGAAAAGAACCAAAAATCCGAATGAGTCATTTTCCAATAGCACCGTCATTATTATCATCATCGTTGAAGAAAACAACGCCATTCTAGTCGTCGTGGCCATCGTACCTATGTGTCGACCTCAACGGGCTATAGTGATGATAACCATCTTATTGTCTATATTACATCCACCTTTCTCTCTTCAGAACTCTTCCATGATGATGATGGGTACATCTTTCCACACATAACTCTTTGGAATTTGCATAATAATAATCATTTCTAGACAAAACTTTTTTTCAAAATGAAGGCTAGCCAAAAGCACGTAGCATTTTCATGCACATACAACATCTTCTTTAAAGCATTAGGCAATTAGGCTTATTTCCCTAAGAAACGGTGTAACGCTATAATAATATTATTATTATGCTATAAGGAAATAGTTTAGGGGTAGCATTTTACTGCTCTTTTGCAAAGAGCTAAGAATAAATGAAGAAGAATTGTTCGCAATACTCAATTTTTTCACGTATCGAAAGCCAGTGGTGGTGGTGGTGTCTTCGGTGGTGTCACAAAAATCCAAGAAGGAAAAGGTACACATAGTACGTTGGTGACCCGTGCGACGTGCCGTTCACATTTACCATGGATGAAGAAGATGAGCACGACGAAAAAAATCCACACACTTATGCACAATGTAACGACGACATTGCGGTGATTGTCAGTCCGTAAGTTGATAGGGAGGAAAATGTGGTGTTACTAATATACTTGTATATTGGGGAAATATTTTTTAAACTATGAGCTTACAGGTTTCATTTGATTCCATTACACATAAAAATTTCCTCTAGCACATAATACAAGCATGGAACTGAAAATGACGACGAGAAACGAACCAACTTTTTAAAGCATGATGATGATAATGATGATGATTGTATTAGGCAGTAGTACAAAAGTAGTAGTAGTATTTGCTGTTGTAATAGTTAACTAGAGTACAAAATACCAGTAGTAGTACTAATACACTGTGCATTTTCCCAATGCTAATAGTTCGTTACGTTTTTTCAATAAACTATGGGGGTCTGCCGGGAAGCTGAATAGCCGGTTTTGCATTGTGCCCAACCCAGGGCCTGATGTTCATATTTGGAAATTGTTTCTAAAAAAAGATTTCTAAGGGGGCCGACGCTTTTGGCACGGCCAATTTGGGTCGGATGGGCTGGGAAAACGAACGCTGAAAATAATCCGCAACTTGCCAGAGTCCTCAGTCTCGGTTGCTTCTTCTTCCACTCACTCTCAGATCGCTTTGCTTTTTGGTGCTTTGTGTTCAGTTCCTCTTCAAATACACCTTCCACAATGGTAAGAACTTTGAAAAAAAGTTGAAAAAAGAGAGAAACGCACAGTGATTTTTGCTACTGTTTCATCTACTTCTTCTACCCTCTTTTTTCTCTACTTCTAAAAAGTCAATATTCTTTCTTTTCTTAATTACTGAAAAGAAACAAAACAATCAATTTTTATACAATAGTTTACTTTTCCAGTGAAAAATTTCCAGTTTCTTTAAAAAAAGAATTCCAATTTTGTATTTCAATTGTTTTCTGTTCCAATTCTAAACCATTCTGGTTTGCAAATTGAATTCCATTTCATTTTCCGAATTGAATATTAGTCCAAGTGCTCTTCCTGTTGGATTTCTGACTGGAGCTCCTTCTCGCACAAAATAAAAAACATATCTAATTGAAAGAGGCCGAGGCGAAAAAACCCTTGAAGAGTTTACTCTAATGGTAGTTTTAACTAAAGAGGGCCCTTGAGGCCTCAGTGCTTTGAATTGAAAAAGAGAAAAAAAACCTCTACTACTCACCTTCACCTTACAAAAAAGTGCCAACACCCGAGCTACTACTACTTATTGGAACGGCTTGCCATTACTGAACAATCACAGAATCAAGTACCATTTAGGATATAATTACTTTGTTTTTATCTCCCTTAACAATCATTCATTCTATTCTTTAAGTACCTAGAAGAGTTTAGGGACTACAGTTTACCGACAGCAAGGTAGTAGTAGGTGGCTAGCTAGTAGAAGGTGGGCAGTTTTTATAGTGCGCAATCTGGAAAGAATTTTACTTAACTGTGCCACGTGTTAAAGCAAATTGTAAAAGAAGTTAAAACAAAAGACAGTTGATCACTGAAATAAAAAAACCTTGATTTGATTCTATGGAGCAGTGCCCCTGGGGTTCTTGACACTTGAGGGATGGAGGAATAGCCAATTATATGACGTGAATGTTAACTTAGATAGATAGTGGAAATTAGAAATTGGATTAGTTTTTTAAATTGAAAATTGTACAAAGTTGTACTATTTCATGATTCAAGTTCAAGATTCCTTTTAGATTGGAGCATATTGGAGCAAAAAGCAATGGTGACACTTTTTCTCTTAAATTTGTAAAAAGAAATATTTTGAATCGTGCTGTAGCATTGCATAGGTGAATGATCCTAATTCAGTAATCTTTCCTTGAATCAACAAAATAGTTTAAATAAAAATGTCCGCGCAGTGACGACAACATGAAAGGATTTTCAATGAGAAGCAGGCATTAGGCATCATAGGCTTTTAGTTTCGTAGAAGAGTTTCAAAAATATTCATTCCATTTTACTACTCTACTACTACAACTACGCATTACCAGATAGGAAGAGAAAGATAGAAGCCCATAAAACACGAATGACGAATTCTTTTTGTCCTCGGAAAGAAAAATTCCTTTGGAATGAGTGAGAGGGCAAAAAAAAGTCTGGCATTATCAAGCCATGCATTTGTGCATGATCGCATACACGACTTTTTAGCCAAGAAGTCGATGTTCGTAAAAGTTTGTAGCGATCCCAAAAGAATATAAAGTTTTAAGTAAATTTGGAACCCAAAATCTGCTAATGAACAAGATGTAGAGAAAGGGGCAAAGGAGAGAGATACGTAGACAGCATAAAAGTTTAGTGGGGATCAGGAGGAGGAGGAGAGTTAAAGCTTTCAAATCTCGGTTCGGGTGGGGCCGAGACGCGAAAAAATTGTCGTACTTTGTATAGCCAGTTAGTAGAGAGAGAAAAAAACGCTATAACAGTATATTATTATGCACGCCGACTCGGTTAGGAGGCGATGCAAACAAAACCGGCACCAGACACCACCACATATCCAAAAGCGCATAGTTAACGGTCATTATAACGACGACGGTTATAGGTACACATACATTATACAAGCTTGCTATAGAGGATATCAGGGTTTTGAAGTCAGACCAGTGATCCAGTAGACAACTTGTGGCACTTGCTAGTCGGCCTCGAACCAGTAATCACTCTTACTTTAGCACGACTTCTTCACATCACCACTACACACACAAGAGAAGAGGTACACATTAGCAAGTCATGTCTCTTCTTCCTGTGTAGGCTCATCATCACAGCTTCATTTTTCGGTGCTTCTTGTTCGTCCTCTTGAATCCGAATTATTTTTAGATCAGCAGAGAGAGAGAAAGAAAGAGAGTGGCAAACCTCTGCACACCAGAGTACATAGTAGTTTGTTACAAGCACACGCTGTTCCGTTTTCGCCATTATTCGCTTCTTTTCTCTTGAATTATTTTTTTCTTTCTTGGTGTAATCTTAAGATAACTCTGCACCACAACCAAGCCGAGTTGTGTAGGCAAAAGTGAAGAATAGAGAATGAAATGAGATAGGAAGTTGAAATAGGCAAAGAGAATAAAATATAAAACGTAGACACAAGTACACAAGTTGATTATCTGTTACGGGACGAAGTGCACGCACAATAAAGACAACTTGGAAGCCAAAGCTGCTAACTAGTATGCGATACTCATACTAGTTGAGTTTTCACTTGAGAAGATACATTCTATAGACAGGGATATCGTCATCATCATCATTATAGATAGATAGAAAGATATTCTAACATTTTAACGGTGACGAATCAACGGCAGTCTTCTTAAAAGAAAAAAAAAGAGAAGCAGAGAAAAGAGGAAGCAGGAATTCTTTTTTTGCCATACGGAATTACACAGATTATTACAGACGCTTTTACATTCAACACAATAATCCCAGTCGAGCACAAGCCTTTTTCTACAGGCTCGTCATACACTTTTTTCGTTCATTCCATTAGAGTCACTTCTCCATTCCAACTTAATTTTGCGGTTGTTGTGCAATAGCAGAAAAACAATAATAGAAATATTATCTCCGCGATATTAAATTAAGTGAGAAAAGACTTTTGAGAAAAAGTACAGGCAACAAGTAGTGTAAATCTCAGCTTTTCAGAAAAAATGGTATGCAACGATTAATTTGGTTTGAAATAAAAACCAATCTGATTTTAAACAATTATCAAAGTTCAAATTGGCAAGCCGTTCCATAATAGGCACAAATTTCCAATACAATAAATTATTTTCGTTTACAAAATTTTCGAAATAACTTGTTTCGGTGCTTTTAAGAAATTTAAAGTTTTTGCTCTGGTGACATATTCTTTGAAAGCGTTTATGAAAAACCTTTTTGAAACATTAAATTACAGGCGGACGACAAGAAAGTAAAGAAGACCAAGAAGAAGAAGGAAGATGAGGCAGCACCCGCTGCCGATGCCGCGCCCGCCCCAGCCGCCGAGGAACCAAAGCGAGCAAGCACCCGAGAGTCTAAGAAAGCCAAGCGAACTGGAAGTAATATCTTTTCCATGTTCTCACAAAGACAAGTTGCCGAGTTCAAAGAGGTAAATATTTTTGCCTAAAATCATAGAAAGTATGACCAAATATCATGTCCAGGAGAATGCAATGCTAAAAAATAACGCATTTCTTTCTCTATTTCCATGTAACAGGCTTTCCAGATGATGGACGCTGACAAAGATGGTATTATCGGCAAGAACGACTTGAGAGCAACTTTTGATGCTTTGGGTCGTATGGTCAGCGACAAGGAACTTGACGAACTGTTAGGAGAAGCTACTGGTCCCCTCAACTTCACCATGCTGCTGACACTGTTTGCCAACCGTATGTCAGGCAGTGCTGATGACGATGAGGTCATTATTAATGCCTTCAAGTCATTCGATGAAGGTGGTAAAATCGACTCTGAAAAGTAAGTTTATCGCGTACGCTCATTTCTCTTCTTTCATTTGCACCAATGACCTCCGATGCATTCTTAGAGTCCAAAAGTGTCTTTGACCCAGTTAGAAAAATGAGTTGGTACATGTTACATGCGTTTCTTTGTCTGCTGCAAAGGTTGCGTCATGCACTGATGACATGGGGCGACAAGTTCTCAGCTGAAGAAGTTGATGAAGCCTACGAGCAAATGACAATCGACGGAAATGGCAAGATCGACACCGCCAAATTGATCCAGATGCTGACAGCCTCAGCAGAAGAGGAGGGTGAAGGCGAGGCAGCTGCCTAAAAATTCGCACGCTCGGCCTTAAAAAAATTTAATCAAATTTTAAAATTGAAAAACTGTAAAATCCAATCAATTATTACTTCTACCACTCAAGAAGATAAAATTGCATCACGTATATATAATATAATATCTTTATCTATAAAATCAATATCTCTGCTATTTAATAACTTTACTATATATATCTATATCTATATAAGACCATCCGTGATCACACAAATATGAGAAGAGAAACAAACATCATGAAAAAGTTGATGATGATGATGATGATGATAATGATAATAATATTGAGAGACGTATGATCCCATTCTTCATACTTTACACCATTGTATAAAAGGAACAGTTGTTGATCGTTATTTCTCTCTGCAGTTATTTATTTATTTTGCAATTTGATTCAATATAGCAGCAGTTTTTGTTAGCATATATAGTCATCAAATGTCACCCTCTTTTCCATTCTATACCCAATGGCACACTCACCACATATTTATCTTCTTTTGCATATCCAAACACTTCACTGGCTCAATTTCTGGCTGAAATTTTAGAAAACTGCTCATCATTAACTTTTTGTTGTTGTTCCTTTTCTGGTTATCATTATCATTGTTTTCATTATCATCCCAAATCATGTACAGAGGAGACTATAGCGTGTTATATTTATGCAATCCAACTCTGAACAAAGAAATCCAAGCCTTTAAAAAACAAATTATATAATTCTTGATTCTCACAACTGAATTGGTGTTCTAATATAATCGCTAACGAATAATAAAGTACGGCACTTCATAACGAATAAAATAATATGGGTATATGAGTCGTTATAGCTAACTGTATATTATATATATGATGTTAGCAATACATCCACTTAATAATAATAATTACTAGGGTTTTATTATTATTGTTATTACTATGATAATTACTGTTGTTACTATTAATACGATACATTATTTGTTTTACATCATAATATGTTGTACGCAAGTATTCTCAAGAATATTGTTCATAATTTCAAAAAAAAATATTAGGGGAAAAGTAATTTGCACTTTACTAAATAACTCGTAGAATACCTGTTGATTGCTCTGACAAAAGAAAAACAAAAGAAATGATTGTACGTGTATTTATTTTCGCCTTTGTTGTCACTCTTATAAAATAATTGTCAAACCTTATAAACAACCACACACACACAACGAGAAGTCAATGGTAGCATTTTTTTGTTTTCTTCAACTTTGTTTTCTTTCTATTGTTAATTTTCACAGGAAAAAAGGTTTACTAGCTAGTCAGTACAGAAATAGTCATCATGTTGTAATAATTAACTTTATTTGAAATGAAGCATGGCACGAACATACTTATATGCTTTCCTCCAAATATGTGTTCTTTTCTTGGATAAAAAAGAGAAAGTTGGCATAATGCACTCTACTTTATTTGTAAAAGGTTTCTTTTCACACATTCTAAGACTAGTTTGTCTTGATCATATATTATTTCTTCGTGCATTTTTTGTGCTACTTTATACAGAGCACAGCAATTGAATCTAAACTTCTAAAAAATTAGATCAAAGGAATAGAGAAATGCTTATGTCGCAGCACAATGAAGATATGAACAAGAAGGAAAGTTGAAATATTAACAATTAACTATTTAATATGAAAAGTAAAAATGCTGTTGTAGTATGTTCATTGTTTAAGTACTATGAAGAAAGCGTAGAGTCTGACATTAGATGACTTATTATATAACTTGGACAGATGTAGTAATTATTTCAACAAGATCGTTTACGGAGAAGTGTATAAGAATTGTAATACTTTGTGTATGTATGTAAGTATGGAATACTGACTATTATACAATTAGGAAAATTATTGATAGATTGAAAAATGACTTTTAAATTTAAAATATTATATCCCCCGAACCATCTTGTCAAATAAACCTTCAAACTTGGAAACTTGTTTCATCCCAGCAGCACCAAATATGCTTCATACACGCGCTTAATGTTCCAACAATTTCCGCTATTAAAGGATATTTTGATTCCTTTCACGATTCTTCCCGAAATTCAGTCTTTTCCAGCTAGTGTCAACGCATACAGTAGTACTCCATGATTATGATGGCAACAATGAGATAGGAGTCCACAATTCTTAATCCAGAACTTGCACTCTTTTTGCTGTTATCAGTTTCAAGAAGGCTAGTATTTTGCAAGGGCATATCGCGGAATATTATTGCAGATTCCCCTCGTTTTGTCGAAGAGGGATTGCTGTTTTGAAAACCTCCCAGTTCCTTTGTAAGTCTTGTGCTTTGGTTCCACGTACTGCTAAATATGCTGTTGAGGCCCTGCAACTCTCGTAACGCTGATGCTTCCATTTCGCAGCATTGGTTCAATGTCAAGTTCTCTAGGATCGAATGCTGGTACTCGTAGCGTTACCTGAGCTTGTATCCAAGTGACAAACTCTGACACTCGAACGTAAACTCCTGAAGAAATACATTTTTCTATAATTTCTCATTGTCTTAAAATATGAACTAACTACCACATATCCACATATGATATTACCTGGCACTTTGAAGGTTCCACATCCAACACCCCATGATGTAATCCCAGCCAAAACATAGCGCCATGGGTCAGTGAGTGAAGGACACACCAACGGTCCACCTATTGCATCAAAATAGCAATGTTTAAAAACCATTTACATAAAAACATACATTTTAAGATAAACATTCTCGCAAATAAAAATGAAAGCTCAGAGAACGCAAACCTCCATCTCCAACGCAACTGTCTTTCCCTCTCAGTCCTCCCGCACAAAGATAGCTGGGATGAAAATTGAACCTCGGGCCCAAGCTGGTGTTTTTCAAAAGTATTGTGCAAATGTTGTCAGGTACCACTGGAAGCTCAACTTCGTGCAAAATGGCTTGATATTGCCCAGCGTGGCCTATTCAAAAAGCCATTTGAAAGTACTAATTACTAACGTGATGCGACGCGATGAAAACTTTTTACTATAGCTACAAAATTGTAATTTTAAATTCATACCAAATGCATTTCTTCCCCATCCTGTGGCCCAACAAGATGTTCCGTCATACGAAACTTGAGGAGATTGGGCCGGCATGCAAATTGTGTCTATGTGAGCGGACAGGGTAGCCGATTGTTTCAGGAAAATTAGCGCAATGTCATTTATTAGTGCTCCGCTGTAATAAAGTGGATGCACGACAATTTCACTTGCCCAAATGTCCTTTAAAATATTTTACAAAAATTTATGATCATGTTAATAATTCGAATTTTGAGCATAAGATATCATTGATCTTTATTAGTGCGGTGATGATCACTACTCAAATGCCAGAAAATGGAATGCAAGCTTGTGAGAAAAGTTCATAGCAATTTAGCTTGAAGAACAAAGAACAAAAAGTAGGGTGAATTCAGCAAGCTCAAGTAGATGGAGCACTTGGCAAGTAGCGCAAAAGTAGAGATACACGAGTAACGTTTACCTGGTATGGTAGAAACTCGTTTGTTGTCTGCGTATCCCATTCCCCCAGTCGAATCACCAAATGCCCCGCATGTCTCCTATGCATGGACATTAACCATTCTTTAATATTCCATATTTTTGCAAATTATGCATCTTTTTTATAGTGTTTTTAAAGTAGATTACCCCTGAACGCAATGCGCAGCCGTCAGAACTACTGATGGCCAAATTAATGAAGCTCCGCATATAAATTTAAGAACCCATGTACCAGCGATGTATTTTTGTTCCAAAATGGCCGCTTGCCATGGGTATTCACCGAATTGTGCTTCAGAATCCTGAACAAAGTATTTTGATAAGAAAAATAAGTTCTACATACTTTAGATAATATAACATACTAATTTTGCACCTTAAATCCTAAAATACGCGCGTGTACTCCATTGGGATTTAGCGTTCCACATTGTGGCGTATAAGGAGGAACTGTGCCGACATCCACAGAACTTGAGGTTGTCACTCCTGGAATCGGTGCAGGTGTCTGGGTAGGACGCGGTTGACGACAGCAAACTTCCAAAACACTGCGACATGGCCATCCTTGGCGTATGTCAATCACCCCATTCCCATCGGAAACAACCTGACATGAGTAAAAGTGAAATTGTCCATTGAATGAAAAGGAAAAGTAGGCCCAAAATAACCTGCTGTACATACCTGGCCTTCATCACAAAGATAAAATGGCACACATGTGCAATTTCCAGTGACTATAGTGGGAAAGGCGGTCAATGCGGCTGTGGGAACTGTGCGAGTCTGCTGTGTAATTATAGCTGTAGTAGTGATGCTGGCTCCAAATGTAAAAAGTGCACGTGGCTGAATGAAATCTGAAATTTTAATTGAAATGCTTTTATAGAAAAAGTATTTCTTAAAAACAATTCACCATATTCACGCTTTTTAAAAGTACAAAATTTTACTCCAACCTGAGGGTGTTGTTTCATGAACATTTTGCTTGGTACTGTTTCGAGACTCATTTTGAGTTTCACCAGGCCAAATCCACGATGATGGTTTTGGCATAGCACCACATGATAGAATTATGTCAAATGTCAGTAATGCTATCACTGTTAATGCAATCTCAAACGTCTTAATGGTCACCATGGTAATTATAGCTCGGAAACTTTACTTCTTGCGTTTACTACAATGATACGCGATAAAACACCAAGTAATCAAACACTGGACACCAAGATTATGGTGCTTACTGTACCAGTAATAGTTCTAAACTAAGTATTTGGTTTATTTTGAACACGCAGTTGTAAAATTACATTTCACTCACACAGGCACCAACGATGAAATGGATGAAAATGTCCACATGCTCGCTTTAACTCCAGCTCACTTAAAATGAGCAGCCAAAGTTACATATTGCTAAAGATACGTGAAGTTTCCATTTTTTACAAACACTTTGCCTTTGCATTTATAATGCGTTTGCTTTATTGTTGCTATTCCTACATTGCACTTTCTCCATTCACCTAAGCGCTGATTAATGCCTCTCGCCTGCACCACCACCATTCTCCATTCTCAGTTTTACCCGCTCCATATTTCTGCGCCCACTCTCCATCGCATTGTACTTGGAAATGAATAGCATCATGTCATGATCAATTCTAATATCAATTTGTCCACCAACAGAATATAATGCTGGTATTGTGACAGGAATTTCAACAGAGAAAGTGTGTTTGCAAAATGCTTTGACATGAAAACTCTTTTTTCCCATGAACCAGCAGGCAACGTTTGGGGACACACAAAACTAATCAATTACAGTATTCACTACAAGCCTTGCCTACATACAGGACAAATTGTCACTGTAAATGCCTAAAAAGAAGCTATAATGAGAGTGTAACTTGACAGCATTATCGGGTAATATTACAGGTTAGTAGAAATATCTGGGTTAGTCAAAAAGAAGTAGATTGGCACAAATTATGTTGCATGTTTTTGGAAGACACTCTTCAATTATGGTATAGATACATAAATCCATTCTAGTAAGTACATGACACTTTATTTTATGGGTATCTAAAGTACTATCAATGGAAGGTTGAACATGTCGTTCCATATTTGGTTAAAACAGGGAAACTATGCATTTTCTACTGGTTTCCCGTTACTACCTAGAAATGACTCAGCCTGGCCTGGCGTGCTTTTGTTTACCACAAAATTGTATTTTATGGGAGAAAGTTAATCAGTTTATTATATTGAGCCTATATAGTTTTCTATCATCTTGTTTTAGTGCTTTGAACTGTAATATATGATTAGGCACATCTAAAATGTATTTAGGCTGTCATAGACGAATAGTTTCAAATCAATAAGCTAGTCAGATTGACGGAAAATATTTTTGGGTAATTTGTTTTGCTTGATCACAAACTAAAGTACTTGTAAAGCTTGTACTATTGCTGCGATTGTGTAACGAGATTTATGATGAGCTATAATATGTCAATGATACAAAGCTCGAAACATTTCGATAATACAATATAGGAGTAGCAGAATTATGTGATTAAATAACAATGCTATTGTAACAAGTAACGTACGTGAAGGTGCATGGTGGACGAGCAAGAGTCCAAGAACCATTACTTATAACTAGGCGGACAAAAGTTACTTCCGGTAATAATTGCCATTAAGAACAAGTTGCATGCATGTCGATAACTTTATCGATGATCAAATGAACGCTACTTCTGGAGTATTAAAATCGATTTATGATCAGATGAAGCTTAAATACCAAAATAGTATAACCAACTTGCATAATGATTGAATTGCAGTTTTTCTGTCTACCGTACACGTAGCATGTAGTAGATAAAATAAATACTATTAATATTGTATGTAGCATTTTCGTTATGTATCTTTCCATAATTGTACTGCATAGCGAGTTTATTTTGCAGATATCATAAAAAAACTGCCTTACAGCTTACTTTCGTTTACAATGAATCCTTTTCAAATATTAGGCCGTAACAATTTTTGAACGGTTAAATGTGTTTTTTGTAAATTATTATAAGAAATTTCTAAAAAAAACATGAAAATAAAATGATACATTGGAATTTTAATCATTATAAATTTTAGAAACCAAATTAGGTTTTTAAAAAATCTCACCTAAACGTAAAATTCATATTGTCTAGTAATTAATCTACAATATTGAACATTATGGAAAATTAGTGCATTTAATTAGCTGTTAGCAGGAATGCAAAAAGGAGGCCGCCATGTTGAATAATACTTTTCGTTCCAGATTTTTGCAATCTGCAAGCAGGTTTGTTTTGTGTATTTCAAGAAGAACAAGGCATATGGTCTGCAGATTTCGATCCCTCCACTCTCGACACAAAGTTTAAGAAATACATACACAGGTGGTAGGAGATATAACAAGGTTATATTATTATCTCAGGTACATGCATACCTGTATCTAAAATCAATCCAAAAAGTGTAAAGTTAGCTGGCTTCTCAATTCTTCGTAGACGTATAATGTGCATGTGGCATGGATATAATTTCAAGTTTTTCTTTGTGGAGACAAGTTCGTATACCTATCTATACACATGCTGCATATAGATTTGCACACTTGCAGAAATTCTTCTTTATCTAACATACAATAACATGAAATGGCTATATACTTACCTACAGAAAATAACAACCTAAATACACAGTAAAGCGTTTAATGTATTTCTCCGTCCCAACAAAAAAACTGACACTGATGTATATTTAGATGAAATCATTGAATAGTTTCATGTAATAACTGTATATGCATGTGACAATAGCTCTTTTAGAACTAAAAAGCATTTTTAGCGAATATGCATTGTTAGTACTTAAGAATTTGCAATTTTTTCTTAAAATATCTATAACAAATATGTCTTTGAAACTAACTTCATTGTATTACAAATCATAATGCACCAAGCACTAAAAATTATAAATCTCTATTTTCAAATAATCAATTTTTGTTAATGACAATTACCACTAAGCTGTAACATGAATAGACTGACATTTACGAACAGTTAATAAAGTTCTTAAATTGAACTAGATTTGTAATAATAAATGATGCTACGCAGAATTATAATAGCAAAGGTTAATACCAAAGTTAGATTGCTTTGTACACAAGCCTACTTACTTTTTGTATCATCATTATGAACCTTTATTTTATTAAGATTGTGAGTCATAATGTAGTTTTGCATGATATTTGGTTCGGCTTAGCTATGTGTTTGAGACAGTCTACCGTCGTAGTACATCATATACCATATCGTTCATAAAAAATCAGAAATTGCGTATCAGAGTAAATCTAACAAAGAAAATAGCGAAATTGGTATTTGATTGGGAGACCACAAAGCAAGTCAGGGACTGCTCGCTGAGCAGCAGGTGTGGTTTTGCATCTTCTCCTGACGTCTTCCAAAAACTTTGCCTTTTTCATTTCACAGCAAACCTACAATTTCTTACTGCCGTATTATCCTGCTTGAAGCTTGGTATTTTCGTATCGTTTCAAAACTGGGACCATTTTATCCACCGTCACACAAGTCCTTTTGGTTTGCACTTTGTAAACATGGTATTCGCTGTACAACAGGTATACAAATAATTGACCATGATCAGACAATGATATTCGAAGAAAATCTTGTAGCATTTTTTCAGCAAATCGAACCGTGCCAGTTTCAGTTTTTTTTGTTTTTGTACATCGTGTCATGATACACACGATAGGAACATACCAACGTGTACTCAACCAAGTATTAAATTACATTAGACTACAAACAGCGTACACTATAGCGTGAGGAAACAACAAAGCCGATATGATCACCAAATAAAAAATGCCCAAATTCTTGGGAGCACCAGCGCAGCAGCGTTGTTCACTAATGGGATGGGGTGTATTGATTCATTACCGTTCTTTGCTCGCCACATCATCCAGGTCCGTGATGCTCCCGTGGCAGTTAATTTAATCTACATTACGACCATTGGACCTACAAAAATTGTATGAACCATTTCATGCAGAAATATTTTATTCCTTGAAATAAAGATTTGATCGATAAATATGTACTTCTTTGTGTTTCTTTTAGAGAGGCTAATAGGTATAAATCTTGCATTTTGTACATAGAACGGATAAAGAGAAAAAGGTGCTAATTTTTTTCTCGGTTTAATTGACAAGACGAGTTTTTTATGACAGATGGTTGGACGGGCAAGGAATACTGAGCAAGAAGGTGCACTATAAAATACAAACAGAAAAATCTTTACTGTTTGTTAGCGAAAAAAGTATTGTTCTGGCAGGCATACACTTACACTGTCGTAATTTGATGGTTGCGGTGATCGCTGGCGATCCTCATCAGCGATCACCGAAATGTACACGATCTAAAGCGTAAATTGTAAATGAAACCCGTTCTCGACTCTTAGAAAACCAGTGCAGTATTTGTGGGATTATTTCCTATGTACATATCCAAGTTCTGTGTATTGATGATGGGAATGAGAAAGCCATCATGATCATGAGAGTACAATTCTATTTATTTGAATGTCCATCCCCAGGTATGAATATTGTTCAAGTTGGAAACATGATACCCACTGTCCGTGTGTGCGTAAAAAATGTACGCACACTGCTAACGCAATATATGCGCACATTTCATTTTCACCAGTGGCCTTCCATCTTGTTCTCAGCAAGTATCTCTTCGTCAAAATGCTCCTGGTGGTGTGCTGCTGCTGGCGTCTTTTGACTCAGATTTGACCAGTGTTTTCCCAGTTCACAAATCAACTCAGCAATCATGATGATCCTGTTTGATGGGACCGGCTGCTTCTTTTTCTGCCTGGTTGCATTGCAGTGTCAAGCAAGCATATATGTCTGAAAAAACCACACGGTTGCGCACTTCAAATCTCAATTCTTTTGCCATTCTCTCTCTCTGGCTCCCCCGAAAACCAAACCACTACTCAAGAAGGACTGGTATTTCATGATATGATGATGATGAGCATTTAGCAGCTGTCCCATCTCAGAACAGGACCTTATTGGTTTGGCTTGAGCAACTTTGGCAATTCATTACCATTGGGAGTCGGAGGGATTTGGATGCAGAGAGAGAGAGCCGGGGTTTTAGGGTAAACGTTTATTACTATTATCATGTTTAAACGTATACCTACCACTTTCCTATCATTTTCCCGTATAGTGTAAATATAACTGTCAAGCTTCGCATACAAAAGTGCTTATTATCATTTTTCTCATTATTCAATTGATTTACTCAAATATTATTGTTTTTTATTCATTGCCTTTTTCCTATCGCTGTCTCTCATCTTTATGCATTCTCATTCTCTTAAATACTACCGCAAACTTACCTGGCCTTTAATTTTGTCGTTTAAAAGCTTGACAGGCACGAATACGGTGTGAGCTTTGCATTGCTACCTCATAACTCGTATTCATCGTTTACACCATCATCGACACAGAGAAAAGAATGTGCTTTAAATGCTTAGCTTTTTGCCCTTACATAATCATATTCTGAGAACAGATCAATACTGACACGAAATGAAGCAATGTAATTCTCAGAGCTTGTAACTTCATTCATGCAAAAGTAATATACTTATGTAATTTTGTAGATTCATTGTTTGGTCAAAATTGTGCAAGAATTTTTCAAGCTGGTTTTCTCTTTCCATGCTCGGAAGTAGAAGTTTAAAGAAAAATTTTAAAACACAGATTTTTGTATGCAACATTTTACGAGTTTTTGCTGAAAATGATTCTCCATTGATGAAACTCTAGTGGAAAACGAGAAGTGTTAATGATAATGGATTAATAGAATAGAGCTACAAAAATCCACCACCAAGTTGAGAAAATTGTGAAAACTTGAATATTATATGCTTAGCACACCTTTAACTTCCCTGTTTATATGCTATACAACTCATGTCGGATTGCTTGACAGGGTAAGCCAAAGTCAAGTAGATCTCTGGGGGGTAGCAAATAACAATATTAGTAGTTAATTCGCCATGCACAGTGTCCGCCCATACATTTTTAGTGGATTTCCTCTCTCTATCTCCGAGAGAGATAGCTTGAGTAACAGAGAGACAAAGAATAGATAGTTTTTTTTTCGCCGAGCATCAGTTCATAACAATTTTTTATGCATGAACACACATTATGTATACATTTATGTGCTACGGTGGACATCAATAAAATTGAATAAAGAATGGAGAAAACGGAGCAGAAGAGTAGGTGAGGTAGTTAGTAGCAAGCAGAAGAGCAAAAATTCTATGAATGTTTTGCAGAGAAGGTTAAATAAAATATATGAGATTTTTTTGTGCTCTTGTTCCCTGTTGAAATGCCAGTGTGTACGGATACCCACCAGGGAGAAAAGACGATAATGGCCTGGCTTCCAACAAGGTAAAGAGGAGTGAACTAGTTTCTACTTTTGAACAAATAAAATAAAGAAAAATCACATCATCATCATCATTCATACACTTTAAAGAAGTTTACTTTTATGACTTGGTTCGACACGGAATACAAAACGGGAATGGTATTTTACTGCTAAAAATGAAAGCTTTAAAAACTGGAGGAGTTGCAAATAATATTGTTTATTAGAGGAGGGCACATCCATTACGACATATGAATGAAAGCACGCAACGCTACTTTATGGAGAGGCTGCTAAAAGGTCACAAAAATCTCAGAAGAAGAAGATCATTGAGTATTATTAAGGCATATTGCTTGCCAATAAGAAAATTATCGACAAAGCAGAAAATATAATATTGGGATGAGTCAAGAGCACTGAATTTGCTATCAGTGAGTAAAATACGCAATCCTCGCGTAATAAAACAGTCAACGTGTTGCGCAGTAATAGTTCCCTGTAGCTTTTGAAAGCACTGTGTGTAGAATAAGCAGGTAAAGGATCTGTATTAATACTACACGCGATTCCAGTATATTTACAACTTTTCTTCTGTAACAAACCAATTTTTTGCTTGTTTACAAAATCAGAAAGAATTTACTAGCTTATGTCTACTTTTCTAAAAGCATGCAGTATAAAGCTCATCTCTACTGTTTTAACCGAAAGCAGTTACTATTCTGCCATCATCTCAACAAATGAAAGCCAGCACAGCAGCATGTGTTCATCGTAAAAAGCAAACTTAAATTATTGTTATTTCGATACTATTATTCTTACTACTTGAAAGAGAATTTGCCGACGACATACCTGGGACAAAACTGCCATGCGTTTTACGAACTTCACGGATATACATGGCACAGCTTTGTCATTTTGATTAAACTTGAAGGAATGCAAATGTGTAGCATTTTAAGTTTTAGTGTAATATTTTGTTTTATGGTAAATAGTTGTAAAACTAAAATGATAATATTTTACCTGCTTTTATAAAACAATGATAATGTTTTGCACCATGTCCCAAGAATACTCTAAAATGCATCGCCGATTTTGAATATTTTAAGACTATGTAGTTTTGATATAGTTTTTGTGTGCTGTATGGCTATATGTCTATTGCACGGAATTTCGCAATTCTGTAACAAAGAAAGCAAATCACTTTTTGTCCCCTGAAGCGCGCCATCGGATTGGAAGATTGTGTAGATTTTTATGTACATCTTCTTACATGACATTATATGTACTAAAATACTGGTTTTCTATCCTCCCATTGTACTAGAGAGGATAATGCCACTTGACCATACCGTGATTATCCTTTTAACTTGACAATGCTACCGAGGATGATGTTTTTCCCGAGCTTATACACTTTGTACTTGGCAGTGACGGTCAAGAAGACTCACAAGACAGTATCTTTTATCTTCAGCCACCAACGGAGTGGCTGTGTGTATGTGCGTATTGCAAAAAAAGTACATTATTTTTGGAAGCTTTCAGCAAGATTTGCTTATTCTGATAATGATGCGAAACAACATAATAATATTGTGCAATGGGCTTGGCAGACAACAAGAGACCATAAACGTGAGCATGCATAAATATATGCCTTATGGACATACATGCAATGATGATGATGATGCTTTCTACTTGCGAATTTTTAACAATGACGTACCTGGTGGTATTCTTATTATAATGTACATACATTTTGTCTGTTAACAATATTTTTAATACTTGCATGTATACACATAATATATAAGAGCACTTGTGTGTGTATGAGAGGATGATCCAATGCTGAATTTTTCTATTAAACGAAGCCTCAAGGTATCATGCTGGAATCCCTGTTTGTTGGTCGAGTTCACTTTGTACACAAGTACATCCGAGAGGATGCATATAATATGGCGGTGAAAAACTGCAATAATGAATATTGCAACTTTATTTTGCAAAATTCAACATGGAGACTTGTGTAAATTCAAACATGGTGTACTGAGTACTGACCCATCACCAGCCTGTGGAAGCCTTCCTTTGAGAACTGCGAAAGACACCATTTGTGTTTATGACCATGATTATGACCATATGTGCACTTGTTTTGCGAATCACAAACCAAGCAAACCAAGAGCAAGTAAAAAATGAACGTTTGTGGTAAGCCATGTAAGAAAAATCATTAACGAACAATTTTTTTCTTGTGTAAACTTCCAACTAGGTAATCCAATTTACTCGTTATTGCTATAAACCATAGTGGTTTCTTAAATGAAAGCTGATTGGTAGTAATATCGTTTTTGCAAAAGATTGTCCAGTAAACTAAACTTTTACGATTTGCGATTACGATGCTGAAAAAATAATATGTCGGCTTTTCCTTCATTTTGCTCAGAATTGCTTCTTAAAGTGTAATACCATTTTCCATAGCATTCCAGAATTTTTAAAACAGATCCCTGCTAAGGAAAAGGTCTATGAATGATATTTAATACTTTTAATTCTTACCATTTAGTATTTTGCAGCGACTAAAACGTCTTTGCTTTGAACGGTTCCCGAATTAAAATTACATAGCATTTTTATGCTTCACTTTAGAAGTATTCTACGTAGCCTCTAATCGCCACATATTAGGACTATAAATTTTTATTACATTTTTACAAATGGCTGCCGTCGCTACTAATTATTTAAATTTTTTAGGAAGGAATAGGAAGTAATATACTCGGTAAGTAATAAGTGGTGACCGTTGGTATTCATAACTAGAAGGTATTTCTTTCTTTTTTACAAAAGCACTCAACAAAATGTACCATGTACCAATACATAATAGTTCAATCCTACAGACTGATGATGACGCTATTTGTATGCTGAAAAGCTATTTAAGTGATAATTCATTCTAGTACGTTAATTAAGAGCAATAACCAAAATATTTATTGATACCAAATCACTACGTATGTAGCAATCTAGAAAAATATGCCTCTTTCTTAGCTTTTATGTATTTATAAAGAAGGTGTAGTAGCAACAATACAATAAAATGATTTAACCTTTGATCAAGAAAGAGCGTAATTGTGTTTTAATTCTGGATTAGAGACTGTTAAAAAGTAAACTTGTTACTCTAGGAAAAGCCTATTAATTTGGAAAATAATGGGGAGTTGTCTGAATTTTTGCAAATACAAAGTTAACTTTTGTATACGCGCTCGATTCTTTTCATCAACCCTTTCCTACAAATTTTTCACGGAAATTAAAATAAGAATTACATTGTGATTAAGATTAAGTTAATCTCGTAGTGTTGGTTTTTTGATAAGGCTTAACTGCAGATAGATGAGAAGGTCACATTTTTTGTACAAACTTTGACTCTGAAATATTTCTCAAACTCAAATAGCTTTTCTAGGTGAAGCTTATTATGTCACACGCTTGGAATGGGATAATGAAAATGTAGGGTGAAAGCTGCAAAAAGCAGAAAACTTATCCCAAATCCCAACCAAACCATTATAATTTAAGGTACTTTGGATTTTGTTAATATTTCCGCATACTCGCCATTTCTTCGATAGCAATGACGCAATCTGCTCCTAAGTTTTTTATAACATTTGACGTTTACCAACGTTAAATTCTTTAATTGGCTACTTAGCAAGCATTAAAATGTTAGAATAATCATTATATTGTTTATGAAAAAACTAACAAAGAATTTTATAGTATGCAAAATGCCTCTCTAATGAATCACGCTGCTTCAATTCAAGGATTTCAAAACTCTCAACCACTAAACCTTGAGGACAACGGCATTATTCCACATCTTTTTACGACCAGCGTCAAGCGTCTTTTCTCGTAAATTAAAGTGAAAAACTCCACTGCCGACTTTCGGTGGGGTCTGTCTACAGCACAACGCTTAGGCATACATCAAACCACGTAACAAGCAAACCAGATACTTTTATAGAACTAAAGTCAGTTAGTAACCAAGTTGCTCTGTTTCTCCCTCTCATTCTCATCTTCTCTCTCCCTCCTGATCTTCCTCCTTTCATTAACTCTTTTATTTTCTCACTCGAGAATGTAACAGCCAAACCACTGAATGATTTCATGAATGATAATGGCAGGCATATATCAAGTTCAAGGGGTCAGAAAATGGGGAGCAAGGTTCATCGCTGTGCATCGTATCTTTTCTCTCCCTCTTTCATCTTGATTCACTTTTTTTTACGCGGCTGTTTCATTCCCCATCATATCCTCATCATCATGGCATAGCTTCCACTTTCCACTCTCTAAAAAACTGGAAGGAATCCGAGTTGCATTTACTATCAGACACACAACAGAACAAGGGAATCTACATAAAAACGAGTTGTTAAAGTAGAAACAAGATCAAGTTGAAATCTCACTTGAAAACTTGGAGAGAATTGAATTCACAGAATTTATCAATGGACCAGTGTATCATCATCATCATCGTCAACATGATCATTTTCGGTGGCGGCTGTTGTCTACTTGATTCATGTGCATGGGCACCTATTTATCCTCCTATATCATTATGTAAAGCAGACTTTGAAGTCGTATATAATTAAGATTAAGCTTTTATATACCACAAAAAAGAGAGAAAAGTTTTGTGAATGCATTTCATATAGCAAGAGATTATCCAAAAAACAAAGATTCTATGATACCTAAACTAATGATGTAAACATGAGTTGTGCTTAGATATCATCATCGTGTGTATCAGAACACACAGATACGCATATATACAATTTAGATAAAATAATATTGGTCCACAAGATAAAAAAATACTGGAATAGGATATTTTAGTCAATCATTGATTCATGAATACATTTTTTCCGCAATGCAACCTGGATTAAGTAATGCAGTTTTTAAGATTATGCTGGGGGCTTCTTCACTTTAGTGAGTCAGCTTAAAAGAATGAACCTGCATTTTATATGCTTCGATGTTCTACGATATGGTGAGTATTTGATGTTTCATCCAGACAGAATAATGTGAATCTACTAATTCTTTATTATTGAATAAAAAAGTCTTTTAACACAACACACAATAAAATGACTAATAATTCCAGGCGACTAACCGTGGAAGATGATATGAAAATGATGATGATGGTCCCACATTGGAATGGGAAGAGAGAGAGAGAAAAAAACAAAACAAAAAAAGGTTGATTGCTGATGTGTGAAGAAGGGGTCTTTTATAGTTAGCAGTCTTGTTCATTCAACAAAAGATTTTGATCTTGCCCCCAGAGAAAACATGCAGAAGTGAAAAACAACATAAAAATCTTGATTTCTTAACTTCAACCTGCTCTCCTACAATCCCGTGTGGAGAAGGTCGATGAGAAAACCAAGAAAAAAACTAAATGTAGGGTTTTACACTGAATATAAAAACAGTTGGTGGAGAGAGTTTATATCATGTGTGTGTAAAAGTAATACCAAAACGTATATCCAGATGCATGCATACCTGATGTGATTATCATGCCCATTTACTTCTTTTTACGTACAAGTAGCCGAAAAGTAAAAAAAGAGCCATTCATTTGCGAAAAAATGTGTGAACAAGAACTAGGATTTGAATGGAGTTGTGTACAGGTCAACTTTTTGCAACTGCAACTGCTGAACTTGAGTCACACTATTTTTAACCAGGAAAATTATATAAGGATTCAGTAGAGTTTTCTATGCTGTAGTTGTAGAAATGCCGACATTTTGCAGTCTTAGTCTCATGACCTAATGGAGTAAGAGAGATAGAAGTAAAACTATTTATGCAAAACATTCTTGGAGTCTAAGAGTCAGCCTTGACTCCTAGACTCCACAATTAACAATTAGCAACTTGTACTACTAGCTTGCATACCAGCTTATAACAGCAGCAGCAACAGCACAAAACCATGAATCATTTTTTTTTCGCTAACATATTTACCTGATAAGCAATGACGGAAGGCGACAGACGGCTCCATGAAACACTTACAGAAATACATAATATACCTAATTTCCTTTTGGGTGACGATGCTTACAAAGTCATAATATCCACATAATGCGCTTTCACATTACTTTTATGGTTTTTATATGCTCCAAGCTGTAATATCTAAAGAAATGTTTTTAAACTGCCAATCCATAAAAAAGTGATATATATGCAATATTTTTCACATTTATTTATTTACTTTATGACGATTACTCTTGCTCAGTAACAAAATCCTTTATAGCTGAACAGCAACTTTGTGGCAAGAAGAAGAACAAATTTACCAAAAAACTATTTTGAGTTGCGCATGATAATATTTATTTGTACTTGGTATACGTATATTGATTGTAAGGATTAACTTTGGATGAAGTTTAACAAAGCGAGAAAGTGTTAAAGTTCGTTATTAATAGAAGAAAAATTACCAGCATTTTTTTTCTGTCTGATGCTTTCGTCTCGATCCTAAAATAAGTACTGAAACGAAAAAGTTATGAATGGTTCCTTGTTCGCTCATTTTCTCTCGTGATCTCATGTACATTTATGTCTGGTCTCCCTGCTACTTATACGTCAAATATTTTTGCACTAAACTTTTCAATCCGCCCAAACACGAAGAAGAGTGGAAAACCTTTTGAAATAATTTTCTTTTAAGAGAGCTTATATGAGCGCTCTGTGTACAGTACCTATTTTACGACTTGCACGTTCACCTTGTTGATTTTCCAGCAGGTACCCCACAGGTAAATATGAGCTATAAAGAAGTCATAATAAAATATATGTGAGAAAGGGATTTTTGCACGGTCACTCCGTCGGGTCTCCAGCCAACAATTCCATTGATAAAAGTACCCAACACAATTTTCCATTCTTTCATTTAAGAATTGAGAACCGTAAACCGTAATTCATAGTGCAAATGGCAAAACGCACATACAAAATAAGATGCCAAAAGGAAGACAAGAAGGCAAAGATGATCGGAGTAGTACAACGAGGGCCGACAATAATAAAAACTTACTTTTTACGAGGAATTTCGCATGTACCTCTGGAATGACCATTCATTTGCGAGAAAATGTGTGAACAAGAACTAGGATTTGAATGGAGTTGTGTACGGGCCAACTTTTTTCATTGTGTACCTTGCCATTTTTTTCACGAATTTTTGTCTGCTGAACTTGAGTCACACAATTTTTATCCAGGAAAATTATATAAGGATTCAGTAGAGTTTTCTATGCTGTAGTTGTAGAAATGCCGACATTTTGCAGTCTTAGTCTCATGACCTAATGGAGTTGGATTTGTATTTCAATTTAAGTATTGGAGTCTTTTTGGTTCAAGGCGGAACAAAAATCAAAAGAATGGAATGTTTGTAGGGAATGAATGATTTCATGTTGCTGTGATATGGCTGGGATTTTTCATGCGCTGTTTGGGGGGCAGGCAGGTTGTTAAAAAGATGTTTTTGCAACAATGCAAATTGTTGGCAAAACAAAAGAATCCACCTGAAAATCTTTGAATCATCATAATAAACAAGTTTTCCATAAACTTCTCTACACTTGCAAAACTTATTGAATTTTGACTTTTTTCAAGTAAATTACTGACATAATAACATTAGTAATAATGTGTGACCTTTGTACTGTTTTTTTGCACTTGCACCTGTTCTGCTATTTAGGTATGTTTTTTTTGTTCATCAATTGTTCATCGTCCATTCTTCTGCATTCTTTTCCCATGTATTGCTTTTTATTAGGCTGTCACCGATCAATACGGAAGAAGGCAATGCAACTAATATAATGTTTCAAAACACAAAAGTCCTTTTCTACTTGATTTGCTTTCCGAGTAAAAAAAGATTATGTGCTTTGTGTATTGCCTTGTGAGAAGTCTTGTAAACCAAGACGTGAAAAAATGATCAAGTTTCCAAATTGCATAGTTCACAACATGATTGCTATGCTACATGCATGCATATACACATACTGGTTTGAAAGTAAGAATATTTTTTGAGAGGGCTTTTGTTCTTGACAGCTTACCATACACAATAAAGGGAACATGGTGAGGAAGGGACCACAACAGATTTAATAGTTTTTTCTTGGGATTGTCTGGACTACCACCACGATCATCATCTAATCGTCGTCATCGCACGGGTATATATGTGTGCCTGTACACACGCATTATTTCCAAACAAAAGAATGAAAATTCCTAGGAGGACCAAGTGAGAAGAAAAAAATAAATGAAGTTTAAGAAGCAGGGAAGCTGACTTTCTACACCATACCTTCAAACACCGCTATAATGTGTTGTCTTGATATGGCAGTCTATAGCAACAAAGAATTTTTCTTTCATATGTCTACAGACACATACATAAGTGAAGCATATTGAACACAATTTGTTAATTTTATATTGTGCACCTTTTATATAGGTATATTGAGAGTTTTCAGTATACATGACCTTCCAGCAGTGTTTTCCTTATATTTTATGAAAGCACATACCAATGACCGCCGTCAAGTCAAGAAGGAAACCTGCTGTAAATAACAAGGAGTGAAAAAAGGTCCACGCACAACAATAAACACAGCGCGTCAACCTGCTGCTGTTTCCATTTCATATTTATGTGCTATTGGTTTGGTGGAAGTAGGAAGATGATCCAGCAGCATCCCTGCGTTTTCTGGTGGAGAAATAGTGTGCACATCACAACGCGCTAATAACAAGAAGCTCCTTTTTTCAGGGTCACTTTTTAAAGAAGGCCTTCTTCTTCATTTTCTTATGCTGTGTCTCTATCTGCACTAAAGCATAAGCTCATAATAAAATAACAACATTGCATTATACACATGAAACACATATGACCAGGCCGGTAAATTGAACAAGATTCATTCCTAGGGTTCATATCAGCATAAACATGGCCCAGCACCATTTCCAATTCTTGGAACCACTCTATGGCCGCTTTTTTTGGTACCCTCTTGAAAAACTCCTGCAGTTAGAGCCAGAGAGCTCTCTCAGAAAGTCAACTAGACAAGTCTAGTGCAAGAAGCAAGTGAGGATATATAAGATGTGAAGGCTTATAATATACAAGTATATAATATGTAGAGGGTAGAAAAGTGAAGGCGGTAGACCGAAGGGTACATTATTATTGCTTTTGTATTAGTGTTATTATAAGAAGAAATGCAGGCAAATAAGAGATGCCAAGATGAGCCCTTAGCCCTTATTCACACCAACGTTCAACACTAGGTAGGTAGACAAGGCACGAAGAAAAAAAGTAAACCACCCCCTTGAAACAACAAGTGAGTCCAACAAAAGTGATCGCTGGTAGCTTTGCTGGTAAAAAGGATATCAGGCAAGTCATCACCACCACCACCATTACTGCTCAATACACAATCATTCTTTTTTCCTTTCAAACCTCAGCATCTTCAGAAAGAAAAACCACTTGATCCTTCATCATCATTACTATCGTCATCATCTTGTCTTCTTGAAGAAGAAGCCAAAAAAGACAGGGCTCAAGTTTAGTACAGAAGCAAAGGCAATATTAGATATTATGGAGAGCGGACAATAAGAGAAGCACAGACGAAGAAAAAAGGCAAAAAAGGAATGCATCGTCTACGTCATCTTATAAACAGTAGAGCATCATTAACTTTTATATTGGCTGGATAAAAAAGTCTGTGTGGTGATGGTGGTGTTATTTGGTGAGAAAAAAAGATTCCTTCTGATTGCGCACAACAGTAAGTAGAAAAATCAGGAGACTTTTTAAGTCTACCCGAAATGGATGATGATGACTGTACATGATATGAAAGTATTTTCCGCGTTGGAATAAGAGTGTCGAACAAAGACGGAGAGAAAGAGAGAAAAAGAATGACATGACTGCGGGTTCAATCTAAAAACAGATTTGATGATCCTGTTACTACTTTTGTACAAATGATCACACATACTTTTGGTTTCTTGACTAGTCTCCCCCATTATTCGGTAACCTGAACAACATCTTGGCATAATGAAGATAATGAGATTAAAGACGGTTTATCCAAGGACGATAAAAAACGACGAGGAGGAATGAAAGGAATATTAAGCTTGTTTAAAAAAATGATAAAGACCGTGTATATACCCTTTACACTGGTGTGTATTTAATAGTGCAACCTGTTGTTGCTATATAGGTATTGCCAGCTTATATAAATCCTTTTGTAAACTTGAGACTTGTGGAATGGAATGCCAAAGTGAGTACATGCACTTAGAAGAAAAAAGTGCACATTAGCGTTGAAAGTTGAATCTGACAATTTATTTCGTGTTGACCTACCATCATCACCGACATCTTATTCACAACCATTCATAAAAACGAAGTAGTGGTTTCATTCTTATTTACTTTCTTTGCTTTGGCAAATACTTTTTATTGCCATTTCAATTAAATATTAAAGTGCTATATACGCACACGGCTCATCCTCTCGGTTTTATGCTTTCTATGGTTTACCAGGTCAAAAGAATCTATCTTGGTGATTGCACCGCGCAAAGCTGCTTGTCCGTTAATGATTTAATTCAATTTTCAAAGCCTCATTCATTAATCTCTCAAGCCTTGTTAAATGCCAACTGAGCAACATACTATTAGTTGATTATTAAGTGAAACGAACAAGCTGAAAATGTCAATGATTTGAAGAAGCACTTCATGAAAAACACAGATTAGTTGACAGTCGGCATTTCTTTGAAACTCCTTTGCTGGCTACTATGTATAATGTATTGCAATATATTTGTATGTGTACCCAAAAAGTCCAACTTTTTCTTTGTAAAACTCTTTTTTCCTTTCAATCAATAACAAATAATATGACATTTACCAAATATTTATCAATGCGATACGGTCATTTTCCTTTTTTCCTAGAATCAGCCAAATAATCTTAAGTTTCATTCATTCATTTCTTAATTTGCTTCGCCAGTTGAAATCGAAAAATGTATGCATCCACCTGCCACACTCTATGCAGCTACTACTACTTACTTTACCATCATCAACAAAGTAAACACATAAAATGTTATATTGGAATGTGTAAAATGTCAATATTGATTCAATCAGTTGGATATAATATACAACCTCAGATACAAATAGGTTTATTGTACCCTGTTTCATTTTTCCCTGTCACTCTCTGTACAGTGCAGATTTTTAATGCTCCGCGTGTACCCGTGAGAGTTATCTCTTTTTTATGGATATTATGATAAGCAGATCTCTCACTTTTTGGCAAGGGAATGAGTCTTTTGATATTTTATTAAAAGTTTTTATGGTGCAAAAAGACTCTCCTTTTGCAGCAGATGGGAAGGGTTGATTAGTTTACTGGAGTGGAATTTAGTTGATCTGATGAGTGATGACAGACAACCCCATAAATGTCTTTTTAGTACTGATTCTCTTAAAAACACTAGTACATGTTGTGTACCTCATCATAACAAATCTTTTTATTTTATAAAAATGGGAGAATGCCAAAATAGTAGCTAAGCAAAAAATGCAATGATATCATGTAATTTTTTATGAGTATTTTTTGCAAAACCGTTTTCAGCTTACAAAAAATCAAGACAAAACGCTACGCTGTAACATTTGGCACATAGCTTGTTCTATTACTTGTAAAAAAAGACAAAACAATTTGTGCTGTTTGTTATGTTGTCATTATTGTGTTAGGGTCACAAAAGGCTCGCACACGTGAGTCGGGATCTTTGCATCTTCTGTTTTGATATGCATGCCATACTCATCATAATACTCATCGTCAATGTTTTCCTCCTTGACTTTGTTGCTGCTCACTCACTTGCATAACATATTGCAAAAAAGAGCCTTTTATGGCCGCCACCACCAGTGCGCAGACACTATAGTGTTAGCACTAAATCACTTTTTGCCTTGTACGCGGTCGCTGTGTGATTGATTCTTCATAACGTTTCTCACGGTTTTGCATGGCATCCAGTAGAAGAACTACCACATTGCGCTATTATGGAAGCTACCGCAGCAACCTACAGCAGTAGCATCTTCGGCGGCTCCATTTTGACAAAACTGCTTAGATGCTAAACAGTCAGTCGAACTGTCGTCGGCAACACTTTCATCAGTCTCTTTATTGCATATTTTTTGTTCGTGCCAGTATGGGATCGGATTACTTAAAAATGTAACAATTTATTTGGTGCTAAGGTATGCAAGCTAAAGTGGCTAGAGACTAGAAAAGTAGCGCAAAAATGGGTATTTACGGAATGCAAAAATGGCATGTATTTGTCAAACAGACTGACAATTGACAAACCTTAAAAATGAGTGTCTATAGGTATTTATGCTATTTGCTAACAAACCAGGCAACATTGTAACAAATTTTTAAAAGCTCTACACGCATTCCCCACCTTTGTTTTCCCTCCTTTGTAGCTTTGAACATTATTTTTCCATTTCCAAATGCCGAGTGCTACAAAAAATCAAAAGCCTTTTTCGTAATTTTTTTTGTGTTTTTGGCAGAAAACCTGGGAAGATCTTAAGCTGCCGATTTGCTTTGTTTTAACTGTCCATGAATTAACTCAAAAGGAACAACATGTTTTACGAAAAATACATATGTGGCTTGACTTTTGGCTTTGTAAACGTCCATAAAAAGATGACTAAACAAATAGCACTGCGCTATGTCATTGCCAAGCAAGGAGCAGCAGCAGCGATCTTTTGTTTTTTCCAACTTTTTTTCTGTTGGTTTTCAGGCAAAAAAATTCACCGCAGTTTGCGGTATGTGTGTTTTTTAAAGTAAGGAGTAGGTATATTGTGCGTGTGACCAACCGGCGTCGCTTTTACCTGTTTTGTGTGTACGCTGACTTGGGAATTTTCTTTGTTGCTCCAGAGGTATGCGCAACTAAAAAAGGCATGATCGCAGCTCAGTGTTGTGTACTATTTTAATTGTATTTCAGAGTTTTATTTCTGTATTGTCTTTTCATATGACGTGAAATGGTGACTTGGCAATAAATTCTCAAGTTCTGATATAAACTCACACCGCAAGTGAAAGGTGTGTAAAAAGGATATTACAGTCTTTGTATAGTTTTTTGCCTACTTATTAAGCAACACCCTGAAAGCTCATAAAGCTACTAAATTTTTTGCTATTATCTAATAAGCAGGTAATGAGTGGTCACACTGTCTTAATCCCTAAAATAAACAGCAAAAGTAAATATTGAAAGTAAATTCTTCAATACAAGCAGCTTAACAAATTGAAGTAAGTGGCATTTGAAATTCTGCAAAGCACAGTAACCTTTGGGCAAATAGTGGCAAAGAATTTCGACCCTGTTTGCTAAAAATTTGCTGTTTTTTCTTGTAAAACGAAGTATTATATTTTATGAATATTATTAATACTTTACAAGAGGTCACTTTATGGTTTGTGTGATTTGCGCAGTATCCCCAAAAGAATTTCGAACAATTAGAGAGAGACCAAGTAAAGGCTACCTTTTTACCACCACCACCACACGTACTGCAGAATAAATAACAATAATCAGCATTCCATTCCCATTGAAAGTAACCAGAGTATATAGAGTTAGTAATCGTTTCATAATAATGCTCATTTTCTAATTGAGGTTACCCAAACCGTAACGAACCTCAAGGACGGATTCCTACGGGCAAGGATACCAAAATAGATATAAACAGATGATGAGAAGAAACAGGCAAGTAAAAAGGAGAATTGAAAATAATAATAATAATCATCAACATCATCGTCGTCATCTTCATCTCATTCTTCTTCTTCTTCATCCTATTTGATCGTAATAAAGTAACTGGCGGGGTTGAGATTGAAAGTTATGATGGTGCATGATGTTATATGGCTTTCTGCTTTCTGTTTCTTCTTCTTGTGCCTTTTCTAATGCCAAGACATAATCGATCATCTTCTTGTGTGGGGTATCCACAGGAGTACGCAATGGAATTCGGAAGAGCGTCATTACACGGAAAAAAGAAGGAAAAAGAGCAGTAAAGCCACATAAAAAATTACACCGCATGAGAAACCTGCTGAAATAAAAGAGTCTACCTGATTTTTTACATTAATTTTATAAAAGTCTTTTCTTTATATGATAGCCATGACCGACGGACATCCCACAACCACATTGCCATTCCATACAAAACATGTAAGCCCATTGAAATAAAACAAGTGATTTAATAGCTTTAGCTGCATATTTTCCGTAGAAAATACTCCAAACTTGACTTTTCCCGTTTCTAAAAACATTTTTCAGCATTCAATGAAGTTGATCAGCGAATAGATGTGTGATCGAAGAATTAGAAGAATTAGTGTATTGTAGATCCTACGTAGATTGCGTATGAGCTTCAAGAATAAAATGAAGCCACTTTATTGCCTCTTCTCCTTTTCTCTCCATTTTTTATTCTTCTTATTACATTTATTACTATTAGTCAGGTTTACCCTTATCACACATCAAGCGAGTCCTTTTTTTATGACGAACCCTCAATCTTTTTAGCTCATTTCTTGTTTTCTTTCGCTGGAATTCATCAAAGTGTTGTGCTGCTCTGACTTGCCAAGACAGAGTCAGTCAGTCATTGAGTTAGTCGGTTAGTCAACCAATCTAGAATTATTGTTAATCACGGGAGCTTTCATTGTTAAGCTATGACTCTGAAGAAGAGAAGGTGAAATCACAGTCAAACGATTATGATGATCATCATGCCCGTCTTCTTCTTCATCAAACAGTTCCAGAGACGACGAGACGGAATTCGAGTCCATTATTATTGTTAACGACCCTTATAGAAAAAGAATTGATGGTGGTTGTGGTATTGTGTTGCTGCAGTAGCAATAAGCGCAGCAACTTCTTCAAGGAATTTCCAAGGGTAACAGAAATAATAGTTAGGCAGGAGGAGATGGCAAAGAGGGAAAAAACGCGTTCATGCTCCTTGACGGCGCTCTGTTGAATTCGTGAACCAGGAATAAGAACAACAACAATAACAGCGCGCAAGAATCGAAACAAGTTGGTTCTGAAGAGATGCATTAAAATGCATTTTTATATATTATTGAGCTTAACACAATAACAATAAAAAATGCATACAACATGCCCATGACCACGTATATAAGAGGAGCTTACACATGAAAGTAAAATTCTAAATAAAATCAAAAATGCATCATTTAGCATTTTAGTGAGGTAGGAAAAGGGTTTTCTCCTTTTTTCTTGAGTAATTCTTGCCCTCTCAGGTAGCAAAAAAATGAGCACCGCTTTATAGGATAATGTAACACCACTGTACTACCGCCTGACTGATGTTTCTGGTTGATGATTATGATTATTATGTGATGTTACAGTAGTGACTTTTTAAAGACTACTTCTTTAACTACTGGTGCATAGCTCTTCACCCCTTTTTTTCTGTACAGGTATGTGTGCTTCATCATAAGTTATAACTTTTCAACTTATATAACTTTGCTTATATATTTTCTGGGCTTGCATTATCATCATCATACAAGAAGAAGAGGAAGAAGAAAATTCTTTATGAGCTTCCACATTTTTATTTTAAGCGAGAGAAAAAAAACAAGAGCTGGGGATACTCTATCAGGCTGTTGTTGAAGCCAGTTCCTCCTCATGACGGGAAAGAAACGAGGGGTAGGTCGGGAGTCCACTCACATATCACATAACTCATGATGCAACTCACGAATTCCATTGTCTCACATAACAAACCATTTTGTATGGAAGGTTCACAAACTGTAACCAACCACCACACTGCACACTATAATGCCAACATCTACATTGCATCCAGATAAACTCCAATCTACAATTCTATCCATTATCATCTTAAACGCACAATAATATAATATTTATACATGGTCACCATCATCATCAGCAGCGCTACCAGGTCCATGAATGATGATCACTCTGTAATAATAATACGCACTAATGCGCTAATGCAAAGCCATTTGCTCGCACAACAATATAAACAACAATGAGTGCATGCATTAGCTGCAAATGAGCCTTTAAAAAGTTGGTACAAAGGAAAAACTTTATTTATAATGTGCAACTTTCCTCTAAATATTCTTCACTAGTCACTGGACCATTAAACTCCACTCTGAAAAAAAGAACTTTCTTTCTCTTTTAATCCTTTACCCGTATCATCATCATCAGAATAATATGCTAATAGGCACACAACAATTGACCAAAATCCTCTGTGTAATTCCACTATATAAGTATAGCGTGAAATCAGAAAAAAGGATCCTTGTGATTTATTTTTCTCAAGTGTAAGATTTAGTGTGTGTGTCTTGGCATGTTTGACTTGTGGGGCTACTGCAACTAAAAATTTTTAAACAGAGAGGAAAAGAGTAAAGGAATGAGAAGGCAAAGTAGGAAAAAAATGAAATGCGATATTACTGCCACCATCATTTTAAACACCAAATCCCGAAATATTAGACGAATAAGTCGCACAATGAAATAATGAAGCGGGCTGTTGTGTGAGCCTCGGCTAGAATAGTATCTAGTTATCCTAATGTCAACGAGACAATATGTGGCACATGTATGCAGGGTATAGCAAGATAACATGGACGGCCTCTGGCCGGACATGCCTTCAATGTATTATGTATGAATGTAACTACACTCTGTACATGATTTGGCTTTGTGAGATGACTTTGGTGTGATGGAACGTTGGAAGAGGAGTTCAGTAGCAAACAAACCTGAGAGAGAAGCACACGATCTCTGCGTCTTGTAATCATTTCCATTGCGCACCTACTTAAGTAGAACTTAGGTAGGGACAGACGGACCGAGAATAGGTGAACAGTGGGAAGTACACCTATTCTACAACTTGAGCAGTATTACGGTGAAAGACAGTGTAAAGTTGTAAAGTTAACTTATTTGAGTTGGTAGAGAAAGTTGACACTTTTAGACAAAATGGCAAATCTTTTGGCATGCTCCGAGGAGATGATGGAGGAGACGCCGGACATTGATTCCGAAATTGCAGAAAGAATCCGTGACAAGCGGGTTTTATCCGCACAGTTGGATTTTTCCAGGGTGCAGCATCCTCCTTTAGCTTTTACTGATCACAAGATTAGTGAGGATCCTCGAGTGTTCCAGTCCATGCTTCATATGGAAGAGCGTCAAGTCAGTGTTCCTAACTATTTTAAAATTCTTCAGGATGACATTACCCCGTCGATGAGGAATTCCATTACGCTTTGGATGTTTGAGGTGAGTAAAATAAAATAGAATCTTTAGAATGTGGGATTTTAGAATGAGGGTTTTTTACTGGGGCATTGTAAAAATCATAACATTTCTCTACTGCCTTCATACCTTTCTTCCACAAGGTTTGTGACGAGGAGAACATGGAAGAGCCCGTGTTTCTCCGTGCTGTACAATACATGGATAACTTTCTTGCAATGGAAAGGATTAATCGTACGCAATTTCAACTTCTTGGTGCCGTTTGCCTGCTGATTAGTTCGAAAATCACAGGGACAACCATTTCGCCGCAGAGATTGTCTTACTACACAGCCAACAGCGTGTCACCCGAACTACTTCTTGTAAGCAATACATTTTCCTTCATTTGCACTGTCCTCTTTTATTGCATAATTCTTCTGCTTTTTCATTCTATTAAGGTATATTTTTTAATTCATGAGTTCATACACACTTCTTGCATTTTTAGTGGTGCATCTCCTTTCATAAGTTTCCTTATCTAAACTTTTTCTCTTCAGCGCACAGTTTATGTTTTAAACATTACTCCAAGTCTGTGACCATGATTATGATAATATTGATCAAAAGTCAAAGAGTCAACCCTCAAGTTAATGCATATGCAGACATCAGTGATGATTGACTGCGAGTTTAGGTTATCTCGTTGCAAAACATTGTGTTGGGTTAATATGCACACATACACAGAGAATGAATGTGAAAATGTACACACCAACTTCATGCTGTTTAAGTAGTACTGATCGCATTTTCCAAGTGAATTTGCGCTTTAGTGCCAAATAAAGTATTACCCACAGCACCTGATCCTTTAACCCAGCAATTTTTATACTCAACCAAATTTATTTCTGCTTTTTATATGAAAGCATTTCATTGTATTTCAAGTGCAAAGAAAGGAATATAAAATTTAGAAGGAAGAAAAAATTAATGCATGTGCTTCTTTTTTAGTCGACATGAGACCGTGCCACTGCTGCGACTTTCAATTGACATATTCATAGCCTGTACGTATTACAATTCAACCATTCATACCGACTTCCCATCAACAACAAACTCAAATTATGCCATTTTCTTCTTGAGACTTTTTCAAAAGTGTTGAAACTGACTTGCATTGTTGGTTTCATAGCACAATGCTCTATTGCATGACTAGTTGATGTGTGTGCAAGCACAAAATTGTAAACGCATTTTATTTTTTAAAACTTTTTTTCTCTTTAATCAATGATCCCTTTCTTCGACTGTTTTCTTGTCTGGTATATTTATCGCTTCCTCATTCCCAGTACATGGCATAATATACAGCAGGACAACGGAACTCGTACACACATCGCATGCAATCAGGATGATCATATTTTTTTACATAGCGGACATTGGACTATAATCAGTTATTGCCATGTCATAATCCGGTGCTGTTTTTTATAAGTGCTTTTTTTCAAAACAGTGGTCCATCAGACTTGTGCACTCTTTCCTTTTTTATTTTCTTCCGAAAAAATACGTTCATGAGAAGAAACCTCTTGCTGTGATGAGCTCTCCTTCCCGAGGTGGTAGATATAGGTGTGTGTACTGACGTGTATTGATACAAACAGTTGGAAATTTTTTTGCTGAACTGCTGTGCACAAGTTTAGTCCAGTTTTTAAGGTCTTTTATTTCTTTAGTTTTTTTCCTCGGAAAGCAACTTGTAGGGAAAAAAGTCAAAATGTTCCCCGTGTCTGTGTGTGAATCGGCGGAGGGCAACTTCTCTTAAAGTTGGTGTATCTCACACACAGGTCAGGAGTGAGTTCCTATGCACGGTTTTTGAATTTGTGTGTGATGCAAAAGTTAACAGCCTTTGTCCCAGTTATCACACACAGTTTTCTATCAGTCCTAATAAATGGAAACAGAATAGGTCCACTTATTTGTATTGCGTTGTTACCAGCTTTGTTGGATTTTGTCGGCATGATAGTTTGCTACCTCTGTCTCTACTGGATTTAGGATTAAGGAGAATGAACACGAACGCATTTCTGAATATATATGCCAATGTATGTTTTGTGCTAAATGCTCCTTTTAGGCATTTCAAATGTACAAGTTTATCTAGTTTTTTTCCTTATTGCGTGCTCCGCTCCTTTACCTTTTTCCCTCATGGAAGGAACGGATGGATGGGTTGTTTTTATTGATGGTTACTGCACTTGGTACATTTTCAGATCAGTTTTTTCCAAGAAATCCTCCATAATTCTCTCTCTGGTTCATTTAAACTTCCCGACACACAGTCACTTGCTTGCTTCGTGCTGAGCCTTTTTTCCTCATTTTCCACTTGTGTCCTTTACAAAATGTATGGAATATTATTATCAAGAAGTATGTGTTCTACCGTAGTACATATCAACCAAAAATTATGAGAGTACCTTTTTTAAAAAGTTTTTTTTTCTGGTTGGTCTCCTCCCGGTGTGGTGTTTCTTTTAAGTAGAGTAAGAGATTAGAACAACAGGCTGTATAGTAATATAAACTGGTATTTAAGTAGCCAAAGCCCAGTAACTAAAACCTAAAAAATGTGGAAAAAAGTATAGAAATGTGCTTATTATCTGCTTTTGGGTATTGTTATTTCTTGGTCGTAGTGACCAATTAGTACATTATCGTATGAGCTGTTGATTGCTGCTTGTTACTCGTCCCTTTTAATGTTCCAAATGTGTCATAACCACTTTTTTCCTGGTTTGAATTAGATTTTTTTAGTTTTAAGTAGAAAGTTTCCACACACAAAAACATAATCCTTTGGCTTTTTAAATGCTCCTTAGAAGAGAGAGCCAATTCTTTTACAAAAATGAGGGACACGGCAGAGATAATTTTAAGCTCTTTTAGTTTTTAAAGCAACGACCGTGTTTGTTGTAGACACACACGAAGACATGGTGCTAAAAATAAACTGGAGTAGAAGATTTTTTATTGCCCTTTGAGTTTTCTTTTAAAAATCAGGCATTTTTTCTTTCAATATTCTTCCTTCTTACCGATGCTACTGCTGCTGTTTGCCTTTGTACTGTTCCGTTTCACTATTGACTTTTGACGCAATATATAAACAACATATCATTTACTTTTATTGGTATACACTTTTTATAGCGTGGAAAAATGTAGACAAGTGTTGTAAATAGAAATTTGTCCAAAGTTGAAATACTTTTCCAGAAAAAAATGAGAATTTCAAGTATCATTCATGGTAACAATAATATTATATTACTATAGGTCATTGTACAAATTTTTATATCACACAAACTTACACATCACATTTCCGCTCCAACTTGTGTGGATTTATTCAGCCCACATTGAGCTCCCGATAACAATAATGTCATGTGAAGGAGGGTGGATGTGGTGTAGTTTCTTTCCTATTATCATTGTCAAGCTATTCATTTTTTTGGTTACAGTAATAAAATATTGAGCATATTTCGATATATCCAGCAACATAGAGGCAAAAATAGTATAAGCTTTTAGCAAAATCAGAATAGGAATGCACAGTCAAATGAAATTGGTGGATTTGTACCAAGTACAAAATGAAAAAATCAAATTGCTAAACTGACAAGCTTTTGTTTGCTTAGTCATTAATATTTATGCAAAAAGCCTGGTAATTTGCCTAACTTTTACTGCCCTGCATTGCTCCCATTATTTGGTTCATGCAAAATAAACAATTGTCCAATATATTATTGGGCGAAGAAAATTCCACCCAAGATGTTATGTTGCACAGTGCACAAATCCAATTTCAGTCTCTAATTTTCATGCTAACAAAGTACGTGTGTGTTTTGATGTCCAATTTTCGAAACTGATTTAATAGAATGTTGAACTAAGATCTGGATGCTGATCATAATATTTCTCTCGCTCTAAAAGGCTTTTGAAGGATAATCTCCTCCAAATCTTGCTTTATGTTGATTACTCCTGCCAACTAGCTTTCTTTCTCAGCAACTTTACTTTTTTTATCAAGTTTGCATGCTAGCACAGCGGACAGGAATATTATTATGATTTTGGTTTGCCTTTTTTCCTTATCATTAATCATTATATCGGAGGAGATATGAGCAAGAAACAGGAAAAATGGCTGGCAATATTTTAAATTTTTATTGGATGCGTGCGTAAACGTTATTATGCTGCTGCCACAAAGCCAGCAGAGGATCCAGATATTTTAGTTGATTAACGTTTATTGACACGAATACATGAATAATATATTTTTTTCTGCGACAAGGTATTACCTATGCATGCAGTTTATCTGTTTGAAAAAGAGAAAAATATTCAAAACAGCTAGTACGATTATTTTACAATATGAAGATTAATGTTTCTAGAATTGATAATATGCACTTGTTTAAACTGAAATGAAAAATGGGACTAATGATGTAATGGTGATGTCACTGTTGGTCTTTATCAGTCATTTGCTTTGTTTACCTGACATATACATGATGCTCAGCACTCTTGAACCAAGTGTTCGTGTTAACTGTTTACAATTTTATTTGCACGTTGTAATCTAAGTAATCTTTACTGAGACTGTGCTTTATGATGCCCGTCTAAGTATTTTGCCAACAAGCTGTGTGAACAATGTTTTCCACGCGATAGTTTAATTGTGTATCAAATCACGTTTTTTCTCCCTGATAAAAGTCAGGTGCAAAACTTGAAGCTGTTTAGTTATGAGATGATTGTGGACCGTGGTGGAGGACAAAATGTTTTGCCAAGTAGAGAAATCAGCTTAAGCACATCATCATTTCCGTTGGCTTAGCAAACCGTAAAATTGCTATGAAGTGCTGAAAGACAATCTATTAGGTGGTATAAGATGATATGTTAATGTAATGTGGTAATTACATTCACCAGGAAGATGTTAGGCAATTAAACAATTATTTTCCAGTCATTAATTCATCCACCTAATGACTTTATGTTCATTCCTTGTACTTGTTAGGTTTGTTTTAAAAACACTCTTTGGCAACTGCAAAGACGACTGGTGATGGTTCAAAAAAAGTTATATTGTTTCAGCATGAAAAGCTCATTTTCTTCAAGTTTGCTAATCCAAGCATAGTTTCATTCAATTTACAGTCATATAAAATTTGAGTTATCGCGTCAAGATGGAGAATGTTGTGAAAACCGTATTTTATTGGCCCCCATAAAGATAAAACTGGCTGTGTGCGTTGTTTGCTTATCTATTTTCTGGCTTTTAGTAAAAAATAAATAAATAGACGTTCTTAATTAATTAGGAATTTTCATCTATTTTTCGTGCAGGACTGGGAAATGATGATCCTGGGAATGCTGAAATGGGACGTTTATGGACTTGTCTCAAGTGATTTCGTTCAACATATTCTTCAGAGACTGCCCAAAAACTTGTGGGATAATGAAGCAGTGACGGAACGTATCAAGACCCTCACCGCCTACTGTGCTACAGGTAATTTTTTTTCTCCACTTTTTAAGAATGTAGTTAAGACAAAAAGGACGACGACGAAGAAAACGAGTTACATTTGAATTGTTTTTATATAATCTTTAATAAATACCTACAGCACTATTCTACCTTTTCTTCTTCTTTTCTTTCTGAACGAACCGAAGACCTATGTAAAGTGGAGTAGGCATTCTTCTTCTTTTTTTCTTTTTTGACTTCTTCTTCCCTTTACAACTTTTACCTGCGCGAAAAAAACTGATTTTCAACTGACAACAACATTTTGATCAACATGTCCGATGATGTTGATGATGACGACAACATCGCAAAACATCAGTACGAATAGCACATAACAACACTGATCTTGATTTTTCGTCTGGTGAGAGAAGAGGTACCTTCGCAGCATCATCCACAAAAAATGTCTGCTAGTCTGCTTGACCAACAATTTCATTGTATTACATAAATAGGGAAGGTGACTAGTGGCTGATGCTTAATGGCAGGTAAATGTGTGTGTGTGTCTGTGTGCCTACACTGTTTATATCGGTATATATATAGGTATGCAATTCCTTACATTAGCTATGCATGAATGCATTTTTTATGAAACTACTTCATAATACCCATTTAGCCGCAACATTAAGCGTAACAGCAAAAATAGATAAATATTTGCTCACTCATTCTTCTCTCGACAAGCTGATGATCATGATGGTGATGATGACCACGACCCAGCAGAATAGGTGCTTACTATATCATATAGCAGTTAAGAAAAAAACGAATACAAAGTGCGCAAATATGTTTAAGATTGCTTTGTTTCTGCTCACTAGATCAGTTACTCGTTTTATATAATATTAGCCTATCTATGAAAAAATCCCGATATAAATTCAGGTTTTTCTGGAAGAATTTTGTCCTGAAGCTTTTTATTTAGCTCATGTTTGTGTTGCTGGCGTGGTATGTGGTCAGCAGAAATAACAGCCCTCACTAGATTAAACTGCAGTGGGTTTAATGGCAACTTGTTAATGTATATAAAATATTGACATTCCTTCTTGCTGATGAAATAAGTAGGTAAGATGATGTACGTTATTATTATTATTGCAAAGAGTACGATGCGCACATTTTCTGCTCCGTTTTTATAAGTGATGAGTTCAAACACATCCTAATAGTAACTATCTGATAAAAGCTACGTTTATATTGGCTGATAATAATGAAGTAACATCGTTAAAATTAAGACTTGAACTGGTAAAATAGCTAGTGGTGATTTAGGGTTTTTTTGTGTATCTGCAAATTATTCCATTGATTTATACTTTTATTTCAAGGGTAAGAAGATCGTTTGTGACAAGTCGTGAAGAAATATTATATCTTATCCTTTTCTCTCTGATAACATGTGGCAGAAAGAGCCTGTAAGTATGTTGTCACAAAGTGTGCATGCTCCCTAATTCAACGCTACATTACTAGCTGCTGCTTCTTGTAGCACTAAAATTTAGTTTCCCTAAAGCAACCAATTCATCATTATTTCACCTTCTTCTTGAACACCAATCTGCAAATCTTAAGCGTTCAGGCAGTCTTGCTAATGATGAGATTGCAAGGAAGCTCATTTTGGCGATTCCGACTGATTCCACTGATTTTGTTGAGAATTTCTTGCACGGGGTAGCCTATCTATGGCTGCTGTTGTTAAAACATTAAATGGTGTGCAGAGCAGATACTTGTGACCATTTATAAATACCATACATTCTTCAATATCATTTGATTACAGTTTCAGCTTTCTCAACATTCCCTCATCATTATCACTAGATTTCAAGCTTACAATTAGAAATTATATCTCCGACTCCTGCTATGCTGGATTCTAGAGATTTTTGCCGTAATTTTGATTGCCACTCTTCTTACCCGTGGCAGTTCATCAGCAATAACCACAATTATATCGTACCTATATTAACATAGGAACCCCGATAGATTGTCCGAAATTCAGTGGATTGCATAATGATGATGGAATTGTTGATTTTTACTTTTATATACACACACACGGGCTTATTATGTCCATGCACTTGAACCTGCTGAAAAAAACTATATATTTTTTTGTGTGTGAATGATTTTCAATGATGGGCCTGTTTGTCGGTCGGTGGGCTTGTTAGTTAAGAAACCTCGGGACGAGAGCCGGTCACGATTCCTTCCTCTTCACAGAGAGCTGACGCTTAAAGTGCCATTCCGTATGATGATATGAGATGATATTATGCGCGTTCCCTATATTTTTTTTCAGCCCGAGCGCGAGAGATATGTACGGAGAAAAAACTGATTTGTAAAACTACGCCTGCTTCTTGTTTTTATAAAATAATAATAATAATTTCTTCGCATATATACTCCGTTAAAATAATGCCTTGATGATGATGAGCAATTCTATCTTCTTACCTTTCTAAGCTTCTGCTGTCGGTCAAGTCTAAATAAATAGAAGGAAAGTGGAAAGAGGTGCATATCGACCAGTTTTTGATAATAAAATGAGAAAAAAGAAAGAACAAAAGAAACACAGAGCTCAGGTGAATATGTATTTCCCTAGTTCAACAAAGATTATGATGCTACACTCATGATGATGAGCTGTTTAGCTATATGTTAGCCAATAACAAGCGTAAAACATGAGTATTTCTTCTCATCTGCTGATTAAAAATGATAATGATGAGTGTGTAAGTTGTGGTGAAGGTGCTTAGCATTAGCATTAAGGAAGGAACATTTGGCTGCAAACAACTTATTTTTTTCTCTGAGGATGTTGTTGTTTTTTGTTCCTCCTTTATGATGCTCCTTGATAAAAAAGTTTAGTAAAAATAATCAATGTTTAGGTTTGACATGACAGAATCGTCATGACCAACAGATAGCTATTGAGAATTGCTTACTGTGAAGTGAAACTCTCAGGGAAATAACTAGCTCCCTAGTCAAATATTTTGAATTGGTGGTGGTATAAAGAAGATGGTCATCAGTGAAATGATCGTGAAGTTGACTTTTCTGTCCCAGGACCTTAAAATCTGCTAGAAGATAATATTATGCTCATTACATTAAACTTTCTTGTCCGCAAAATGAAAACCATATAGAACAGGTATGTGATATCAAGTAGGTAGTTTGGTAAGGTACACGGAAGCAGTACGGTTTTTGAGGTAGACTAGCATATATTGTTACCACTTAATATTATTATTATTATAAGTATTATATACATTGCATAATATCATTTTATTAAGGAAAAAGGCTGTTTTATTTATTAGTAATATTATTGTAGTTGCTTGGAATGCGGTATTTTACAAGTTGATAGTGGGGAAAGGAATTCCATACTGGTTGCTCATTTTCTTTTCCTTTTCGTCTCTGCTTTGCCGACAGAGTTTATTTTACGTTTTTGTAGAAAAAAATGTATTGGGCTATTACTGATTATAGAGGGCTAAGATTTAGAAGAAAAAAATGTGAATTAAGTTTTGTTTCATCAAACTAGCACTCTGACTGACTCTATGCTCATACTGACTACCAAAACTCATCATTAATTTTGTAATCTGCCTAAAAACTGAGAGAGTAGAACAAGTTAGTTGTGACTCAGCTTGATTATAAATTGTAGAGCTCGTGTTGTTACACCCTTCTTTTTCCCCGCATATCTTGTACTTTTACCAGCAAGTACGTTTCTGTTAGTCTTGTTCTCTAATCTTGTTGTAAATTTGAGTGAATGTTTAAGCTCACGTAATTTTGCTAATATATAAAAAAACATTGATCACCTTAAAAAACTCAATTGGTAGAGCGTTTCTTCGTACTCTTGCCAGATTTTTGTTGAAATAGCTGTGGTCACCGGACCAGCAGCATTGCACTGGTCAACTAGAGTTCGGAACCTATTGACATGTTAATCAAAGAACGATAACAAAGTTAAAAGCTAGCGACAGGGGGTTTTGCTCCAAGTCTTAAGCTTGTTCCTTCCTTCTTCCTGACTTTTTTGCGGTGTGTGTAGGGGCATGTCAAAACGGGAAAATATCATGTTGTGGGATTTGTACCGTATGAAAACGAAATCAGAAGTCGTTCTGTTGGTCAGAGACTTGTTCTTTGATATAATCATCTAAAAAGGATTATTCTCAACTTCTGTTCGTGTACCTGGCCAACCAGTGACAGGATCAAGAGTTTCTTTGGATAAGATAGTGTCATTCTCAGATAGAAAGAAAACTGCAGGTTTATAAGTATAGATTTCATGGCTGTCGGCACAACCTCAGCATTTCAGATTATTAGAGACAGAGGCTTCCCGATAATTATTGGTTGAGAAGGTTGCAAAAAAGCTCTTTTTTGTTCTTGTGGTTTTGAACCCATTACCGTAATAAGCTCACAAATTTACTTTTTTCTCTATTATTCGTGCCCCTTAATCAAGATCACCAATAATCTTAGATTGTGTGCTGATTTTGTCAAAAGAAGCAAAAAAATGTTCACAGTTGATTAGGATTATATACATACCTTCATACCTACTTTTTGGTTGTCACTCAGACAACCTTGCCATTGCACCTCTCTTTGCTCCTCTGCTGGTGTCCAATTCCCAAAGTGTACCCTTTTTCGTCGGAATTGTTATTAACATTATTGCGCTGATGATGTTCTTTGTTTTACAAAGCAGGCCGTTTTTTCCTTCGACAAGTTTTACCTTTTTTCTTAATGACTAGTGAGGTCGTGTGTGCAACATGTAATCACTAACCAGCCAACTACCAAAAATTGTTTTGTCTATGGTTTGCTTGTGCTTTAAATAAATTGGAAAATACACTAGTCATTTGGAGGATGTTGTGATGGTGGTCGTCTGCCCGCTAAAGTCTGAGCTGAGCCGTCGCTATTATTATTCCTATTATTATTATTATCGTTATAATGATTGGGCTCCGCGTATATAAATACCACGCTGCAGTGTCGGTTTTAGCTTCACTGATACCTTTGTCGAAAATAAACACTCCACTTCGTTAGCGTTTCGGTTTTAGTTGGCTATTTTAAATTTATAATTATTGAAATCCGTTCAAAGTGCCCAGTTCAGTGAAATTATTATTTTGCTGAGAGTGTTGCTGTACTGTGGAAATTGCTTTGCTAAAATGTCAAGCTTTTATGTTCTTTGCGTATAGTAATTACCTTTTCGCATAGTAATATTGGCATTTTCCTTAGTTATGGGTAGATCAAAGAGAGTATCACACACGCGCAGTTTGCTGTTTTCTTCAACTTTGCATAGTTACAAAGGGAAATATTTAAATGAATCACAAAGTTAATTACTTTTGCAGCATTTTTGCGAATTGTTTGGAAATATTATTAAAAGACGACAGAAGAGGCAACAGCAGCAGCAGACAACAGGATTTTTGCCTGCTTAAATATCATAGACTTTTATTGCTTTTGTTGTGTGGGTAATACACAGACAAGTTGCTGATGTTGATGGTGTGGTCATTCATCGACACCTGCCCAATATAACAGCATGCCTTCACAGTTTTGTGTGTCCTCGTCCCTAAAAAAGATGATGAGAATCGTTTTGTTTGACGCATGCAATCTGGAATTGATGAGCACTTTTTATTATTTGCGAGTGTGTGGAACCTTTCTTCTTCTCCCCGTACTTGTTTTGTTGCAAATAACTTGTTGCAGAAAACTGCAAATCCTCTCTATCACTTCACAACAGGCAGCAAATCCAATGGGTTCATCGGATTATTTAAGATATCATATTATTATTTTATACATGACGAACATTTTTACCACCTTGCTTGTAGATGTTGTATAATAAGTGCAAAAGACGGAGATTTTTAGTTTAGGAGCAAGTTTGTAAAAGCGTAATAGATTCAGAAGTCACCCGCTTCACTTGAGAACAACCACTTTTGTCAATTCTTTTTATTGCCCCATATATAAATCTGAAACATTGTATTGAGCTCCATTAAAAATTATTTGCTCTGAATTACTCAACTTGCAAACTTTCCACTCAGCCTTATACACATTCAACATTTTACCGATAGTAATAGAGAGGTAGAGAGAAAAAAGGAAAAAATGTACTTTTGGGGGTTTTTTGTTTGAAACACGATAAACTTGAGCAATTAATTAGATGGCAAGTTCTAGTACAGGTTTTGGAAAAAAATTTATATATTGTGTGTGGAACAGCACAAATAATAGTTGATGTATGGGAGCAAGGGAGTAAAAGGGAATTGCTAAAAAAGTCAAAATTATGGCATGTGCACATGTCACTAAAGAAATCAAGTGTGAGTGGCTAGCGTTGTTAGGTATCTCTTGCTTTTGTCTACCAAATAATCCGTATATCATCGTAGCTCAGACAATTAGTCTTGTGACTAGGCGCATTATATATTTAAGCCTTTTTTCTCTCAAGGTGTATAAATTCCAGTGGGTCACTCAGTCAGAATCAGAGTACACAAACACATACCTAGATATGAAATGTGGCAAGGCATGTATGCTTAATAGATTCAGGTATTGTGTCTCGCTGGAGGCTTTTTATTGCCACCATCTGCCGTTCGTCACATTCCCATCATCATTCAAATTCCACGTGAACCACCAAAGAAAAGAAGCAGAGCAAAAAGAAATCAAAATTGTAAAAAAAAATCTGGAACTATCTTGTGCTGCTGTTGTTGTTGTCCATTGCCAACTGTTTTTCCAGGACTTCCAACAACCTCTCTGATTGATGGGACGTGGTCAGATTGAAGACGTTTTAAAAAAGTTTATAGGAAAAAAAGAAAACTTTAGCGCTGATTTCATATTTGCATTATTAACATTTTCTGCACCTGCTTCCCTTTTTTCATTAGACTTGCTCCCAGGTATGTCCAAGCCATAAAATACCACTCAGTCACTCATTTTTACTGTTCTTTTGTAATTGCTCCTTCTGGCATGTAGTCTGTCTTCACAAGAGTTTCTGCCATCATGCCATGATGATGCATGGTGGAGGGTAACTACTGATAATAATATGGCTTGTGTGTATTTCTGTAATAGATGCTTTCGTACGACATCCATTATACTACTTTTTTTCTTTGGAGAGAAAAAAAGTGTAAGAAAAATGGTAAATCAGTGACTTTTGTCGAGCTTCTTAATTTACTTGTCTGTACTGATATGACGGAGTCAAAAGCAAACAGATTTCCTTATAACCCTTTCGGCTGGGGTGCGTCCCACTTCACATAATAGCTTATATGCCCAACATGCCAGCAAACTGTTGCAGTTGTTGTTATTGCAAAAGGCTTTCTTTTCACATTTTTTTCAAACTTTTTAAAAAGATTGAGGGAACATGTGTGCACCGTATTGTCAAGAAGCCGGAGAGCAGATGCACAGGTATTGCAATCTTGTTGAGTAGAAGAAGCAGCAGCAGTGTGATCCGCTGCTGAAGAAAGCTGGAGCTGAACTTGAAATAATTTTTTTTTAGGAAAAAACCAGCGACAGGTGTTATTGCTGAAAAAAGTGCGCATAGCAGAAGCAAGAAGGAAAGGTGCACATTGCAAGCTAGTAATCATGGTTTTTTTTTCTTGCACTAAATGCCTTCATAAGCAAATGGAGTGATTTCACGTAGCTGAGAAAGTACAACAACATGTAAATCTGTGGTAGTGATTGTATTAATAATACCAAGTAGCAATTTTGATGTTGTTCAATGTATCAGCATTTCAGAGGAGGATGATCAAGATGAGATATTACGTTCCAAAAAAATGTGCATAATAATGTTAAAGGCTTATTGTATGCCTACCTGTTCCTTTGCGCGAACAGGGATTTTTTTTTCTCTTTCTCGCTTCACTTTTGCCCAAAGAACCTGTCCTCAACTTTTGAGGGATCTGTTACAGATCAAAGAAGAGAAACGCACACTTATACATTTAAATAGTCCGAGAGAAAATGGAGTGTAACAGGTGGCCCTACAAAAAAAAGTCTCCTGCACAACATAACGCAAAGTGGAAAACAACATTAAAGAATTTTCTCGTCTTGTCTTAAAGCTGGATGCATTTAATGGGAAATCACAGCAAAATGGAGGATTTAATATTTTCAACGTGTTTTACATTTTCATGGGTTTACACGGTGCGGCGATATAAGAATGCGTCCAGTTTAACCTGTTCAATGATTGACAAAAAGCGTTTTAAATGCGATGAAATTAAATGAGTTGATATTACCTTACAATTCACTTTTTTTGCTGGTAGCAGCAACAATACTCAGATAATCATAATCTCTAATAGATATACAGAGAGGTAAATGTAGTAATAGTACCCACAAGTCTTCTTCTTCTGGTTTTTATTTCTCTCCAACATTTTCCAAAATGACCGTCGGGACTTTGCTCGCTGACTTTATATAATCTTATTAAAATCGAGAAAAGTGGAAATTTATTTATAAGGAAGGAGAATAAAGTAGATGACCTGAGCATCATCATAAAATGTTTAAATGACTGGTTGAATGCATTTCTGGAAGAAAGTAGAGTTATTAGCTAAGCTGATGATGGTGGTAGTATAGTTTGTACTACATAAACACGAGGGTGGTGTACTTAAGGGTATACTAGAAACATGAAGTTTTTTGTATAATAGCACAACTTTCCCAACTTCTGCAAGAAAAATTTATTCAAAATAGGACAAACCTTTCTGAAGGATGATCATAACCTGAAAATGATTATATTTTTTCTCTCGTTCCATTGTCCATTTTACTTTATACACTAGCCTGTCTAATACAGATCATCATGATCGGTTGCCTAAAGTTGTTTTTTATACAATGGACCATTTTATAAGATGATGATGAGAGTGAGTAAGTAAGTGGAATGTGTGAGACCTGGTGGCAGTGATTATTGTACCTGTGGAGGGCTGGTTGTTGTTGCCTCTGCCGGTGCGGCAAAAAACTCCTTTCCCTTGTTTTATATGCAAATTGCTCTAGAAACTGAGAATTGTTTAATGATGCTATGCTTGTGACTGCTCCTTTTGTGCCCCATTCCTGTTGTTGTTTCTGGCTTGCCCTCTGCCTCTCTATCTGTAAATGATATGCCAGTGCTACTTGTGTACACGAGAAAAGAGCAAGAGTTGCTTCTTTTTTGGTTCATTAAATGAATCAAAAAATTATCATCAGTCAGATAAACAGAAGTAAGAATACAGGGTGAATCACAAAAAAACGATAAAAGTACTTACCGCAGGAGCTGCTACTGGCATAAAAGAGAACAAGTGAAATAGGTAGGTTGTTTTGGACAGAGAAAGGAGCAGGGTAAGAATATACACAACAAAGTCATTTTACATATGAAGGTGAAAGAGTGCATCATCATCAAGATTGGCAAACAATGTTGTTACTGATGGATGACGATAATAAATGGAAAATTGTACCTGTGTCCAGATATTTTTTGCAGTAATAATAGTCGTAATAGTGCTGGTGCTTTGTCAAGTTTATACAACCAAACTGAGCGGAGAATTGCACTGAATGCAAAATAGAAGGAGAACGAGCTATTTAATGAAGTAGACTCATTACTTGTTTGACATAGTAGCCTCTGCAATCTGCAATTCTGCAAGATGAAAGGGAACGAGAACAAGTAGCATAGCATTAACATTACGACATGATCACTTCATAAAATGGTAGGAAATTACGAATGTTAAAAAAGTGCTCTGCTATAATTTTAAACTAGTTTTGATTTCTCAAAAAATGCACATCAATAGCTTTGGCTGTGATGAAGGCTTAATTCTTATAGAAATTGATCACCAACTGAAAGAAGCACGTGCGTAGCCTTCAAATAGGCATAGATTAGCTAGCAGTACCTACTACCTACTTCGTTTTTAATTCGGACTATAAATAAAACCCATTAATCTGTGCAAGCTTTTAAGTTTTTAGTTTCCGAAGCAGAAATGCACCAAAAGATTCCCTTGTACTTGCACGAAATATCATCATCATGAATATTGGATCACGCAGTAAATATATTTTATCTATTTTTCGCTATTTGGAGGAGGTACCTAAAAGAAAATCTTCCTTCCAAGCTTGGTTTTATTATCAGCACACTGTCCCTCCGGCTTCACGTTGCATGCTCTTATTCAAAGCGAATCAAGGAATTTCTTTTTCTCTTTTATCTCCTCTTTGTAGCGGAATGCCACAATTCGTTTTCGTCTGTGTGGCTTCATTTGAATATTATCAGAGTCTGTTCAACTGGCGGTAGCTTAATTTTCCCGTAGTGGTAGCCCAGTAGCCCTAGAGCTTTGTTTTTTTGTTTGAATTCCTTTGAGTAGGTCAGGCAAGCCTGTACAGTGGTGGTGTAGTAGTCCGATTTTTATTTGGAATATTTAATGGCTAATGAATAAATAATGTGGAATGTTATTTAAGAAACGCACTGAACAGCGAAAGAACTTAAATGAGAAATAGATATTCCTAATGATCATGAATAATATGAATACTGTTTTTGAATGTGACCACCAGTCCGCTAATGAATCACAAGGAGGAAGAAACCGAATTCTTGGCGTGTTTCTGTGCTCATACCTGCCTTCTAATCATTATGGCTGCTAGTTGTCTCTCTGTGAGAAGAATATGTTTGGTATTTTTATGCAGCATTGAAAGATTTTGATAAGAACAGTACACAGTAGCAAACCAGAACAATGTAGAGTTTGTAACAAGTTTGGATGAATGAATCCGAAACAGAAATTGCGCAAGAGAAATAAAAAAATACAAGTAAAATATGGCCAAAGATTGTTCTTGCAATGCCCCAGAGCTAGATACAAACTCACTTTTTATTGCTAATGTCATTCAGTTTCTATGTGACATTGATTTGTTTACTCCCAAGCCAAGATTTTTGTCAGGAAATCCGTAAGAGCTAGGTGTGGATCTTGAAATAATGAGCATTTTACCTATTACCATAGCCCAGCTTGATTAATTGATTACAAGAAATTGACGCTTTCGCTGCAAGGAGAGAGACCTGTTGGTTTAAAAAATCAGGTTTTGTCCTTAACTTTTTTATTTTACTAGGCCGGGTAGTATACTAGCACATTCAAATTTTCCACATTCATTGATGGCATTTCGATCTGATCAGTACATGTACTCACGTTATTTTGCAATACTTTATTTGCCCATCATTTTCCTAAAAGTACAGGTTTTCCTAGTGTAGCAGCACTTGAAAACACAATAGTGAACATAAATAACTGCACAACATGTAGGTTTCTCTCTGTACATATTCTGTGCAAACAATTTTCTTTCAATGTACGTGCTGCTGAGTGACGGGAGCCTAGCATAAATTGATCCAGGAGGTTGTCCACTTTCGCACGAACTTTTAATTTACTTAAGCCACAATTGAAACAGCATGCAAAAACATCACACCAGATTCAAAAGATTACTTTTAAAAAAATTAAGCCAAAGCTTAGTAGTGTACACAGAGCAGTATAGCAAATTATTACCAAAGAGAATTTTTTGAGGGAGGGGAACATGAGAAAAAAATGTGCAAGTGAGAACCAAAGTTATCACTCTTGTTCAACTGGCTTTTAATTATTTATCTTTTTCATGCTCATTATAAAGGCTAGCCATGTGACCAAACACAAAAGCTTTGAAACAGCCCATGTTTTCTGTCCCGATAACGATTAAGAAATATTTAAGATGACGATACTCTTGCACTTGTACATATTTTTACGTGTCTGTGTCATCGGCATAGTTTGTGTGAAAGCAATAGGTACATGATATGATGATAATGATGATTCTGGGAGAGAGAAGGGGAGAAAAAAATATTGTTCGCAGCTCACAACATTATTATAAACATTCCTTTTTCTTAGAGTCGTCGTCGTCACGGTTGTTTCTACCCTTGTCCATTTTTTTCATAGGACCAACTTATATAGCCATCTCTTAAAAAGCATGTGTGTGAAATTACTTTTGTACATATTATTTCTCTGATTGTCTTTCTTCTTTTTATTTACCACCACACCACCAGCACCATACCATCAGCGTCCCGTCATCAACATCCCTTTTGCTACTTCACGTCTACAATCCATATAGTGCGCACAGGGTTATAAAGTGTTTCTCTCCACCTTTTATGCTCCCGCTGGTGTAGAATGCTCACCAGCTCAAATATTTTACTTCTTTGTTTCGTTCCAAACGTTCCAAGGTACATATTTTTTTCACGGGGTAGCTCATCCTTATTACAAGCAAATAAGTTTGTGTGCTACATGTCATATGGATATTTCCATACAAACACAGAAAAAATCTCATCCGTTCATCCATATTATCGATGAAACAAAAAAATCTTCTTTAGAATAATCCTCAGGAGCGAAACAATCATTGGGAGGATGATGATGAAGCTGATGCGAACTATGATCATCATCAGAAGGATTCGATGCGTGCCTCTGGCCTGCTTACTTTCTGACAGCACTATACTCAGTTGCTGGATTTTTTTGGTTCTTGGTCTTATTCTTGATCGTGATGATATTGCCGATATTGTGCTGCTGCTGATAGTGGTAATACTGCCGCCCTTCTTTTTTTACCTAAGCGGCTCATCCCCATAGTGTTCAATAAAATATGATCATCATCATCTGGTTTTATAGCTGGCAAAAGGGTGAATCAGAGACATGGGGTAGAACACAAGCTCTATAGGTATTTGTAATACAAATACAAACTTCGTCAATTATTAATAAGGCCCGACTTACTGATCCTCGCTGATTTGATTACTCTCCTCCCAGAAAGCCGTCTCTTCAACAAGTCATCATAATCCTGCGTAATGGAATTTGATGATGATTACCTTGACCAGGTAGCCATATAATTTTTTGTGGTCATTTTGCTGCTGGTGCTGGTGGATGATGGTAAGTGTGTGAGAGTGCGCTTTTTTCCAGAGAATGAAAGAGAGAATGGAAGTCATGTATCAAATTCATGGTATACGCAATAGAAAACCTCTTCCAGGCAGTTTTGTCGTTGAGCCTGTGTGTGTAGTAGATAATTACAGGGATTCACAGAGCAAAATCCGGGAAACTTGACCAATCAAAAGTGGTTGGGAAATTAGAGGAACCTTTTGCGTGATTTTTGAGAATCAACATGGAGAATATAACAAGGTCCATTTCTCCTTGAGATTATGGTCCCATTTCAGAATTCTCCCAATTTTCTCACGTTTTTTAGTGCAGTGGCGTTTTGCAAATTGCCCCACACACTGTTTTTATGCCATACTTTCCTTTATAAACAAGCCACTTGATTGTCATTTATAGCTTCTGGTATTTTTGAGTTATTGTCCCACTAAGCCAAATTGTTAGGGTGGAGTGAAAAAACGTCTAATTACGAATGTTGATGCGTCTCTCCTCTCTGCACTCTCCTCTTCTTTCTCCGGTTTCTCTTTATGCTAACTGTTATTGCAAATGGTAATATGGTAACCTACCGCTATTCTCAGTTTTTTAAGTAGTGTGTAGTATGCATTTGTCATCATCATTTTATAGCAAATAAGTTCAGAGATTAGCCAAGTAGCTCCTCTCCCTCTCTGTTGTAATAGTATGTAAATATTCTTAGGTACAACTACGCAACAGTAATGATAATAATAATATGAAATAGTAAGTACAATAGACAAACATTTTGCATAACATCATTTTCTCTCTCATCTTTTTTATTATTACGTGTAGAACAATGAAAGAATAATGGGGTTTTCAAATTGAAAATTGTGTATTACTTAAGTAGTCCTGGTACTTTTTTTCTCTGCTGGCCTGTCGATGTAATATAGCTTGCTGCTGTATGGATGGACGTCCTCACGGACGACGACGGCCGTGGGATAAAGAAATGAAATGAATGAGTATAAAAAAATCAAGGCATTTTGCGCAGGTGATGGTTTAATGGTGATGAGTGGAGCTGGGTGCGGTACGGTGGCTAAACTGGTCTTGATGCTGATCAAAATGTTCTCCTTATTTCCACCATCATATATATCGCCAGTTTATCTCTTTTTGTGCTTGCTGCTGCTCACACAAACAAAAAAAGACAAATACGCATTGCTTATTTATTTTTTAAAAGAGAAGAGAAAAAAAGACTTATCATTATCATTATTATTCCTTCAAGGTATCTCACTTATGATTATTATTATTGTTATATTAGATGATAGAAAGAGAGAAACATGAATGGATTTTTTGGCTGTGTAGGTATTAGCACACACAACATAGGTATAAGCTTAATGTATTCATTTCAACCAGACAGCCAGAGTTTTACAACCAGTGACTGACTGGCGATAACATAAATGCTGAAATAATTGCGGTGCTCTTTTTATTGTTTTTATTTACGATAAAAATCCGAATTAGCATACAGAGCTAAAAATGACAAGAGATGATATTGATTACCGATTTTTTCTGTATCAAAAAAAGATCTCAGTTTTTGTGGTGATGCTTTCCCATCCTTTAAAATGGCTAGTGGTTTAGTGGTTGGGCTGGGAGTTCAATTTGCAGAGTTTGTACTTACAAAGGGACATGTTCTGTGACTCTGTACTCATTGTTGTTTTCTGCCATACATTCGTGTTTTCTACGAAATTTTGTGTAATATTCAGTCATGGAATTTTTCTCTGAAATCCAGCTGTGGTTTTTCCTGTTGTTGCTACTTCTTGATCAGCGAAAGGAATGTTATGGCTGGTGATAGTAAATGTCATGATGAAGGGTAACCGGAACAACCAAACCGCCCATGTGAGGATCGCGGAACGCACACATATTCATTTTTTGCCTTTTGTTATTTAAGAAAAAAAGCTTTTTTCTTGCGGGACTGGTGGTAGAGGATTGAATGGAGTATGATGATGATGGGAGTCAAGCTAGTAGATGTGGAGGCACGCACACGCAGCCACAGTCACACAATCTTGGTTGTTGATGTCACTCATTTTCTCTTCTCTCGGTGACTTTTTCCTTTAATGTTGTGATTCTGACAGGGAAATATGCATGTACAAGCATGTCAAGGGAAAAAAGAAAAGAAACAATTTATTTTATTGGCTGCAAATTCCATTGAAAAAACCTGTACTCCTTGTCATTGTACGTTTAGCATTGCTGTGGTCACTTTGAAAGAGGTCCCGGTACCCATTACTTAAATATCGTGGGTTTTTAAATGCCGACTTTTTAAGTTCATTTAGCCACAGGAGAGTAAAAAATCTAGAAGTATTAGCTAAAAGTAATAGCTTTGCAGTAATATTAATTCGACATTTACTCAGCAGCTTTTATAGCTACTTCTATCTTTACTTCTGGGAGAGATGATGATGGTCAAGGTATTTTATGCTGAAAGCTTGTCGTTTGTCAATTAAATAGACGCATTTACATCTATTTTGCAGTGTTCATGCGGGACTTTTCTCTTGGGCCACGTCTTTTTTCCACTAATTTATATATCATGCGTTAAACTGATTTTTTGAGAATGGAAAGCTTTTAGGCTTTTATTCTTGAGATGCTTCATGAAATCATGCGTACGTGCTTACGCACGAACATAAAGATGAAATTTGGATTATAAAACTTCAAGTTTATTTTCCGAAAGGAAAATGAAACGCATTTCTTCGATGAATGTCAGTTAGTGGTAGGTAAAAAACTGTTGAATGCTCAATGCTCACGCTTAATAAATTCATAAATAATGAAAAAATGAAACCGGTGCATTCATTGATGAGCAGTGAAAAAGCGGAATCAAAAAGGAAATTTTAAAAGTTGGCTTAAATCTCCAACGTCAGCACTCACTCTCAACATGACTAAATTACCTATTCACATAATTGCACTAAAGTAGGTTTTGGAATGCAGGATATTTAATAGGCACCAGCAACTTGCAAGTAAAAAATTAACAAAAGACTTGAAAAGTAGACTAATGAAAAAAATTAGTCCGAAACAGATAGATTAGAAGAGATAAGAAAAGAGAAAAAATAGTCCGATAAAAATGGATACAAAATGTGTGAACGTTCAGAAATCGAAAAAGAATTTGAAGGGGAGAAGAAGAGGAGTAAAAACTGTAATGGAATTAGGTAGGAAGTTTAGAAAAAGCTCATCACTGACAATAATGGTCCTCCATAGTTCATTCAATAACTGGGAGCTTGTAACGCACATAATCGATATGCTGCTTATAATATTATTAATAATAAGGTAAAGGTATATATCGAAAGAAAAAAATCTCATCTCTCTCAAGGCACACATTTTATGATGATAAATGCACGTAAATCAAACCGAGAAACTGGTACAGAGTGACGGAAGGTGCAAGAGAGAATGAAAAAATGAGAGGAGCGACCAGAACTGAATGGAAAATGCGTACGAGCACTTAATGGAAGGATAGCGTAACGTAACAAACTAGAAGCGGTGGAATGTTTGGGAGAGAGATATTTTTTGTTATATGATTAAACTTTATAGTAATATTATCAACCAGCAGCATTATTACAATTTTTCATAAGCAAACCTGAAAAAAGTTGAAAGAACAGAAGGATTCTTTAGGAAAAATGCTGCGTGAACAAAACGAAATATGCATCTTGCAAGTTGCAACAGTTGTTCTCCGACAAAACTCATTCATAAAATCTTCTCTTAATTTCCTTCCCTCCCTTACTGGTTATATAACTTTCTCGAAGGCTGAGTGACTTACTTTATGCGTTAGTGATTTTTTGACCCCAAATTGTAATTTTGTTGTTGTACTCGCCTGAGAATAGAACAAAATTAGATTTTTGTTGGCTCGAGCGGCTTGTCTAAACTTTACAAACTCTGATGCATTATTTTTCTTGTTCAATATTTTTTCATATCCTCCTCAACTCACCCTTCACAATCAAAAAGAAAAGCCATTTTTATACATGTACATAGCAGCGGTTTTATTTGCTGCCCCTAATAATTTCCCTTCATCGAGAGAGCCATTGTCATTTTGATGATTGTCATCATCATCATTTGATAGAAGTGCAACCCCAAAGAAAAGACTCGGTTTAAAGTTGCGTCACCCATAAGGAAGCAAAAGGAAAGCTGTTCTTTGAATAGGGGGAACAAGAAACACACCTGGTGTGACTGGCTTCTTTCCTTTTGCTAATAATAATATGATAGCTTTGTCTCGTAGCCAAAAAAGATTGTTCCCTAAACTTTATCTTAATTCGGTGTGATATTTAAAAAGGGGAAGCAACTTCAAACTGCTTAAAATTGCAGGGAGCGACTTGAGAGGAGAAGACCCGTTCCTGTTCCTTTTTTGTTGATCCGGTGATTCTTTTATTCGGCTTAGCAAGAAACGGACCGGTGTGCTCCGTTCTATTTATCCACGTGGCACTCTGTTTATTCTCTGATGTTATTTTTATAAGTAATCTACTGCTACTTCACCCCACATTTTAAACCCGTAGCTAAATTCGTCTCTTTGGATTTTTTTCGCATGCTAGAAAGAAGGTATATTATCGTCACCATTATCTATAAGTGAAGACAAAAGCTTTAAAAGAAGCTATGTAAGGGGACCCTTTCAAGCGCAAGAAATTTATATTTCATGCGCGATCTTTTTTCGGATTCCCAGTTGCAGTTTCACTTTCAGCTTTATATTTCCCCTGTTCAAAATCGAAAGCATATTTTCTTTTGAAATCTTCTCGCGAGGTCTCATTATTATGGAAATCATGAAATGTTGCCTCTTTCATACAAAAAAGCCAGAATAAAAGAATGCTGATGGATAGCTCTGTGTGTGCCGTGTGTTCCATACCAGGATCGTCCTCACATAATCACATCACAGCAGTTTTCTTCTTACCACCAGTTGAAACTTGGACATCTGCTCCTCCGGGAGAAAAGATGAAAAAAAATCTGAAAAGTTATAACAGCTTTTTAATCAGCAACGCACACAATATTATTCGCTCTCGGTGATTTTGCTGGCCTCCTTATAATTTTTCATTTTTAATAGAATAAAAAATGTGTATATAAAAACCAATAATGTTCTTATTCAACATGATTATTATATGCATATTTTATACATTCATGTAATGCGCAATTACCAAGGTTTTTATAAAATTCCAAAGATGTTCAACAAACATGGCACGAAACAAGTCCGCTTTCTGGACTGGACATTTGCTTTTCAAAAATAATCGTTAGGCCTTCTCATCTTGGCGTTGTTCTTGGTCGGCCAGTGTTTGTAAAACTTCAGGAAGCGTTTAAATAAGGGTGGAGTCCAGTGAGTTATGAAGTGACTTTCAAAAGATAATGAATACAAACTACTCCATACACAATTTGATTATTTATTTCGAATCAATGGCCCTGTGATTGTATGAACAAAAGCGTATGTGCGTGGTCATTAGATTCAAGCCCTTTAAAAAAATTGAACAACGGAAACATTCCGATAGAAAGAGAAACATGCTTCAAATGAGCTTTTTAAACAAAAAAAGAAGTTGGCCCGCAGAGAGCATTGCGTTGTATCAGATAGGAATCTACAAACAATGCTGCAGACGGACGAACGGAGGACGCGCATGAGTGAATAAATCCGGTCCTCCTATAGATTCCATTTGAGTCTCATTTTTTTTTCTCTTGTGGTTTTGGTTATGTCGGCCAGTTTACCAGAAGAAAAGAGACATGACGACGGAAGATTGTAAGCAAAGTAGTTGGCGAAATGTTGTTTTCCTTACAGATTTTCCTCTTGTTTTTCTCAAGAAATTTCAGTGAAAAAGTGGAGTTGGCGTGTTGAATGCTGAATGGTGGTAGGATGGGTGCCACTGTGCCACACACAGAGCTTTGCTTCCCACAATCGTCCTACCATCTCTCATTTCACCCTGATGATGAGATGACTTCAAAACAAGCTTTCTCACTCACCCTTGCCTGGCATGCCCTCACATTTTGCTACTTGCACGATGCGACAGAGGAGGTGCTGGTTCGTAAAACGTAGTAGTTGTGTATCGCTATCACTATCATATCCAGTCAGTTTTCTTTTTCCAAGTTGAATTCAACAAGTTGACTTGATAGCAACAGGCTGATATGCGGTGTGATCCACAAAAGCAACTGGTATTTGGGGTACATTTTCTCCTCCTGGTAAAAAAAAACTAGCTACTCCATTTTCCAAAATTGTCAAAATGTTTCTAATGTTTTAAAGAAAATTTCCAGCTTTCCCTGTTGTCAACAAACAAGAAAACAAATTGCCATGTATTCCTGTTGGCATTTCACTTGTGTCCCGAGAATGTTTTATGCATGTTGAAAATGTCCGAAGCTATTTTAATTACCATGACCTTGTTGCTGTTGTTGAGATATGCTATTAAATTGTGAATGAAGCAAAAGTAATGTGACGTGTTAATGTTGATGCAGAAAGCATTCATAAAAAATGGTTTGGTGTGTGTTTGTATCTGAATCTTTCTTATAAGAAATGAATAGTCATTTCGTGACCTGTAAGATTCGACACTAATTTGCATATTTTTTTCTTCTCCTCATCTCAGTTGTTAGCGCAAGTGCTAAGTAACTAAAGCTGAGCAAGCCGGGCAGTCAGTTTAGAGCAGAGACCAAGAACAACAAGTTGCGTGAGAAATGCTCGTTTTGTTTAGTGGTTTTCAATGATTCCTCCTTCGTCCTTAGAAGAAAAGTAGAAAACATTCCGTTTTTTTCTACATCTCTGACTGAGTTGGCATAACGCCACCTGCTAAGCTACATAATCTGTGGCAGGATTTTCGAAATTGTTTTCGAATGTTTTTAGCGCATCTCTCCTTTCAATCCTTTCAATCCCAAAAGCGCTTCTGTGGGCCTCCTTTTTTCCAGCCCAACACAGCAACTCTAGAAAACGTCCCAGTACGAAAGTTGAGTCTAAAACAGTCATAAATTTTATTTCTGCTCCAGTTGTTCAACCAAACTCCTAATTATCAGCATTTTTTAAGACTGATTGATGATATTCTATATGCCTTGCAATGATTCATTTTCCGACAGAATTAAATATTTCATGCGGGTAGTGGCTCAATGATATGAACTTGTGTAGTCAATCCACGCGTATTTCTACTTTTTTGCCATTTTGCCCAGTTACAAAGGAAAAAGGGAGTGAATCAATTCTTGATACCCTTATCGAACACTTTTTTTCGCACAGACTTTTTCATGCCGAGATTGTTCTAGCATACTAGAATAATTTATAAAACACGTTTGTGTATTATGGCGAAAAAAGTATGTACCTTAAACGCTAAACCGTAATAAAAGAAACAGCTCCAACCATTCCCACTTTGTAATGAGTGGTTGTCGTAGATGAATAAACTTTTCAGGGTTACCCATCTCAAAAATCGGAGAAAGAATGTGTTGTGTCCTCGTCTCCTCCTGGCTCAGTTATTCATCTGCGTGCCGTCTTTTTTTATTCTGAAACACATCGTGGGAAACTTGGTCTCTCCAGCAAGCTGAAGAACCACACGTTTATATCATGATATTTTTTCAGAGCCATATTATCATTCCATGTCCCATTGCTCATACAACCATAAAAATTCGGCATGGTACATACCAGTGCGTAACTGTTAACCATTTTTTGATACTTTTCCTTTGAAACTATATTTGCGCACAAACCAGCTATAATGTAAATACGAGACCGAAAAAATCAAGAAAAAAAATCATCATCATCAGTAATGAAATGGATAGGGAGACTGGATTGACGATGCTTCTCTCTGGGTTGTTCGGTTCAAGTCATGTTGACATTTTTTACAAGTATTAGTTTTAATGGTCAGTGCTGATAATGATTTTTGTACCATGAAGGCATAAAGAGAGAGGGTAAATTGCTTATGCTGAGGAGGATTAAAATGACTATTACAATTTGCAAGAGGAATGTGTTTCACACTTGATGACAAACAAGTTTTTTTATACACCGCAAGAACTTACAACCATCTGCCTTTAACTCAATTAAGTTGTCTGCCATAAACTGTTCAGTGTTTTTTTCTACACACACTTTGTTAAGTTTTTGTCATCCTCGTCTTGCTTTAATATGAAAGAAGACAAAAATTGTTATGAAAAAAATATCGTCATAAATCCGATGAAACGATAACTTTTATTTTTTATTGCCGAAAGTCCCTGCTAATGACAGTCATTACAACGGTGCCAATAAGCTAGCTGACACATCTCATTGTAGATGATCTCATCTTTTTTGAGATTATTGCTTCAGTACAAGGGACACCAGTAGCTGGTTTATTGTTGTCCTGACCACACACACTCAGCCAGAGACTGAACGAATGCAAAAAATGCAACTTTGAAAAAATCTGTCACTAACTAACTGGCGGCGATAAAGATCCAGCCAGACCTAGTTCTTCAGGTCTGCTTTTATAAACTGGGTATTACCAATCTGTTTTAGTACTGTATAATCCCTCATCTTGTTTGCAGCTTATAATAATAGCATTTTTTTTGCATAATAATGCACCAGAAGCGGATCATAGACGTTGAACAAGTAGCAAAAGTTATTTGGCACAAGTGAGATGGACACCAAGACTAGTGGTGCGACAACTGTGTGAATGCTAATGAATATTGATGACATCATGTCTTTACAATATAATTACCATAATAATTTCATTGATTTCTTTCTCTGTGACAACTGAACTGACAATGACGTTGCATTACATACTCTTCTTTTCCCAATACTTTTTCTTCAATGATATGTTATCATAAAAAAAGTCTTTTTATAAAATGAAAACCAACAGTGCTTTTTATAAAGCCCCTTTCTTACCTTGCCTATCTCTGTTTTCAATTTTGTAAATAGATCATAATTTCGGAATTCATCTGCCAAGTATCATTGCATCCGCTTGCATTGCCGCTGCGTTGCAACCTCACATTGGTCCCAAGAGTATGGATGAAGTCATGCGGACTATTCACGTTGCAACCAATATTGAAATGGTAAGTGAAAGCTGCTTATTACCAGTGAGGATAATGAGTAGTAAGGATTAATGACATTATGCCTTTACCTCTTCTTCTTCTTTTAATATATTCACTTGAATAAGCATACCACTTCTTTTCTCTATACTCTTTGCATAATTAATTCTTGTACACATCTTCAAAATTCTGTAATTTGCTCTCAAGTCTTGAAACCTCTTTGGTAATTAAATCTGAAAATGAACACTCTCAAATTATCCAATTTGAAATAATAAGCATACAGCATAATTTCTCCATTAATTCATTACAGCCATTCTTTTTCCAATCAAGCATATAGAAAAGCATATATTTTTTCTCTAGTATTTTGCCTGAGTGTTTTATGTAGGGTTAAGGTAAATGGTATTAAGGCTAGGTCAGGAATTCCTCTACTTGAAAAACAATGAATTATTAATGCCTGCTGTCGCATGAGGAAGTAGTCAACAAGTTCATTCATTATTCTGCCTCTCAATTTCGTGGAATTATGTAAGGTCAGTGTGGGAAATGTTTTTCAAGTTTTTGTGACTGCTGCGTACAACCAAATAATATACCCATTAGATTGGTTTATGGCACACTTCAAGAGAGAAAGGTCATGTCTTGTTGTGTTTTCAAGTGCCCTTCATCGAATTACAGAAACGCCACTTGATGCGTACACGACGGATTTACGCTGGAACAACTACACACGGTTAGCATACGCACTGGTATGTCATTGTAATTCCGAAAGAATCTCATTTTCTCTCTCGAGTTTTTTTTTGTTTCCTCACGTTTTGGCGTTGTTGTTGTCGGCAAAGAGTGTAGTAATAACAACTAACAAGAGAAAAAATATGCAATTGTTATCAATAAAAATGAAATAATTGGAATTCTTCTGTGGCCCATTACAACATGGTCGGATTGAAATAAAAAGAAGATACAGAGAGATACGTCACGACAAAAACGTAATGTAATAATAATGCGCTGTTTATGATGACTATGACGGATAGCTTACTACTGGTAAAGTGCACTTGATGATTTGTTCGCGTAGGTCACGCATTTCATTTATTCATTTCATTCACGCACTTATTTATTAGGTTGCTAAGTACTTGTTAAGACGTTTGAGAACTGATCTCTCCCCGCGCGTTCTTAGTATAATCTTCTTCCCTTTTTTCCTCATAATGAATGGAAATGAATGAGAAATGGAAATTCAAAGGCGGAGTGAGATATTGTTTTCTCAGAATTTTTGCTTAAATAGGTTTACATGTGAGTAGACAAAGTATTTTACTCTCTGGATAATTCATTCATGAAAAACGGGAAGTTGGAGGAACACACACACGCAAAGAACAGTAAAGTCCCAACAAATAAGGTTGTGTGTGTGGGAGAAAAAAAACCAGATCCATGAATGAATTATAATTTTCCTTACAAGGAAACTTGCCAGTTACACACTGTTACTCGGAGCATATTAAGATTGTTGTGTGTGGTGCGGTTGTATTTGATGTAAATTAAAAGTCACACACCTTCCCTCGCATCTTGGTTCATTCATTCATTTTTCCCGAGAAAAAGACTTTCATTCTTGAAAATTTTCTTGTAGTAGATCACACACACAACTTGAATGAAAAAAGTAGGTGAAACCAATTGCTTGTAAATAAGGATACTTTGTGTATGCACACAAAGCAAAGATTAAATCATATTTTTTATCTGTCTCACTATTTATATCATGCATTTACTTAAACGTCTGGTGTTGCACCATTTATTGATTCAAAAATAATAATCAAAAGTCTTGGTGTCTGTGTCTCTCTCTGTCTTGCACCGCTCTGCTTCTTTCCCAACAAATCAATGAATGAATGAATGAAATACAAATATTTGAGGGTAATGCTCCCACGTTACCTTGCCTTGCACACTAGATTAACTTGTGTGAACAAGCTGGAAAAAAGGTTTGTTAGGCTTGCATATTTCCCACGAAAGAAGAGGAGAATAGTAGCAAAGTTTTAGTGGACAAGGGCTCCTTTTGTCGGTGAACAGGAGAAGTATAGAGAGGCGAATGGCAAAATGTTCTTTTTTTGCGTTTAACAGGCTGCTGATGTGGTCGTCTTTCAGTCTCCACCAAATCCCTGGAATTTTTTTGTTTATTAGGCAAAAATGTGTGGAAACTAGACAGCAGGCTTGCGTGCATGTAGGTGATGGTGGTTACATGAAACAAGAACTTTCTTCCCAAGAATATGAGATGTAGAGGCTTTTAATAAGAAAAGGAATTTTTCTGTTTTTCAAAGATATTGTCTCCCACACACAGAAGAACAGCAGATCATGAGAGAAATAGTTCTCCCATACATACTTTTCATACTAATAATATTTCATGTCTACTTCTTCTGGAGAAGGTAGTGTGTGGATAATGACATCTCTTTTTTATGAATGATCTGTGTACAAAACTGATACCACCAGACGAGAAGCGTCCAGACAGAAATGATTTGATGTCTCTTTTCTTGTTGGTGCTGCAGTTTTTTATTAAACACTTAAAACTATTTTATGAATGAAAAAGGCTCATCTTCACTGCATGTATGTCATATTGTACAAATATTTCTTATGAGAAAGTGTGTCGACAGAATCAGTCTCGCATGTAATGCTTGTTTATTTTCTGCGAGCACATAACAACAATGGTCGTGTTTTTTTTTCAATGATATGATGCCAGACGAAACAAATATTTTTGTGAATGAATGCATTCAAAAAATGTGGTGGGTTACACGGTAGTCGAACTGATTGAACACTGAATGAGCTTCAGTGCAAAATGGGTGATTTTTTCTGAAATGTCGCCAGTAACCCATTCACAAAAAAATCTTCGACCCTTACTACTTTCATGAAATTCTGCACTTGTCGCGTTATCAGCAAGCTTAATCTTTACTACTTCTTCTTTGGGTTCTCTGGAATTTTGGATTTCTGCAGCCCTTTCACTGAAAATGAACGGTTGAATGAAATATTATGATAATGATTGTATTTTTAGGATCCCACTATTCTTTATTGCCCATAAAACACACATTTCAAATTTCAATTCACGCAGTCTCCCATGTTTGCAATTTTATACACTACTGTAAAAGGTAAATTGCCAGTTATTTTTGAATGGTTTCATATCACCTTTTACAGATATCACCTTTTAAAAGGCAATAATACCAGCAGTTGTTGTTGTTACATAATATACGTTCCGGTAAAGTCGAAGCATTTCCCATGCCAATTCATAAAAGTATTTAGTATTGGAATTTTCTTAAGAAAGACTTGGTGATAGTGATTGTGGTGTTAGATTTCCTTAAGTGAATGAAGTGGAAAGGAGCATTTCTGGCGCCTTGAGTGTGTCTGCATTTCCCTTCTTCCGATAGTCCTCTACACACTCCAGTTGTGCTGGTTGCTAGTTTCAGCTTACGCTTTCTGTATCGTATTCACTTTGTGACCATGGCCCAGGTCTTTTACCCATAAGAAGATGTCATGTGTGCATGTTTTGAGGAAAAAGTGGTCCTGGGACACAATACGATGATGATGATGATGTTGCAGGGTGGCTTCACTTTATTTTGAGTGTGAATCGCTTCTCGGAAAATTGAAATGAAATGTAATGCCGTGCTGGTGGTAGCAAGTAGCAACACTCGAGATGGCTTTCAGCAGAGTGCGGTGGAAAATGTTTTCTTTTTCTAGGTGGCTCAAAAATACCAAACCTGAAGATTTAGAGGTTTTCTTGTTTTACAGCCTAGAAACAACTCTCAACTAGCAATTCAGCGACGAAAGGCATTAAAAAGAATTTTGACCTAAAAATGGTGTTCATTTTTTATGATGGGAAAAGGGGAGCAGAAAAAGATAGCCCTCGCTTTTTTTTTCAAAAATACTTTGTTTCTCTTTTTTCATAAAAACAACAACACTTTTTTTGTTGTTCTCTAAATCTGGTGGGTAAATGATATTTTTTATGTTTCATTTGCTAAACTGTTTGTTTGACTTTTTTCCAGGATTTGCTTCGCGCCTGCATCGAACAGATCAGATTGAAAGTACAATTGACCGTGGAGGAAAACTACAGGGCCCCGGGCAAAGGTCCGGGGTTAACGACAAACTCTTCAAGTATGCAAAGCTGCAACAGAAGTGCGATGGCGACAACGTCCGCGATGGAGGAGGACAAACTGGGAGAACTTAGTCAAGCGGGCACTCCCACTGACGTGGCTGACATACACTTTTAAAACGTGTATTCTTCAATTCTTCATTGAAAAGTTGAATGGAAACGGAGATGTAGCATAGATCTAATTACTATATAGCAATACTGACTCCATTTTGATTCTTTTTGTATAAAATACACGTAAGACTAGTGTTAAGATTTTCATAAGTATTTACTTGCAAACGGGAACATTTAAAAAATTACCGAAAAGTCATTGGTAAACAACCTAATACCTCATCACATTATGCTGTAAATAAGCGTGTAAATTGCCTAGTGCTTCACAAAACTAGATTAACTAAAGAAAATCACGCTTAAGCTCTCTTAAATCCTTAATTAAGAGATGGTTTTTAAAATGAACTTTTAAGTAATTGTGTAATAGATGTAAAGTTCCTTTTTCCAAAATGGGTAACTTACTGAAAAAACCAATAGTCAACATTGAAATTAAATCCGGGTCTTCAACGAGTTTAAACAACTCTTTTGTTAGTTAAAAAAATTACAAATTGAAAACATAGTCATGTCTGTTCATCATTCGAAGCATTTTTTAAAGTTTCGTGAAGCTTTTGTTCAAAAGTGAAACTATAAATAGAAGGTACAATTTCATGAGAAATGAATGGGCTTCACGGATGCTGGTGATTAAAGTAGGTAACTCAAGCTTTCGAAATTTTACTAATTTCTTCGTCAGGAGTAAAAGACAAAGCGAAAGAATGAAACGGAGAAAAACGTAACACATTTTTTCATAAATTATTATATAATAATATTGCATATAATTATCCTTTATGATTGCCATCCTTGGAAACGTGTCCATTCAGGGGATAAGTTTCTGCAGAAAAGTTGAGATGATTGGGTTGAGAGTTTTTCCGTTGAGGTACAATTTCACTGCCCTTTTTGAGTGGTGTGCAGCAACAAATACGCTTTCAAAAAATGTCTATTAAGCTATTTGCAAAAAAATCTGAAAAGTAAAACATTTGGTAACAAATTGGCAACGTATCAGAAAAAAGTTTAAATTTCAAAGAAATTCAAATTATCAAAATCCAATTTAATGTATTAGCTTATTTTCCGCCTAACAGTCTGATTTCAGTTGAATCCAACTCTCAATTAACATGAACCATACCTCACAACAGTATATAATATTTCATTGTAAGTATATGGGTTTTTACCTGGAATATAGTCCAGAAAAAACATCATGTATGCACTATGCATTTAATATTCAACATTATCATTATTAATGTTAAAGTCGCTTTACAACGGGTAATTAAAAATATTTAAAGCAACAAAGTTTGCCAGTACGTTTTTTCTACTTCTGTTAGATATTACACATTAAATCTACGGTTTTTTCACTTCTAACTCTCTGTCTAGTTTTAACTAAACATCAATAATACACTTGTTTATTATTTTGCTTTTGTAATTGAGTTTTTCTTCCAGTCGTGAGGTTTTGGGATAACTGCATCTAACTCATAATCAGTCAGCTGCTTATCCTAACTTACAAGGGGAAAGCCGACATACGCTTATTTTTTACAAAAGAGAATAATTATTATTAATATAATTAATAATGAATATGATCATTTAACAACTTATACATAATAATATATCAATAATAGTACTTAATTAATACTTTAGTAAAATATAAATAGCATTAATATTTTAAACTGCGTATTTCTAATGGAAATTTTCCATGCAGTTTTGTTCAGAATTGGGCCATATCATTTTATGTGTACAAAGTATCAAAATCCACTTAAATTTTTTTGTTTCAATTTTGTAGGATATGATATATTTTGCAAACATGGCTTTATAGAGAATGTATTACATCTCTTTTTGCCAATTTGCACGTGCGTTACTAGTTACTCGTTGAAGACTACTTTTTACATGTACTAGCAGATGTGTGAAATGAAATCTAATTACAATTGCTATCTGTGAAGTTCTCCTACTCAGGCTTTTTTGAGACTGTTGCTAAAATTTTTGAGTATTTTTTGCTAAATGTCATGTTTCCCTATTTAATATTGAGTAAGTTAGTTTTTGCACAATGTTTTTCAAACCTAAATTCTGATGCGCTTGAAAATCAAGTCATATTTTAAACAAGACTTACGTCTTTGGAGAATCTACCTCTTAAAAAATGTAAACATTTGTCTAGTTAATTTTCTCTTTCTGTAAAACTATAAGGAAATTGAAAAGTTCAAGTTATGTGGTATGGCAGAATAATTTAATAGTTAAATAGGATGCAAGATTAGTTTAGTTAACTGTATGCTTTTATACTTGTACATGTCAAATGTAAATGGAATGTACATTCATCCTCATCGGAACTAATTTTTAAGAAAGCAATTAAAGGTGCAGTTAGTAATATAGCGTGTTGTACATAAAACGAGTAGTTTTAAACAGTTAATTGTAGTCAGATTTAAATGAAAACTTTAATGTTGAGTTGAATGACAATCAGTTTATAAGCCAAAATATAACTAGATAGTTCTAGTACTTACGTTATTACCGCCAATAGTTATAAGTTTACCGCTAACATACAAACAAATATAATTTTTTGACTGAATTCACCACAACGCTGAACAAATAAAAACATAATCTGCAAACAAAGTACTTAATGAAATGGTTTGGACAATGTAAATCTTCATACCAAAAAATACCGCAAACAACAAATCCGGTGGGGTACTTATTGTTAACACGAGTATTTCTTATTCAATGTCGTATTTCTAAAAAAAATGGAAAAGGACAACAGCATTTCAGCCTTTTAAGATTTGTAAAAACAGAATATTTAGCTACAGCATAATACTTTTGTGGTGTTTGCAAGTACCATACCAAAGTCTTAAAAATTAATAAAGTTAGATTAGAAACAAGAGCACCAATTTTTACACAAAACAAACAATGCAAAATTATACATTTGTATAACACGAACGTATATAAGATTACAACTGTTAAATTAAGGAATTATTAGCAAATTTAGTTTGTAAGAAATCGTCTGAAATTTACGCTTATGCTAGAATAGTAATAAAACCCTCAGCTTAAAAAAGGAACAATTCTCTCTTGAAAAACTGTACTTAAATGTTAAATGCAACAAGAATGCATAAAAGGATTAAGTAAATCATTAGTTTATAAGGTTAAGTCTAAAAATGTAAAACACTTTTCCGAGTGTTAAGTTTAGAATGGCAGGTATTAAAAAATACCGAATAAATGTACCTTAAGATATATCCGTGAATTCCTGATTACTATCTTAAATGTGTAAATCTGGTATTTACGTGTTTGACTGATACGTATAGTTGATAGTTGTAACTATATTTTTAAGAGTTGTTAATGAACAACAAACCATTATAATTTGTACTACTTCCATTTCTTATATAAAATCGCGTAAAAATGATTTTAATCCTGTAGTGCTGCCCGTCTGAATGATAAATAGTATAAATATCTTTATTAGCTGGAAACTAAAAAGTAGAGCCCTACTTTTGTGCCACAGTTCTTTTGTCTACAAAATAATAAAATACTATGCAACATTTAAAAAAATATTGTATAAAAAATTATTGTACGTTGAGCTATTATTATGTACAAGATTTTGAATATTATGGAATATCAATGCATTTATTAATTACAGTTATAATCTTCATATTATAATGTTTAAAAACCAGTTGTCTTATTCATAATGTGTAATATGAAGCACAGGAAAATGTTTAGTCAAAAGAGTGTGACCATGTGTACATTTTAATGCGTGTACGAAAGAAAAATTATAAATAAAATGTTTTAGTCATTAAAAAATACTAAATCTGTCTAACTGAATTGCTTATTTCGGCATAAACAATCACATTTTGATTCATTTACATAAAAAAAATCAATCATTTCATTTAAAACCAGAGTTACAATTCAGTAATCACCGAAAGCTTTATTTCATGCCGTTTGACTAGTTCTCGTTTCTTTGTTCAGTTGGTTGGGGCAATGCGAACAGAGCGGCATGACGACCAGATTTTGAACAGGCAGCTTCAGCCAAAGCAAAACAAGTTGAGAGAATCTCCGAAGAGCAAACCACATCCATTCCCTCAATTTGAGATTCAGCTGCATTGTCTGCAGTAGTCTGGTTCACCAGCGCGGCTCATTGCATTATTGAAGCAATGAAAATTTTCGGTGAAACAGACTTCGCGTGAAGACAAAAGTGTTCTTCCAGATTAACGCAAAATGTTTCGCATTTTTAAAAAAGGGTTGTCCCTGCAACCCCTAATATCTAATTCGGGGATTTGGAAGCCAACAGGGCTGGTTGGAAGTGGATTGCTGCCTAGTGTAGTGACCTTTGGGCAGACAAGAGGCTATTGGGGAAAGGAAGGGAGGATCGGATGGAGAAGAAAGCGGCGCATTGAAATGGAGCACCGGGAGCAAATTCTGAACCCCTCGTCGCCAGTAATTGACCAGAGAGTGCCTTGGCCCAAGGATGACTTTGAGACGCTGCCCCAAGACTTGTTTGGGGAGCAGATCGAGCAACCTAGTCCAGTGGAGCTGAGGAAATCTCAGAATGGTGAGTAAAGATTAGTAGCAAATTGATTTATGGTTTAATCCAGGTGCTAATTTTATGATTGTGATTTTGCAGCTATTGTGAGTTGCATTAACAGTCAAATCAGTAGTCACACGGAAGGTAGATTGTTTGCTGTGGTGCACATCAATGGAAAGCAGTTCAAGGTTACGTCAGAAGACATTATTATAGTCCAAGAGCTCTTTCCTCCACAGCCTGGAGACATAATTCGGTTGCATAAGGTAATTTTAGTAGTGGCAGTTGTTTTCATACTGACATTAGCAAGCTGGTGTGGATACCGTAGTTTATAATGTGAAATTTCATGCACAGGTTCTGCTTGTCGGTGGGAAGGATTTCACGCTGGTTGGACGTCCACTTCTTGACCCCGATTTTGTTCGAGTTGAAGCTACAGTCATTGAAAAGACGTTGTCGTATACCAAACTGCATTTCAAGATGATAAAACGAGAGAATTGTCGACGCTTAAAATGTAAGATGAAGCATTATATGCAATTTTTTTCTATTGTTATCAGTCTAATACAGTTTCAAAATGGGTTTGTTTGCTTTGTGTAGTTTCAAAAACGCCCTACACATTGCTGAGAATTAACTTGATCGAGCTAAGGCAGCCTTTGGAAATGGTTACATCAGATGCGGAGAATGCGGCTGCAGCGGTAAAACAACAACAGTCTTCAACCGTGTAAATGTTATAGATTTATTACGTTATATATCCAGAAGTCAAGAAATAAAATTTCTTAGTCTCGTTTGTAACTTTTGTAAATCTGTCAGTGTATCTTTTTGTGTACTTTATTCATTATCACGATGGAACGCGGGATATATATTTTTTGATAGTTTCTGGTGCACATTTATTTTGTAGAGTTGCGCTGCATTTCAAAAAACAACACGTGAAAATAACACAACACGATTAACAACTATCTAGTATCATTTAGCATTTCAAAAATATGTGATTATACATTATTTATAAAGGATGCTACATGCATAGAAAGCAGAGAAAACTACTCGTTTAACTCTAAAAATCAATTCAAAAGTTAGGTTATCTTTCCCTCGCGATATTTTGGGAACAATGGTTTATTGGAGATATTACAATAACTGATATATACACGGCGAGTAAATAGCGACTGACAGGTATCAATTTATATCGACTAGAGGTACATTAGACTTCCGATTATTGTGATATGATTAATTACACGCGGGATTTTTGTATCCATCTATAGTGTACCTTTTTACAAGGGAGATTAACAGCAGAAGAAGTTTCATTACAACTGCGGTCACATTTTTTTTACCATTATAGCGCTATTGATAGTTCTTCGTGTTGATTGGTAAACTCTGTAAATTCGTGGTTGCAATGCAAATAAAATGGAGATAAAACTATTATACAGAAAAGAACAGTAAAAGATAAAAGTTCTAAAAGTTATAAAACATTATTCTTAATTATTGTAATGGTGTTGTTATATTGTTAAAAACGGATACTGTTAACATTCGTGACGCTAGTAATATATAATTAGACTTAGATAAGTCACTTGTAGTGAGTTAGTGTGAAATTGCTTGCGTTATATCAGAATAAATAAAATAAGGCTTGTGTAGTGTAAGGAATTTCACGTTTGTTAGACGCCTTCATTCTGGACATGAATGTCTTTCAAGTTGAATATTGTAGATTTTTTTAGCCACAGCACCCAGTCTTGTTTGACTCTGGTGGGCTTGTAGATTCATCGCTGTTGTCCACAACTACCACATTGCGTCGGGTAACGGGCTTTCGTTGCTGGCCTTCTGATGTAGCAACCATTCGCTCACTTAGGTCTAGAAATAGTTCCTCAATGTTGTGATTTAGTTTTGCGGAGGTTTGATAATGTTTAGCACCAACCAAAGTAGCGTAGCTGTAGTGGGTACAAGAAAAAGTTAATTTAAAAACCACTTATCAACAGCGTAGATAACACTTTAAGTAAAAGATCTATTTGTAGTTTTAAGCATGCACTCACTTTTCGGCTTCTTCCGTACTAACCGTCCTTTGACTCTCGAGATCAGTCTTATTGCCAGCGATGGAAAGGCAAATGTCGTTTCCCAGCATTTTCTTCAACTCCTTTACCCACGTTTTGACCTGATGAAACAAAAGAAAGTTTAGAAATACAATTTACTACAATTTCATGTAAGTTTATATTGCAAGTTTGTAATTAAAGAGCTCACCTTCTCAAAAGAATCTTTGTCGGTTATATCATATACAAGGATGGCACCGTTAGCATCACGATAATAAATTGGTCCTAAGGCGTGAAATCGTTCCTGTCCTGCAGTATCCCAGATCGCTAGCTGAATGCGGCGCCCAGCTAAATTAATTCGTTTTTGAAGGAAAGATGCCTAAAAAGAAGAAAACAATTAGCAATTATAACCTTATCAGAACTCCAGTGTTAACATTAAAATCATTTAAACCTTATCAGAATCCTCACCTGTAAAGTAGTGACATGCTTATCATTGAATCTATCCTCCACATATCGAAGCACCACCGAAGTCTTGCCCACACAACCCTCCCCCAGCAAAACCACCTTGAAACTGAAGGAACGCGAGGAGCCGCTGCCCATTGATGACGACGCTGCTGACACGTCCATGATTACTTGTTCAAAATCCTACCCTTAAAAATTACAAAGGCTGGTTTGTGGTCTTTTAAATATCGTCACGTTTACAATATATTTCGTCGTGTTATCAAAATACAGTAACTAAACTTGGTACATAAACTACTTTCCAAAAAAACAACCTTTGGAAGAAACACACTTAACCTTTACAATAGCTACTTATTAAGACACTTTTTTGAAAGTCAACCAGTACAAAATTATCGCAAGGTTTGATAAAACTTAAAAGATAGTGTCATAAAACTAATCATGTTTCCTCACAAGCCCAACCATCCAACCTGCGTTTTAAAGCACTCACTTGAATTCATGGGAATCTGCATTAATAATCAGCTGACTAATTAGCACACCTGGGCTACTCCTTCTAATCTGATACGTGCATACAAACACCTCTTTCCTCTCTTCCCAACAAAGTTTCTGCGTTTTTAAGGCACTTTTTATGTTCCAAAATCTCTTGTTTTTAGTCTAGATGCCCGAATTTTCAGCTGTTTTCCGCTCTACAGAAACCCTAAAATTCTCTGCCGTGCACCTCCGTGCTGGCTCAAACGTTCTAATGAAGTGGCTTTCAATTTTGTGAGCTACTTGCTACTTTATGATATGAGTAGTCTACTCTGCTAATATATTATTAGCTGATCATTGGTCATGCAAGGTGTTTGGATTAGATGGGCAGCAGCGACTACTTGGTACTTACCAGAGAGTTTACCATAAACTGAAGCATAACATGTAAAAAAAACTGGACTGGGTAGCTGTAGGATATTTATGGACAAAAAAGCCATATAAAAACGCTGCTGGTCTTAGAGTTGGATGAGCAATGCAGAAAGCAAGTTGAGCCAGAGTTGATTATGCAACGCTTTTAAAAAACAAGAACGCTGCTACTGCTTTTATGTGTACGAATTAATATCAGAACAAGTAGCGAGCACCGTTTTAGCCTTTGGAAGCTCTCTCGTATTTACTTTATGTATGCTTCATTATTTTAAAAGGATGACGATGGTAGTAACTAATGCGTCGGATGGACAAGGAGGAAGCTAGCTATAAAAACGTCAAATGCGACAGACAGACAACAGGCAATCAACTATGTATCAATTGATTGAATATCCAATTATTACCAGAATTGGTATTATGTACCTGTCTACTGTCTTGCTCAAATCTTGTATCTGTTTTATCACATTCCTTTCTCATTTGTCATGTCTGCAGAGGATTTGGGATTGTTGGGGTAATATGCTATACAAATGATTTTGCACCTGCAGTACTAAATGTGATTGAAAAGGATAAATTAACAACTGTTCTAGTGGAAGTGGTAGTTATGCTTTACGTGACAATAACTTGACATTATAAAAGCGTAGGTTGAAGGTGGGGCTTTACTACCAAATTTTATTTCCAACATCAATTTTTAAAGGCACTCGCTTGCGGAATGACAAAGGAAAGTGGAAGTCAATTTATATTTGATGTGTGTATGCCATGCATTATTCCAGAGAAACGAATATATGATAGATTCATTTGGCCTTGTACTTTTTATTACATGCTCTCTCTAGAGTGTCGTCCCAGCAGTAATAATAAATACGCTGTTGACATTAAAAAATAGTTGATTTGATAACATGCATGAGCTAGAGTGACGGAGACACAACTCAAGCTGAGAGCGTTATTACTATTAGTTGTCAGTCATGTCGAAAAACGCTTTGACTTGGAAGGATGGGAAATCCTCATTCCAGCCATGAAGCAAAATATTGACAAGAGCACGGAATACGGCGTGGAAAGCGTGGTAAGGGGGATGCCTCACAGAGGACGACTTAATGTTTTGGCCAATGTCTGCAGAAAACCGTTAGAGCAAATCTTTAGTCTTGACTGACCCCCAAATTGAAATTTGGGGCTCTGGAAGCTACTGACGATGGCAGTGGTGAGTGGTGACGTGAAGTACCATCTAGGTACCTACATTGAGCGTTTAAATCGCGTTACCAACAAGAACATTTGTTTGGCTGTGGTAGCCAATCCAACTCATTTGGAAGCTGTGGATTCCGTGGTCCATGGCAACCCGAGCGGAGACAGCGAAGGCAAGAAGGTGATGAGCATGCTGCTCCACGGAGACTCCTGTGGTCAGGGCATTGTCTTTGAAACCTTTCATCTGAGCGACCTTCCGGACTACACCACTCACGGCACTGTGCACATTGTTGTCAACAATCAAATCGGATTTACTACAGATCCCCGTCATTCCAGGTCAAGTCCTTACTGCACTGACGTGGCACGAGTGGTCAACGCTACAATTTTCCATGTCAATGCGGATGATCCCGAAGCGGTAATTCACGTTTGCAACATTGCTGCTGAATGGAGGGCTACTTTTCACAAGGACGTTGTCATTGATTTGGTGTGCTATCGAAGAAATGGTCACAATGAAATTGACGAGCCCATGGCCCATGTTCACCCAGCCATTAATGTACAGAAAAATAAAAAGCACAAAAACGGCACTGGAAAAGTACGCCAACAAACTGAGTGGGGATGGCGTGATCACTGCCCAGGAGATCAAGGACGTGAAGACGAAATACGACTGGATTTTGGAGGAGGCGTATATCGGGGCGCAGAAGGTGACCAGCATCAAGTACAAGGACTGACCTCCGAACGCTGCGGAATTCGAAATTCATAAAGGTTTAGAGCGGATTCTCAAGTCAAGAATGGAAATGGTGGAGGGCAAGCAAATGGACTGGGCGCTGGGGGGACAATGGCTTTTGACAGTTTGTTGAAGGAGGGCATTAAGTGGACAGGATGTCGAAAGAGGTACCTTCACCGACATCACGTGCTCCACCATCAAAAGGTGAACAAGGCGACGTATAGGGCCCTCTGCAATTTGTACCCCGACCAGGCGCCCTACACCGTGCGCAATAGTAGCTTGAGCGAGTTTGGCGTGCTGGGCTGTGAGTTGGGCTACTCGATGACCAATCCCAACGCGCTGGTCTGTTGGGAGGCGCAGTTTGGCGACTTTAACAACACGGCACAGTGCATTATCGATCAGTTCATTAGCTAAGGGCAGAGCAAGTGGGTACGGCAGACGGGACTGGTGATGTTGCTGCTGCATGGGATGGAGGGCAGATTGCATTGCCATTTAGAAAGCCGTTGGTGATCATGACCCCAAAAAGCTTGCTCAGGCTTCCAGAGGCAAGGTCCAGTTTCGATGAGATGCGACCTGGAAGAGAGTACCAGAGGCTGATTCCGGATGGGGCTGAGAGCGGAGTGGCTTCTAAGCTGGTATTCTGCAGTGGCAAGGTCTATTACGACTTGAAGGAGAGGCAGAGACGCCGGCTGGAGGTTGCCATTGCCCATCTGGAGCAGATCAGTTCCTTTCCCTATGACCTGGTCAAGGCGGAGGTGGACAAGTACCTCAATGCCAAGCTGCTCTGGGTGCAGGAGGAGCACAAGAATGGTGGCTGTTGGAGCTATATGCAGCCCAGGATGAGGACGCTACTTCCGGATAGAGTAAGATTATGAAGGGTAGCAAAATAAATAATTGGTTTTTGGAGTGAAAAGGATTAATTTCTTTTTGGAATGTATTTTCAGGTACGCCGGAAGACACATTTCTGCGTCAACAGCGACAGGAATCAAGCACATGCATCTCAAGGAGCAAGCCCAACTCTTCGAAGAAACCTTTGGCAATTAATTTATTCTTTCGCGGAGCATTTTGTAGTAGAAATAATGAAATTTGCAGAACTGAACAAAATTTAAGTTGGAATTTAATGCTCTAATTTTAAAATGTTCAAGGGCTGAGCTGATGATGTGAAGGGAAGGAAATTTAAAATTTAATGAAATGTAAAATTGTACGAAGGTAATTTATAATCCAATTCATGAAGAAGAATGGTGAGAGGAGAAGGATAAAAAATAAACTGAAAAGTTGTAAAAAAAAATCATGAAAATTCATTCATCAAAAACTGAATGATTTGGATTATATTATTATGATCACAGATGCCCATTTCAGTCAATCAAAATGCAACACACTTATCTCTCTGTTTAATTCACTGAACCAATTGATTTTATTCGACAAGCATTCTTCAAAAACTATGAATTTTATTAAATGTTCAAATGAGAAACATTGCAAATAGACCCCCTTTTCAGTTTTCTTCGACGACCTCCTGACCTTCGCCTTCTACGGCTCCCCCCTGGCTTCCCCATCCTTCCTCAGCCTTTGTAATCGCTTTCTCAATAGTAAAAGACATCCTGCGCAGAAGTTCCTTATCCGACCCCTTCATTTCATCAACTCTATCCCTGATGCTACTGCGTTCATCCGGCAAAAATCTGAAAGCAACAATTATGTGAAACCACTTTTAGAATCAAAAATATGTCAGGAGAAAAGACGGAAGTTTAAAACCAAGCAACACGACACAGCAATGTATTTTAGGTCACCTCTATCGTCCAAGAAAAAGCTCCAGCCGTCTCTGCACCCTATATAGATAACCTACACCAATAAGCTTAAGAATAGAGCGAGTTAAAGATCAAAAAGTAGTAAGCACCGGTAATGAAACATGGAACCATTACCTACAGACACATAACCTTACACCAATTCACATGTTCCCAAAAGAGTTCCACCACCACCACCATACATTTTATATCCATAATTCTAACTATATTACCCATTACGATCGCTCCAAAATTTGCCTATGACCTCAATCAGCTTGGACGCAGCAGCCGACCTGCACTTATCATTCCCGTCTGAGGAGTATATCTCCGATAAAGTATTAGCCACTTTTCCTGCGCCTTCCGCCGCTACAATCGTTTCGAACTTTTGTTCCGCAGACTGGTCATTCTGGCCTACCTTTTCCATTAATTTGCTCAGGTTATCAAACAAGGACCCCATACTTACCGAGGTTATTGCTATTTGGAATAATTTACTTTCAAAAAATTCTAAAAAAATAAAAATAGTTTGCGACGGAAAACTAGTTTTTCTGCAGCAAGTCTTTACCCTCTGTATGGTGTGAACTAGGTTCAGTGCTCAGGGCTGTAGCTTTGGAATTCGGTCCGCACCGTCCGTGCGGTTTGTACCGAACCAGGAGCGTTTACCATGGTTGCAAATTGCAATTTGCTTCCGACCAAAAATAAATTGCAACGTTGCAAAGTCGAAAATGGTAGAGTGCACAGTTGTCGATTGTAAAGTAAAAAATAAAAAAATGGTTCCATTCGCATTCCTTCTCACCACTCTTGACTTTGCAATTGATCATTTGCAAATAGCAACTACATGTTTATTGAAGGGTGCATCACCGAACTTACAAAAATTAAAAACTATACGAAATTGGCGTTTTGGTGCATATTAGCCTGAACATTTCACCGACTGACAAGTGACTACTAAGTGTTTAGTCTCTAAATATGAAGGATGTGAGGGGATTCCAGTGGGGAGGGGGAGGAGGGGAAAACCTTGATAACTCTAAGGAAAAAGAAGACTTGATTTGAGTTTACTCAGCTGAACAATAGTGAGCAACATTCATGAAAAATCCATCTGTCGATGATGACGACATTTTTGACAATTTGCGATGGATTTGTTTTTGCCAAATTGTGGGATTTCCGAGTATTTTTTGAGCTATTGACTCCACCATAATAAATATAATTGTCGCAGTACCCTTTTTAACTCCACCTGTCGTAGTAAATTCTAATTCCACAAGGAGACTCTAAGGCCTTAGGGATTTCCTGTTTAGGGATGACCCCTTAGGGTTCTAGAATTCTAATTTATAAATACTATTTCGTTACAAGCTTAAAAACTAAGGTATAGAGTGTTCTGTGTATAGTATCTCCATTCTTTTGAATTTTCGCATTTAGTGAAGGCGAACGACTAATCGTGATTCCAAAACGATATCCGATTTTTGATTAAAACGTTTGGGTAATAAGAAAAACCGATTCGATTTTCCAAAACATTTTCGATTCCGGTCCGATTAGTATTTAAAACGTTTGGTAATGGTAATCGGCAAAATTGCCATTTTGCCAACCACAGAACGGATCGGGAGCGGTGATATGATTTGTGGTCGGTACGAAACTGCTATAAGGGAAGGGGCTGGATCGGATTGGTCGTCCCGTGCAAAAGTTGCAGCACTGGTAGCGTGTATCAGGCACTCAAAATCCGCGGCACTCAAAATCCCACATGCTTTCTGACCATCTGATCTGACTCTTCAGCTCTGTGGATTTTGGGGCTTTTGGAGATTTTTTGGGAATTTTGAGGTGGTTTTAGTTTTAGGTGGATTGGTGTGTGGAGGGAATTGGAGGTGAATTTTGAGGTGATTTGGTTGAGGGGGGTTAGAGAGGAAAAGTGGTTTGGAGGAGATGAGGTGACGCATGATTTGAGTGCTGGGTGTAATGGGTATTTTGGTGATTTTTTTGGGATTTTTTAGTTGGGAAGGTAATTAGTGAGTGGTTGGGTTAGGGAGGAGATTTTGTGGTGGGGGGTCAAGGGGTTAGTAAGTGGTAAGGAGGTGGTTATGTGGGGGCTTGTGATTTTTGGGTGAGTTTGATTGGTGTGGCGGTGGTGGAGGTGACGAAACGGAATGATGTCAAGTTAGATTTTAAAGTGGTTTATTTATTTATTTTGTGAATTTTGCAGATTATCTGATTTTTAACTGTCCACGAGTTAAAACCAATCATGTACCGTTTCGTGGCCAACTCGTCCTCTGCCGCGGTGGCAGCAGTAAACAACGTACTGAAAACCAGAGCCGCAAGCCGCAGCCCTTGACAGTTCCACGAAAAAGAACCTGGTCCAAAGTCTGACTCGGGCTTCGTCAACACAAAAGTAGTATTCAACCGCCGCCCAAAGCTCAGCCGAGCCCTTTTTAAACGGCAGTTCGGGAACTTACGTGGAGGAAATGTATAATGCGTGGTTAGCGGATCCTAGTTCTGTCATGCGGTGAGTTCAATTAATTAATTGAGTAATTAACTGTTAGAATAGCTAATTAATTGTCCATTTTTTTAAGGAGTTGGGACGCCTTTTTCCGGAATGCTTATGGAGGAACTCAGCCAGGTGAGGCGTATCAAAGACCACCCAATTTGGCCACTCCAGAACTAAACATTTTACATTGCCTGCATTCACAGGAGGTGCGCTAGTCCCCTCTGGAGCTCCCGGGATGTCCATGGGAATGCCGAGCGAGAAAGTGATTGATGATCATTGGCGGTGCAGGCCATTATTAGAAGTTATCAGGTCAGGGAAAGAATTTATAAAATACATAATTTATTAATTACTTGTGGTTTTGTGCTAATGATTGATTGTTTGGTGATTGAGGAGGTAAAATTGTTCGCCAAAAACCTTTCTAAATGACAATGATAATCAATTCTTCAAAACTATTTTGTACATTTTTATGTAACTTTTCTGCAAGCTGCATGATCACTTTTTGTGAAGTTGAAGTAATTGCACGTTATCCTTTCTGTAAAAATAATTACATGTGTGAGCTTCTCTCTTTCATTTCCGGTGTTTCTGTAATAATTTTTATGAAAAGTGCTGCTTTTTTAAAAGGAAAATAGGCAGATTTTGAGTTACTTTTTGTAAAAATTCATTTTTATGAGGGTTTCATGAAGATTTTTAGTTAATTTTTTATTTTATCGTTTCTTCATTATCTTTGGGGATTTAAATGTGAGATTAGGCTCGTGGACATCACATCGCTAGTCTGGACCCTCTAGGCATTAACTTTGCAGATTTGCACAAAGACGATGCAGAGGCGAAGAAGATTGTGGTCAGAAATTACATGGAGGGTTATGGTTAGTTTCTGACAAAAAATTCATAATTTTTATAGTGTGCACTTGGTAAATTAATTGTTCAGCTCTGATTGTTCTTTCTGTTTTAATCCTTTACTGCTGCACTTCAATTTTTAATACACTTTCTTTATGCTGCACTACTGACTTGAATGGATAGAGCTGACTTAACTTTAAATCAATTTTAATGAACGAAAACTAACTTGAAGATAACTTAGGATTATTTGAATGGCTTGGCATGTATTATAAGTTGGTTTTGTGCTGTGAAATAACTGTACACTGCTTTTTGCATTGTTTTGTGAATAATTATTTGGTTTGGTTGCTGTTGTGCTTTTTGAAAGGGTGAAATAGACTGGTTAATTGTCTTTAGGCAGATCTCTGTTCTTTCTGTGTAGCTGTTTTGTGGGGATAATCATTAATTGTTAATATTTAAGCTTTTTCTGTGTAAAATGCTCCAAAAAATAATGTTTACAAAGTGAAAAGAAAGTGAAAGGAGGAAAAAGGCGAACTAATTTCTAAATCCGTTTTAAAGAAAAATTAACTACAATATAGTTAATTGATTTTTTAGATAAATTCTAAATTAATTTGTGGAAATGCAGATTCGTGGGCATAACATAGCTGATCTGGCTGGATCAGTCAAGTATTTCTAGTGCTGATCTTGACGAGTCCACCCCTACTACACAAAAGTTACGGGTTTGGTAAATGTTTCTCATTTCTCTTTACAAACTCTATTCAATTTACTAAACCAAATCAGCTACACTTTTTTCTGTCTTTTGCTTCTCTGCACCAAAAAATCAGTATCATAACCAGGTATTTCCAAAAGCATAGGTAATTATCTATTTTTGCAAAATTGTAACAAGAGAATAGAAGTAACAAGAGAAGAGAATAGATACAAGCAGAGCGATATAGTGTAGTAGAGATAACTTGTAAAAGAAGCAAGAAAGACAGCCAAACAGTTTTAATATTAAATATTTTCTTGGTATACTTGGCCAAACTTGGTATACAGACACAATAGCACCTCAGCCACAACCGTATTGAATTTCAGGTCAATAGGTCAACTCTAGGTCAGAGGTCACAGCGATATCACAACTTTTTATAATAGAACCTATAGCATGCAACACAACTTTAGGTCAGTTATTGACCAGCATTAAACAGGTTGTTAAAATTCGGATTTTACGGCCTGGACGATACTTAACTATTCTATGTTAGAGCTTTATTGTTCTTAACTTTTCGTTTGATTAGTCATCACTTCGAAAAAACCACTTGGCAAATCATTTAAACCAGCTTTTTACACGTTTTTATTCACGCACTACTCAAAAAAAAACTACCATCATCAATACCAAAACTACCATTTTTAATAGAAGTTTAGAGATTTTAGAAACAATTAATCCGAAACTAATTCATGATTCATGAGTTTAGTGAGTTTTTTAGAAAAAAATAACCGTTTTTAGTAAAAAAAACTTTAAAAAAGTGTGATGCATATTTTAAGTAGTCAGCTCTGTCTAGTCCACATTTTCCCTAATTTCCTCTGCACTTCAAAAAAATATTTATGAAAGGAAACTAACTGACTGTTTTTGTTTCTCTTTGCCCCATCTGCCTTCATCCCCTCCACAGGTAGAGGAATAGGACATAGCAGCTACCTGCCACCACCTTCATAGGCGGAAAGGAAAAGCAACCCACCCTCCGTGAGATCATAAAGCGTCTCGAAACTCCTACTGCCGCAGCAACTGGATCCGCCAACCCCGGCATCTTGGAATTTGACACAGAAACCAAACGCCTGATCCTTGTCCGTCTCAATCGAGCCACCTGACTGGAAGCCTTTCTTGCCAAAAAATGGAGAAGTGAAAACGGTTTGGACTTGAAGGGTGCGAGATCCTCGTTCCAGCCAGGAAGCAAGTTATTGACAAGAGCACAGAATATGGCGTGGAAAGCGTTGTGATGGGCATGCCCACAGAGGACGACTTAACGTTTTGGCCAATGTGTGCAGAAAACCGTTAGAACAGATTTTCAGTCATTTGCGGCTCAGGAAGCTACGGACGATGGCAGTGGTGACGTGAAGTACCATCTAGGTACCTACATTGAGCGTTTGAATCGCGTTACCAACAAGAACATTCGTTTGGCTGTGGTAGCCAATCCAAGTCATTTGGAAGCTGTGGATCCCGTGGTCCAAGGCAAAACCCGAGCGAAGGCAAGAAGGTGATGAGCATGCTGCTCCACGGGACGCTGCATTCTGTGGTCAGGACATTGTCTTTGAAACCTTTCATCTGAGCGACCTTCCGGACTACACCACTCACGGCACTGTGCACATTGTTGTCAACAATCAAATCGGATTTACTACAGATCCCCGTCATTCCAGGTCAAGTCCTTACTGCACTGACGTGGCAAGAGTGGTCAACGCTACAATTTTCCATGTCAATGCGGATGATCCCGAAGCGGTAATTCACGTTTGCAACATTGCTGCTGAGTGGAGGCCCTCCATTGGAAGGCTGTTTTTCACAAAGACGTTGTCATTGATTTGGTGTGCTATCGAAGAAATGGACATAATGAAATTGACGAACCCATGTTTACCCAGCCATCAATTTACAGAAAATAAGAAACACGAAAACGGCACTGAAAAAGTACGCCTACAAACTGCTAGCGACAAACCCACATATAAGACCTATATAATTTATATTGTGTATGAAGTTTGAAGAAAAAATGTTATTTTTTAAACTGAAATTTTATTTCATCCCATGGAATAAATTATGATGTGCCAGAAGACTGGATATTTACCCAATTGTCTGTTTTCTCAAAAAATGTCGTTTTGCGTCGCTGAAATAATCGAAGGCAATGTAATGCTCCAAAACTCCCTGTTTTCATTCATTTGTAACTTTTTAAGCTTATCTAAATGTTTTTATTATTTACGTATATTTAAAATCCAGAGAAAAATTAACATTTGTTATACTGTCTACATTAGTTGTCAGTTATTGACAACTAGAATCTAGTTTTAAATTACAATTTTTGTTTTCATGCAATAAGTTAACATTATTTCTTATCAATAAGTGCAAATAATTCTGTTGAGTTTCCTGTTAGTAGAGCACGTTCAAAAGCTGCTTGAATGCATTCGCTGTAATCCGAACGTGTAACGTTCTCATTCCATGGAAGCTCCATCTCAATCCTAAGCTTATCACTTCGCAGACTATCCCAAAATAATTCCTCCTCTTGTCCATTCTCCAACTCAAACAATTTCTGGGTACAGGCACACCCCCTCCATCTAAATTTTCTAAGCTTACTTAGCTTGCCCAAACATTTCCCCAAAGCCCTAACGTTCACCCTACTGCCATGTTGCATTTCCAACACCTCCAAACCTGGCCACAAGCTCACCACCTCCTCCAACTGCTCATCCCCCAAAATCAGTCCCTTCAACCAAGTCAAACTGGGCATCACCCCAGCCATTTTTCTCCAGCTTTGAAGCTCCATAGTCCAATCCATTTCCCACCTTGTCAAGTTTAAAAAGCCTTTAAACGGAGATTGAACGTTAATCCTCTCCCAATTGGTTGCCTTTACCAAATCTGTTTTGTGGAGGGGGTTTGCCCTCCTTCCATTCTCCTCTCTGAGTAAATGGTGAATCCGTTGTCCTTTCCACTTGTCTTCATAGCATGTAGTATTCCAGCTAAACCGAACTAGCTGGGGACTATAATCCCTTAAAAAATCCAAGCTGTTACTTACGTTCCCCCAAAGCTCTAACCGTTCAACCCAACCCAATACATCAAATTTTTGAGGAAACTGGGTCGCGAAGGGTGCGCGATACAGCACCAACTCCCTCACACAAATGGATATCCATGTCCAATTGAATAGCGCTATCAAATCCCGCTCCGCAAATAAAGGGTCCAGTCCCAAGTCAAAAGCAACACTGGTCAACTGGGCAAAGGAGTACACCTGGCCTAGACCGTGAACGTCTTTCACCCTTGATGCAAATTCCACCGTGCTAAGCACGCCATAATCCTGCGCTTTTTGCGAAAAATCCAGAAGGTCAAGGTGGCAGAGTGTGCCAATCACTTGGCCAATTTCATGAAACCAGAACAGCTCCCAAAAGTAGCCTCGTACAGAGGGTGGGGGCAATCCTATAGTCGGATCTGATCTGATTCGATAGCCTAATTCTTTTGCCACTTTTTCGGGGGAATATTTACGCTGTAGATGCTGAATAAAGGGATCATTGTCCCCGCCCAGGGGGGTCAGCGCAAGTGGCGGGAGTTCCCCAGTTTCTGCCCCTGGCTCGGCATAACCACGGATTTTCAAAGTGTTCAGGTTTGGCAGCATGGCCAGAAGTGGACCCCAAAAACGAATGGCCCGTTGCCCTTCAACTTGCTCTAAACTGACCTCTAAACTGGTCACTTTTTGGTGCTGGTAACCTTCGGGGTAATAGGGTACATTGCGGCTCCTCAGTGTCCAGTTGGTGTAGTGTCGGAATTCCTGAACGTCCCTCCGAGCCCGGAGCCAGTTGCCCCTGCCCGAAAATTGCATCCAGTGCTGGTTAGCCACACGAAGTGCCTCCAAAGCTTCATCCTCCACCACACAATGTTTCAGCGTGAGCTGCTCCAAATGAGCGACCTCTTTAAGAAAGGTCTCCTGAAAGACCCACACTGTCTTTGTAAATCGACAGTTGCTTAGTGTTAATATTTTCACCCATTGGAACATTGGACTGGTCCAAAACCAGTGGTCTATCGTGCTCATTTCTCCATTCAAAAGTGTCCAACGATACAAGGTGAGCTTGCTCAGGGATCTTGGACAGGTAACCATTTGCACCACAACGGGATCTTCAGCTTGGTACTGTTCATAGAACTCCATCAAACTGATCCCATTTCCCCCGGAAATGGCTGGACTGCGTCCTTCAGAACTATAGTCCAGCACTGGATACTTGTCCGTTTGCTCCCACCTCTTGGCACAAGCACGTAACCAGCTTTTACAGACCAATCTATTTCTCTTTAAAAAGTCCACCCCCTCACCACACTGAGAAAGGACTTTGAGCACTAAAAAGTTTTCCAGGGGATGAGGAGTCACCTCCACACATTTCTCTTCCATTTCTTTTTTTAAAAATTCTCAACTTAAAAACAAGCTGTGAGTGTGATACTGTACGTGCCCAGTTTTCTACTGAACTATCCATTCCCTTCAGAAATATGTACTCAGAAACTTTCTACAAATCCTTTCAGAAACCTAAGATAGCAAGGCTACATACAGAATATAATATATAGCATTTTAAGAAGGTATATATATACCTATACATATTATGTACACATACTTTCCTAAAAATGCTCTTGAAAGTCAATAAAGCTTTAAGAAAGAATAGTTAAGTATCGTCCAGGCCGTAAAATCCGAATTTTAACAACCTGGTTTAATGCTGGTCAAAAACTGACCTAGAATTATGCATCGTACGCTGTAAAACTGCTATATCTGAAAATTAAGGTCCTGAACCAGGGCCTTAAAGCTAGAATTGTAACAAACTGGTTGTTAGTCTGTTATGCTGGTTAAAAACTAACCTAAAATTATGTTTCGCATGCCATAGGTTCTATTATAAAACGTTGTGACATCGCTGTGACCTTTGATCTAGAGTTGACCTATTGACCTGAAATTCAATTGGGTTGTGGCTGAGGTTGTAATTGTGTCTGTACACCAAGTTTGGCTGTAAAATTACGTGTCGGACAGCATGTACGCTGTAAAACTGCTGTATCTGGCAGTTAAGGTCCTGAATCAGGGCCTTAAAGCACGAATTTTAACAAACTGGTTGTAAATTCCTAATGCTGGTTAAAAACTAACCTAAAATCATGTGTCGCATGCCATAATTTCTATTATAAAAAGTTGTGACATGTTGTGACCTCTGATCTAGAGTTGACCTATTGACCTGAAATTCAATTGGGTTGTGGCTGAGGTGCTATTGTATCTGTATACCAAGTTTGGTTGTAATTGGTCGAGCCGTTACTGTGTAAATTGCATACGGGCGGACGGCCGGCCGGAGCACAATATTATCAAGTATCTTGGCCGATACTTAATAAAAGTACACTTCAGACTCTGAAGTTCAGAGACATGCACTATGTCCGCAAAATATGAACCAGATAACCAGAAAACTAAAAAACAAAACCAAATCTCCAAAGCACGCATTTTCTTTAGTACGCTTTAAAAGTCATTTTAAAATTTAAAGCCTTAACTTATCCGATTTTTTAATTAATACAAGTAATAATATTAATACAAGGCCAAGTTACTTGATAATATTGTACTCCGGCCGGCCGTCCGCCCGTATGCAATTTACACAGCAACGGCTGGCGATTACAACCAAACTTGGTATACAGATAGTATACATACATATACATCATCCACAACTCTACTGAGGTCAACTCTAGGTCGGAGGTCACAGTGATTTCACAACTTTTTAAAATAGTATCTATAGCATGCGACACATGATTAGAGGTCAGTTTTTGACAAGCGTTACAGATTAACAACAAGTTTGTTACAATTCGTGCTTTAAGGGCCTGATTCAGGACCTTAATTGCCAGATACAGCAGTTTTACAGCGTACGATGCATAATTTTCTGTCAGTTTTTGACCAGCATTAAACCAGGTTGTTAAAATTCGGATTTTACGGCCTGGACGATACTTAACTATTCCTCCTTAGAGCTTTATTAGTAAGCTTGTCTTACTACTAATTTTACATGGTCCATTTTTTGTTAGAGGCGCCATCCATTAATGGCATCACTTTTATGGGTCGGTGGGTCACTCGGGTCAGAAGGTGACGGCCTATGTAAAGTGCCCTATCCTCTAATGTTAAAAAATAGTGACAGGGGTCAGTGGGTCACTCGAAAAATCGGGTTTTTAAAGTGACGTCATTAGTGGACGAAGCCAGAACGATAACTCAATCCCAAAATTGATTTTTGGAATTCTGATTTCACCAAAACCTTCATAATCATTAGGAGACAAAAATGACGAGAGGGATTTTTGAAATTCGAATTCTAAGGGTCAAAGGTCACGACGATTTCAAAAATTTACAATGTGACATATAGCATGCGACACATGATTCTAGGTCAGTTTTTGATTAAACTAACGAATATGTACTCCAATTTCAAAAATTCGAAATCGTCTGACCGTTATTCGAATTTTAAATCTTGTGGACACGCTAACTCAATCCCAGAAATTACTTTTGAAATTCTGTTTTCACAAAAACATTCCTGATTACTAAGAGAAGAAAATGACGAGAGGGATTTTTGAAATTCGAATTCTAAGGGTCAAAGGTCACGACGATTTCAAAAATTTACAATGTGACATATAGCATGCGACACATGATTCTAGGTCAGTTTTTGAACAAACAAACGAATATGTACTCTAATTTCAAAAATTCGAAATCGTCTGACCGTTATTCGAATTTTAAATCTTGTAGACACGCTAACTCAATCCCAAAATTGATTTTTGAAATTCCGTTTTTATCAAAAGTTTCTTGGTCATTAGGAGACGAAAATGACGAGACGGATTTTCGAAATTCGAATTCTAAGGTCAAAGGTCACGACGGATTTTTAAATTCCTTCAGTGGCCTATGGCATGCGACACATGATTATACGTCAGTTTTTGGCCAAATTAACGAATATGTTGTCAATTTGCCAAAATTCGAAATTGCTGGGCACTTACAGCCGCTCTAATTCTAAGCATAAAGGATGTTTTAATTATGGTATATTTGAAATGAATTTGAAACTTCGGCAAGCTTACTCTCTACTACATGATTACCATGTTTTATTTAATTTTTAAAGTTCTTACTTATTTAACGATTTCAAAAATGTTCGAAAAAAATATTCCATTGGCTACAATAGCAGTGCCAAAATCGAATGAATTCTATTTTTCCAAAATTAGAGATACACAATACTAATACGCGTATCATAAAAAGTTTGCCACGCATGAGTCAATCTTTATAACATACAAAATAGCGTATCCAGGTACAATTAAGGCTACCCACGTTCATTTATGGTTTCCACCGTATGATAAGGTTACCCACGAACAAATATGGTTCTACACGAACAGTTAAGGTTAGTCTCGTGTTATTGAATATCGCTAAGATACTTGATAATTATGTCGGCCGTCCGTCCTTAATAGCACGTGGGTAACCTTAATTGCACGTGGGTAACCTTAATTGCACGTGGGTAACCTTAATTGCACGTAAATAACCTTAATTGCACGTGGGTAACCTTAATTGCACGTGGATAACCTCAGTCGCATGTGGGTAACCTTAATTGCACGCGAAGAACCTTAATCGAAAGTGGGTAACCTGAATTGCATGTGTGTAACCTTAATAGCACGTGTGTAACCTAAACTGCACGTGGATAATCTTAATTGCCCGTGGGTAACCTTAATTGCAAACCTTAATTGCCCGTGGGTAACCTTAATTGAACGTGGATAACCTGAATTGCATTTGTGTAACCTTAATTGAACGTGGGTAACCTTAGTTGCAAGTAAATAACCTTAATTGCACGTAAATAACCTTAATTGCACGTGGGTAACCTTAATTGCACGTGGGTAACCTTAATTGCACGTAAATAACCTTAATTGCACGTAAATGACTTTTATTGCACGTAAATAACCTCAATTGCACGTAAATAACCTTGATTGCACGTGGGTAACGTTAATTGCACGTGGGTAACCTCAGTCTCACGTGGGAAGCCTTAATTGCATGTGGGTAGCCTTAATTGCACGCGAAGAACCTTAATCGAAAGTGGGTAACCTGAATTGCATGTGTGTAACCTTAATAGCACGTGTGTAACCTAAATTGCACGTGGATAACCTTAATTGCCCGTGGGTAACCTTTATTGCCCGTTGGTAACCTTAATTGAACGTGGGTAGCCTTAATTGCACGTGGGTAACCTCAGTCGTACGTGGGTAACCTTAATCGCATGTGGGTAGCCTTAATTGCACGCGAGGAACCCTAATCGAACGTAGGTAACCTGAATTGCATGTGTGTATCCTTAATTGAACGTGGGTAACCTTAATTGCACGTAAATAACCTTAATTGCACGTAAATAACCTTAATTGAACTGAGGTAACCTTAACTGCATGTGGGTAACCTTAACTGCACGTGGGTAACCTCAGTCGTACGTGGGTAGCCTTAATTGCACGTGGGTAGCCTTAATTGCACGCGAGGAACCTTAATCGAACGTGGGTAACCTGAATTGCATGTGTGTAACCTAAATTGCACGTGGATAATCTTAATTGCCCGTGGGTAACCTTAATTGAACGTGGATAACCTGAATTGCATCTGTGTAACCTTAATTGAACGTGGGTAACCTTAGTTGTACGTAAATAACCTTAATTGCACGTGGGTAACCTTAATTGCACGTAAATAACCTTAGTTGCACGTAAATAACCTTAATTGCACGTCAATAACCTTAATTGCACGTGGGTAACCTTAATTGCACGTGGATAACCTCAGTCGCATGTGGGTAACCTTAATTCCATGTGTGTAACCTTAATAGCACGTGTGTAACCTAAACTGCACGTGGATAATCTTAATTGCCCGTGGGTAACCTTAATTGCAAACCTTGATTGCCCGTGGGTAACCTTAATTGAACGTGGATAACCTGAATTGCATTTGTGTAACCTTAATTGAACGTGGGTAACCTTAGTTGCAAGTAAATAACCTTTATTGCACGTAAATAACCTTAATTGCACGTAAATAACCTTAATTGCAAATCTTGATTGCCCGTGGGTAACCTTAATTTATATTTGTGTAACCTTAGTTGAACGTGGGTAACCTTAATTGCACTTGGGTAACTTTAATTGCACGTAAATATCCTTAATTGCACGTAGGTAACCTTAATTGCAAACCTTTATTGCCCGTTGGTAACCTTAATTGCACGTGGGTAACCTCAGTCGTACGTGGGTAACCTTAATTGCATGTGGGTAGCCTTAATTGCACGCGAGGAACCTTAATCGAACGTAGGTAACCTGAATTGCATGTGTATATCCTTAATTGAACGTGGGCAACCTTAATTGCACGTAAATAACCTTAATTGCACGTAAATAACCTTAATTGCACGTAAATAACCTTAATTGAACTGAGGTAACCTTAACTGCATGTGGGTAACCTTAACTGCATGTGGGTAACCTTAATTGCACGTGGGTAACCTCAGTCGTACGTGGGTAGCCTTAATTGCACGCCAGGAACCTTAACTGCATGTGGGTAACCCTAATTGCACGTGGGTAAACTCAGTCGTACGTGGGTAGCCTTAATTGCACGCGAGGAACCTTAATCGAACGTGGGTAACCTGAATTGCATATGTGTAACCTAAATTGCACGTGGATAATCTTAATTGCCCGTGGGTAACCTCAATTGCAAACCTTGATTGCCCGTGGGTAACCTTAATTGAACGTGGATAACCTGAATTGCATTTGTGTAACCTTAATTGAACGTGGGTAACCTTAGTTGCACGTAAATAACCTTAATTGCACGTAAATAACCTTAATTGCACGTAAATAACCTTAATTGAACTGAGGTAACCTTAACTGCATGTGGGTAACCTTAACTGCATGTGACTACCTTAACTGCATGTGGGTAACCTTAATTGCACGTGGGTAACCTCAGTCGTACGTGGGTAGCCTTAATTGCACGCGAGGAACCTTAGCTGCATGTGGGTAACCCTAATTGCACGTGGGTAACCTCAGTCGTACGTGGGTAGCCTTAATTGCACGCGAGGAACCTTAATCGAACGTGGGTAACCTGAATTCCATGTGTGTAACCTAAATTGCACGTGGATAATCTTAATTGCCCGTGGGTAACCTTAATTGCAAACCTTAATTGCACGTAAATAACCCTAATTGCACGTAAATAACCCTAATTGCACGTAAATAACCTTAATTGCACGTGGGTAACCTTAATTGCACGTAACTAACCTTAATTGCACGTAAATAACCTTAATTGCACGTGGGTAACCTTAATTGCACGTAAATAACCTTAATTGCACGTAAATAACCTTAATTGCACGTAAATAACCTGAATTGCACGTGGGTAACCTTAATTGCACGTGGGTAACCTCAGCCGCATGTGGGTAACCTTAATTGCACGCGAAGAACCTTAATCGAAAGTGGGTAACCTGAATTGCATGTGTGTAACCTGAATAGCACGTGTGTAACCTAAACTGCACGTGGATAATCTTAATTGCCCGTGGGTAACCTTAATTGCTAACCTTGATTGCCCGTGGGTAACCTTAATTGAACGTGGATAACCTTAATTGCACGTGGGTAACCTTAATTGCAAATCTTGATTGCCCGTGGGTAAGCTAAATTGAACGTGGATAACCTGAATTGCATTTGTGTAACCTTAATTGACCATGGGTAAGCTTAATTTATATTTGTGTAACCTTAGTTGAACGTAGGTAACCTGAATTGCATGTGTGTATCCTTAATTGAACGTGGGTAACCTCAATTGCACGTGAATAACCTTAATTGCACGTAAATAACCTTAATTGCAAGTAAATAACCTTAATTGAACTGAGGTAACCTTAACTGCATGTGGGTAACCTTAACTGCATGTGGATAACCTTAATTGCACGTGGGTAACCTCAGTCGTACGTGGGTTACCTTAATTGCACGTGGGTAGCCTAAATTGCACGTGGATAATCTTAATTGCCCGTGGGTAACCTTAATTGAACGTGGATAACCTGAATTGCACTTGTGTAACCTTAATTGCACGTAAATAACCTGAATTGCACGTGGGTAACATTAATTGCACGTGGGTAATCTCAGTCGCATGTGGGTAACCTAAATTGCACGCGAAGAACCTTAATCGAAAGTGGGTAACCTGAATTGCATGTGTGTAACCTTAATAGCACGTGTGTAACCTAAACTGCACGTGGATAATCTTAATTGCCCGTGGGTAACCTTAATTGCAAACCTTGATTGCCCGTGGGTAACCTTAATTGAACGTGGATAACCTTAATTGCATTTGTGTAACCTTAATTGAACGTGGGTAACCTTAGTTGCACGTAAATAACCTTAATTGCACGTAAATAACCTTAATTTCACGTAAATAACCTGAATTGCACGTGGGTAACCTTAATTGCACGTGGGTAACCTCAGTCGCGTGTGGGTAACCTTAATTGCACGCGAAGAACCTTAATCGAAAGTGGGTAACCTGAATTGCATGTGTGTAACCTTAATAGCACGTGTGTAACCTAAACTGCACGTGGATAATCTTAATTGCCCGTGGGTAACCTTAATTGCAAACCTTGATTGCCCGTGGGTAACCTTAATTGAACGTGGATAACCTTAATTGCATTTGTGTAACCTTAATTGAACGTGGGTAACCTTAGTTGCAAGTAAATAACCTTAATTGCACGTAAATAACCTTAATTGCACGTGGGTAACCTTAATTGCACGTAAATAACCTTAATTGCACGTGGGTAACCTTAATTTCTCGACAGGCCATCAGACACCGTGTATCAGACATCAAAAATTTGACTTGCGACTGATTACATAGTATTAGATGAGGTAACCTTAATTGCACGTGGGTAACCTTAAGTGCAAATGGGTAACCTTAATTGCACGTGGGTAACCTTAAATGAACTGAGGTAACCTTAATTGCATGTGGGTAACTATAGTTGCACGTGGGTAACCTTAAATGAACTGAGGTAACCTAAATTGCATGTGGGTAATTATAGTTGCACGTGGGTAGCCTTAATTGCACGTGGGTAACCTTAATTGAACGTGGGTAACCTTAATTGCACGTGGGTAACTTTAATTGCACGTAGGTAACCTTAATTGCAAACCTTTATTGCCCGTTGGTAACCTTAATTGAACGTGGGTAGCCTTAATTGCACGTGGGTAACCTCAGTCGTACGTGGGTAACCTTAATTGCATGTGGGTAGCCTTAATTGCACGCGAGGAACCTTAATCGAACGTAGGTAACCTGAATTGCATGTGTGTATCCTTAATTCAACGTGGGTAACCTTAATTGCACGTAAATAACCTTAATTGCACGTAAATAACCTTAATTGCACGTAAATAACCTTAATTGCACGTAAATAACCTTAATTGAACTGAGGTAACCTTAACTGCATGTGGGTAACCTTAACTGCATGTGACTACCTTAACTGCATGTGGGTAACCTTAATTGCACGTGGGTAACCTCAGTCGTACGTGGGTAGCCTTGATTGCACGTGAGGAACCTTAACTGCATGTGGGTAACCCTAATTGCACGTGGGTAACCTCAGTCGTACGTGGGTAGCCTTAATTGCACGTGGGTAACCTCAGTCGTACGTAGGTAACCTGAATTGCATGTGTGTATCCTTAATTCAACGTGGGTAACCTTAATTGCACGTAAATAACCTTAATTGCACGTAAATAACCTTAATTGCACGTAAATAACCTTAATTGAACTGAGGTAACCTTAACTGCATGTGGGTAACCTTAACTGCATGTGACTACCTTAACTGCATGTGGGTAACCTTAATTGCACGTGGGTAACCTCAGTCGTACGTGGGTAGCCTTGATTGCACGTGAGGAACCTTAACTGCATGTGGGTAACCCTAATTGCACGTGGGTAACCTCAGTCGTACGTGGGTAGCCTTAGTTGCACGCGAGGAACCTTAATCGAACGTGGGTAACCTGAGTTGCATGTGTGTAACCTTAATTGCACGTAAATAACCTGAACTGCACGTGGGAAACCTTAATTGCACGTGGGTAACCTCAGTCGCATGTGGGTAACCTTAATTGCACGCGAAGAACCTTAATCGAAATTGGGTAACCTGAATTGCATGTGTGTAACCTTAATAGCACGTGTGTAACCTAAACTGCACGTGGATAATCTTAATTGCCCGTGGGTAACCTTAATTGCTAACCTTGATTGCCCGTGGGTAACCTTAATTGAACGTGGATAACCTTAATTGCACGTGGGTAACCTAAATTGAACGTGCGTAACCTTAATTGCAAATCTTGATTGCCCGTGGGTAATCTAAATTGAACGTGGATAACCTGAATTGCATTTGTGTAACCTTAATTGACCATGGGTAAGCTTAATTTATATTTGTGTAACCTTAGTTGAACGTAGGTAACCTGAATTGCATGTGTGTATCCTTAATTGAACGTGGGTAACCTCAATTGCACGTGAATAACCTTAATTGCACGTAAATAACCTTAATTGCAAGTAAATAACCTTAATTGAACTGAGGTAACCTTAACTGCATGTGGGTAACCTTAACTGCATGTGGATAACCTTAATTGCACGTGGGTAACCTCAGTCGTACGTGGGTAGCCTTAATTGCACGTGGGTAGCCTAAATTGCACGTGGATAATCTTAATTGCCCGTGGGTAACCTTAATTGAACGTTGATAACCTGAATTGCACTTGTGTAACCTTAATTGAACGTGGGTAACTTTAGTTGCACGTAAATAACCTTAATTGCACGTAAATAACCTTAATTGCACGTAAATAACCTGAATTGCACGTGGGTAACCTCAGTCGCATGTGGGTAACCTTAATTGCACGCGAAGAACCTTAATCGAAAGTGGGTAACCTGAATTGCATGTGTGTAACCTTAATAGCACGTGTGTAACCTAAACTGCACGTGGATAATCTTAAATGCCCGTGGGTAACATTAATTGCAAACCTTGATTGCCCGTGGGTAACCTTAATTGAACGTGGATAACCTTAATTGCATTTGTGTAACCTTAATTGAACGTGGGTAACCTTAGTTGCAAGTAAATAACCTTAATTGCACGTAAATAACCTTAATTGCACGTGGGTAACCTTAATTGCACGTAAATAACCTTAATTGCACGTGGGTAACCTTAAGTGCAAATGGGTAACCTTAATTGCACGTGGGTAACCTTAAATGAACTGAGGTAACCTTAATTGCATGTGGGTAACTATAGTTGCACGTGGGTAACCTTAAATGAACTGAGGTAACCTAAATTGCATGTGGGTAATTATAGTTGCACGTGGGTAGCCTTAATTGCACGTGGGTAACCTTAATTGAACGTGGGTAACCTTAATTGCCCGTGGGTAACCTTAATTGCACGTGGGTAGCCTTAATTGCACGTGGGTAACCTTAATTGCATGTGGGTAGCCTTAATTGCACGCGAGGAACCTTAATCGAACGTGGGTAACCTTAATTGCATGTGTGTGACCTAAATTGCACGTGGATAATCTTAATTGCCCGTGGGTAACCTTAATTGCACGTGGGTAACCTTAATTGAACGTGGGTAACCTTAATTGCCCGTGGGTAGCCTTAATTGCACGTGGGTAACCTTAATTGCACGTGGGTAACCTTAATTGCACGTGGGTAACCTTAATTGCACGTGGGTAACCTTAATTGCACGTGTGTAGCCTTAATTGCACGTGGGTAGCCTTAATTGCACGTGGGTAACCTTAATTGCACGTGTGTAGCCTTAATTGCACGGGAGGAACCTTAATCGAACGTGGGTAACCTTAATTGCATGTGTGTGACCTAAATTGCACGTGGATAATCTTAATTGCCCGTGGGTAACCTTAATTGCACGTGGGTAACCTTAATTGCTCGTGGGTAACCTAAATTGCCCGTGGACAGCCTTAATTGCACGTGGGTAACCTTAATTGCATATGGGTAACCTCAGTCGCACGTGTGTAACCTTAATTGCATGTGGGTAACCTTAATTGCATGTGTGTAACCTCAGTCGCACGGGGGTTACCTTAAATTCATGTGGGTAACCCTAATTAAACTTTTGTAACCTTAATTGCACACGGGAAAAGTTAATTGAACGTGGGTAACCTTAATTTCTCGACAGGCCATCAGACACCGTGTATCAGACATCAAAAATTTGACTTGCGACTGATTACATAGTATTAGATTCGATAATTAAATGGAGTATTTAAAAAACTGAAATTGACGAAAAACCGATAAATGTAATATTTGTAAAGATACCCTTACACAATCCGAAAAAAAATCACGGTTAGAGTTCGTTGGAGCCTTAACCCACCATTATCCTTATCATTTCCAGGAAAAGGTTTAGTATACGGTCCTTCTAGTTTTTGAATGAAATTGACTGATAGGCCTTGACCTGGGGAGTCGAATGACACCACTCTCGGGTGGCGCGGTTGAGGGGTTCGTCCCCCAGGGGTAATTTTTAAATGACCTTATAATACATGCATTAACCGTGTCTCACTTTACCCCAGGTGGAGGCGGGTGTCTCAAGTTGCCCGGATGGCCTTGGCACTCACTCACAGACCCTATTTTAATCATGCATAAGTGAACGTGATGTCGTTGACCACTAACATCAACTTTTTGCAGAATATGTCGCAAGTGGCAACCTAACCTAAACAGACCTAACCTAACTATAAATAAAAAGCAATAAAACTTTAGTAAAGTTGTAAAATTACTGGGGCCAATTTTGGTCAAAAATGAATTCCCCAAACTACAATTAGTCTACATACCAAATATCAGCTCAATCTGAGCAAAACTGTAAAAAACTACCCCTGGGGGATGAGCCCTACCCCCCAGGGGTAATTGGTTAGTTTTGCTGAATTCCCCACCCTACATTTAGTCTACATACCAAATATCAGCTCACTCCGTCAAAAAACAACGGATTAATTTTTCGAACGGACACTCTAACAATCTCATATACGCTGGGCGTAAATAAATGAAATCCAATAGAAAAAGAAGCCTACTGCGGACGTCTGGACAACCTCCCGATCAACCAAAACCCCAGTTTTCCACCAATTCTACACCACCTTTGGAGCTCTCAAACACGTATAAAACTCGTGGAATTTGCGGGTTTAGTAAGCGGAATTTGGGTTGAAATGTCCGTCTACAACACGGGTAAAACACGTGGAATTTTGGTACACAACCGCACGAGAATTCAACCAATTTGAATCCAATATTCAACTACCATTTAACGGAAAAAAATTCTGCGGTGCTAGATATTTTAATGATATCAAAATTAAAAGTACATAACTTTATCAGATAAAATTAATTTTATTAGCCATCATCTCAAAACTTTACATACTTTTTCTTTCATATCATCCCTTCAAACTAACAAACTACGATCCATGTTGTTACTGTCATCCTCTTCATTCCCTCCCATCTTCCCCTCTCCACCATTCTTCATTCTTCTCCAACGCACCTGAGGCTGCAGCCATTACATCCACCTCAAAAAGTACCCTGAAAAGCTCCTTAAAACACCTAACAATTCACCTTCTCAACAAATCCCCTCCATCACCTCCTCCCAAAACACCTGACAATTCACCTTCTCAACAAATCCCCTCCATCACCTCCTACCAAAACACCTGGACCTGACAATTCACCTTCTCAACAGATCCCCCCCATCACCTCCTACAAAAACACTGTCACCTCGTCAGCGCCTCCCTCTTTATCAATTTTCACAAAAATTCACAACCTAGCACTTGTACAGCCCTCCAGCTTCCTTCACTTCACAAACTTCAACTCTGAACTGAAAATCACTTCAAAATTAAGCCAAAATCCCTAATATCACTTTTCAACAGCCTAAATCGTATTCTGTTAAATATTATCAGCTTTTTTCAGAATTAACACTCCACCACCACACATTTGCCAATCACGTAGTTAGCAGATTAATTACCAACTCTCATGAAGAAAATACAGTTTTCTGGTCAGTCAACAGGCAAAATAAAGACTGACAACAGGGAGATTTGGATTACCTGGCATCTCTGTTTGCCCCACTACTTTCAATGACAATGGCACTCAGCGTGTTTGCAGCTGTGAGGGTTTTTTAATTTAAAAATCAACACGTGGAATTTACGTGTTTTCTAGGTATCAAACACTTGAATCATTTTCAGAGTCAAACTAAAAAATGTCCAGGAAAATTCCACGTGTTAAACACGTTTCTTAACAGAGTATAATTGGTAGAAAAAATATTCCCCGAAATTTCCACGAAAAGTACCAAAATACAACGTGTTTTGCACCTCTGTGGTTGATCGGGCTGAGACACCCACCTCCACCTGGGGTACAGTGAGACACGCTTAATGCATGTATTTTAAGGTCATTTAAAAATACCACTAGGGGACGAACCCCTCATCCGCGCCACCCGAGAGTGGTGTCATTCGACTCCCCAGGTCAAGGCCTATCGACTGGTACCAATTTCATTCAACAACAAGAAGGACCGAATACTAATCCTTAGCCCATTTCCATTTACATATACATAGAATACCTAGCCAAATTACTTCACATCAAAATATAATTGACTTTCTGGATTTACTGCAAAAACATAAAATAGAATCACACGAAACTTTCATTTAAATATTGTATCATTTATTTATGCAGCACAAATACAACACAAAAGTATGCAATGCACAAAGGCATGATATGATGATAATGATGATGTGGCATAATATGCTATATTATAGCTATATTATAGCTAGTCTGTTCTACGAACTTTGAACAGAGACAGTAGACGGAGCTTCACTCCTGGTTTCATGCAAGAGGCTCCTTTTGTTGCAGGTCCCTTTTCGGCATTCCTTTACTGAAAAATGTGCTTTCTAGAATTCTTATGCTGACCAAAATTAGTCACGCAAGTGACCCATTTAACTGGGTTTCCATTTATCACTTTCCCTTTCAATTCATGCAGGTGCTTCAGTCGCAAAAGTGATTGCAATAGTGGACAGTTGTGTAAAACGTGATCCGTTGCTATTAAGTTTTGAAAATGAGGCTTTTAATAGTTCTTTTTTCAGTGATGTGGCTATACGTGACCTGTGTGGAGTCAAGGGCCACAGGAAGAAATGACCTGAAATTGATTACTGACTTTAACTCGTGTTTTCAACAATCTATGCAGATGGTAAAAGACGAAGATAGCTCACTGGCAGTGTTCATAAATCCTGATTCAAATGCCAGCAGTAAGAAACATCTTTAAAGTGTAACATAATTAAATATTTAAGTGTTTCGAAAGTGATCCCATTCTTTATATTAATATGATGTATTAAAATGTGCTATGAAGGTTACGCGGTTCGGCTTTTAAGGTTGTTTTAAAGTGGCGAAATGCTTGTTTTGTAGGTATCTTAGAAGCCTTTCCAAAGTTTGAAGTGAACATTACGGAAATTCCAACCGAACACAGAGTGGGTGATGCTCCTGCAGAATACCCGGTTCTTCTCAACTTTACCCATGATGGAAATTATTCTTTTTACGGGGATTTTCCAACCAACGGACTGGTTGTTAATTTTGGTTCAAAGTCTGCATCCAGAGAGCATATTCGTTACTTGCTGTTTACTAAAGAAAAGTAAGTCGTAAGATTATGGAATGAAAATCATCTTTTCTTTTTGTACAATGACATGACAAAGACTCTGCAATCCCTTCCAGTAAAAATCAGTTCCAAGTTATGCCGGAGGATGGAACCGTAGTAGGAACAAAGTGGCGTCCTGAAAGGAAGACAAAAGTGTTGGTTCATGGTCTAACTTCCACCGTGTGGCTGCCTCCCCTAGTGAATATTTGGTCGCAACATATATTCAAAATTAAAGAGGGTCAGTACTAGTTTCCATAACAGTCATTTAAGTTTCCTAGCTGGATACTGTGAAAATCATTGAATGTTTTTTAAATAGCATATCTAAGAAAGAGTGCCGATCCCAGTCAGTATAACGTCGTAGTGGTTGACTGGACAAGTTTGTCCACAAAGCCTTTATCTCGCTACCCCGAAGCAGCTATCGGTACACTGGAAGCTGGTATGAATATATCATGTTTTGCGTACATTAACCACGAGTACAGAGGACAATTATACGTGGAGTTTTCCAAAAAGATTGAGAAATTTTTTTTGTGAACATAATTTCATACATGCTAACGGGTTCCGTCACTGTGATTTGTCTATCATATAGCCTAGGTTCTTGTGTACATTAACATTATTTAGTCATGGGCCCAAGTGCCATAACATATGAATACCAGGTAAAATAAAAATAGTATAATTTTCAAAGTTTTGATCAAACCCTAAATTTCGAGTTCTGTATTTTCTAAGGGATTTGTAGCAGAGGCCTAGTCAACCGCTCGCCAGGTTTCTTGTCATCTGTAGTATCTCAAGTAACAACCGCATGATTTGAATTAAGATCCTTCATGTTAAACGAAGCATGATCGTAACGTGATACATGGTGCACCCACTTTTTTCAAATTTTAAAGGTGTCATGTTTCAAATGTTGTATTTAAAGACACACTTAGACATCCAATTCATAACGTACATGAGTTTTAGAAAGAGCAACGATTCCTTGTCATTATAGGCAGATTTAATTTCTAAGACTTTATTGAGTTTATCTAGAAACAGGTAAAACAATATGTTGACCCTACCCAAATTTTCGCATTGGATCGTTTAAAAAATTTATTGTTCGTGAAACCAAACGTACCAAGTAGCAGCCGTGTGCACATGCAGCAGATTCTACTAAAGCTGTAGATTAAATAATAAATACCTTTTCATAACTAGAAGCACATTTGTTCCTTAAAACACAACTTGAGATTATGAAACGCAAAAATTAGCAAGCAATTTTTTGGACAGATTTGTTTACCCTATTTTTAACTTCGTGTATCTCCGAAGTAAAGCAACTTAAGATATATGATTTTTTGCCATAATACTCAGCATTTAATCGCCTATCACCAGGTAACTTTTCTAGTTTCTCGAGCTACAAATAAAAAATTTCCGTACATTAAAGTTTTTCTCAATCTTTTTGGAAAACTCTACGTATATTGTGTACCACCAAAATATCCTAATTGATTGTCAATTTGAATGTTTTAAATCTGCTTGCTAGGCATCGATTTAGCTGAATTCCTGATAAACTTAAGGAACTCGAAAAACATTAAGAAATGGGAAGATGTTCATATCGTAGGTCACTCGTTAGGTGCTCACGTGGCAGGTGAAAATAACAGCTTGCAGTTAACATTATAATGTCATCTTTACTTATTTCACAATTTTTTTCTGGAAAATGTTAAGGTATTGCCGGCAGTGAGCTACGAAAGCGAGGGTACACTTTGGAGAGGATTACAGGTATGACCTTGTAAAAATCAATTTATGTACTGTTTTTGTCTACAAGATACTAACGTATACATATTATCTCTGTTAGGTCTGGACCCTGCAGGTCTTTGTTTCGACACATCTGCTGGAACAGCACATGATCCCGAAACAGTGCTAGATACTTCTGATGCAAAATTTGTTGATGTAAAATTATAGATTTGCAAGTACTCTTTTGTCATACAAACAAAACATGAAAGGAAACAAGTTTTATTTGCAATTTTCAGATAATTCATACGAACATGGGAAACATTGTAAAAAGCGTTGCTGGAAGATATGGCAGTCAGATGCAAACTGGTCATGCTGATTTTTATCGTGAGTAGACGAAATATCCTTGAGCAGGTTTTCTTTTAATACCCCTTTTGACCTTTCTTTGTACTCAAAAAATTCTGAGAAAGCGAACATACGTTTGGATAACCTGCTCTACTGCTACTGCTCTACTTTTATTTGATTGCCCATGTTGAAATAGATCAAACATAATAAACTAAAGGCTTAAATGTCATTACTTTCAGCTAATGGAGGGGAAGTGCAAAAGGGATGTACATTTCTCGAGGACAGATGTAAGTTGATTTTTTTTGCTAATGCTGCAAATATTGTAGGGCACAAAATGGCACATGATGTCTACCCGAAATTCCTCATGTAATTTAAAGTAAGCTATAATTAACGCTGTGCTTGTTCCAACAGTAAACTTTTGCAGTCACCAAAAATCCGTTGTATTTTACGCTCAATCGATTTGGCAGAAAGGACTCGCTTGTCCTTGCACTAACTGGGATATTTATCGGTCCGACGCTTGTAACTGTAGCGTTCAAAATGGTGGGCATTACATGGGCGAGTACTGTAAACCAACGTAAGTAGCACTTAAAATTGAAAGCATTATCAACATCATCATCGGCTGGCATTTCGCAAGCATCGTCTACACTGCTTTTAACATGAACAAAAAGTTAACTTTATTATTAAAATTGTTTGCCTTCTTTGTCTCCTTTCTAGGGCTCGGGGAAAATATTTTATGAACATGTGAACAAAAATAAATATTTGCCATTTCAGACGTAACACCAGCAACTCCATGTTGATTTATATTTATATACTTTATTTATTTATTTTACAAAGTTATTTAACTGAGCACATTTGAAAGACATATTGTTTCCCCTATACTCACGTTTTATTACACATGTCTGGATAGTATTATTGCTGGTTTGCAAAAAAATAAAAGTCTTATTTATTTTTATGTTAAATATTTGTTCCTTAGAGCACTTTTGGCATATTTGCATAAGCAATGTCAACCTAAAACTACTGTATGTTCCGCTAGTTTAATATGTAATTTAATTTGCTTCGACGAGTCTTCGAAACAACCCACATTTTTATCTCTTTATCTGCAACAAAAAATCAATTTTAAATATTATGACAAAATATCTGCTACCTAAAAAAATTGTTGTAAGGCATTATATTGCCAGACAAAGAAAATATACAAAAGTTGCTACATTGCTAATGTATGACGATATATTTTAGTGTCAAGGCTGGACTAAGAAATTGTCGTACAAGTAAATAAAATGCACTTTTTCTTCCTTTTCTATTTCCTTTGTCGTTTTCTGGCCGTTTCATTATTTCTGGTACCCACAGGAGATATTTTCAACAAAGTTATTGTGTATAAGTTTCATTTTGTAAACTGTAGTAGCAACGCAGCGTGGCGAGAGAGAAAGGAAAAGGAAGCATCATATTATCCTTTTACGGCGAAATAAAACTGTCATCTTGTAGCGCTTTTGACATAGATACAAATATAAGATTTAAGAAATGAAAGTACAGACTAAAGAAAAAGCTATATTGTTGCATGTTTTTTTCTCATCCTTTTTGCCTTCTTCCGTATCCGTACATTTTTTGGAATAATAATAATAAAAGCTAAAGAAATGGCCCATAAACTTTGTTCATACGTGAATAAAGGATAAGATTAAAACGAAATGCATGACTTAACTAAAGTTGTATTAAGTAGTATGTATTAAAATATGTACTGCGTTAAACAGTTTTTTGTAGAGTCAAAAATAAAACAGAAGAAATTAATATGTAATACTACCGATATCTTGATTACAAACAAAAAACAAGAAAGTAGTTGAACAATTCAGATATTATTAAATATTATACATACATATTAAATATTATAAAGATTTTATGCTTCAGATTCACATTTAAGGGTGCAATACCAGTCACCAACATCTGTATCCTCCTGAGTAACACCAACGCACCCTGTAATTCACATGCAAGTATTGTGAATATTTTAACATGAAACTGCATAATATATGAGTAACAAATATACAACACCAAGATGGGCTTACTGAAGTGAAACCACTGAATGTTGCATGCATTGTTGCCGCATTTGACCATGGGTCCAGCGATGGCCTTACGGCACCAGCACCACTTAGGAGTCTTCTTCTGTTTCTTCTTGCGTTTTAATGCAAGGTCATCTGAAAATTTAAAGTAAAAAGTGACTGAATATTATTTCTCGGTTCCATAACAACAATTAAATGTGTTTGCTTTTATTTTCAATAACCGGTAGCTTACCCTTTTTCATCAAGCTAGACGGATGCTCGGATGTGCCTACTTGAATAGATTGTTCAGATGACGTTTTTATGTTCACTTAATTAAGCTTAGTTTCTATTTAATTAAAATAAAGTCAATAAAAACTAAATATGAGAGTAACAACTTACCATCTACAGCCTGACTTGCTGATACCATGTTGGAGTGGTAAGGTTTAAAGTTATGTCAATGCCACACAATTAATACGGCTAATGGACTAGTACATCTGCTTAATTCCTGAAAGAACGCCAAAAATATAGTTAATCACTGAACATAAATAGATTTTTGCATCTTTTTTCCTTATTATCCAGCTTTTTGTGAGTTCTCGGGAAAGACAGTCCCACGACTCCTCGTCCACACCTGACCGTTGGGTTGTCAGCCCTCCAGCCAAACTCAAGCACGCATAATATTTAGTCCAAATAAAAAAAGTTTTAGCTTTTGTCATTCATTATCTTCATCAAACAAAGTCGTTTGCCTTTTACGACGGCGAATGGAACCTTGCCCAGTTCCGTTTGCCGAGATACTATGATATTATTACTGCGTTTACCAGAAAGTAAGAACAGATGATGAAGCTATTGAGGACATGCCAGTATTTGTGGTAACATTTTAGTAATTACATCTCAATAAACAAATACCTAACGGAAACTGTACCCTGTTTCTGCTACTGTAGGCCAAAGGAATACCCTATTTTTTCTCTGTCTGCCTATATATTAATCAAACCAGCAATTCCTGGAATCAACGGCGCACACTTTTATGGAATATTAATAACACCCTACAAACATGACCCAGTCGGACACGGGGCTTTTCGCTACACAAAAATTAGCTACTCTTTCTGAGTTGTTGTGTTGATGACAAATTGGTTTCTTAATTTTTCAAGCCGCAGCAATCTCTCTTGTGTGGTCATAAACAAACACATGGTAATGGAGATGGCCGGCATAAATAAGCATCTTTCCAGTCCCGTGGAGGCTGACACTGACGTTGTACGGATATTAGTCTTATTATTGCACCATCATGATGACCAGTAGTACAGTAAAATATAGTGGCCGCTTTTTAGCTTTCCGGCAAAAGAATATATACCTAACTACCTAGTACCTACATATTTATTAAATATACGCACACTTTAGATACTTTCTACCTCATAAATAAGTGGGTTTTACGGGTAGCGCGTTCTCCTGAATCCGCACAACGGGCACGAACATGAAATTTATTTGTGTAATGATAACTACACTTAAGAGTAGTTACGGCAACTGCTGTTGCGGCGTCTTTCCTTATGCCACTACTACCATTTGCTATGCTTTATTTCTTTTCCCCTTCTGCATATCTGAACAAAAGGAAGAGAAAACTTGGCCTGTCTGTACAATTGGAAAAGTGAATGCTTGTGTGGCTTTCTTCAGAAGAGAAGTGCTCCATTTATACATAATAATATTACACGGCTATGTGCCCAACATTATTATTGGAGGAACAATAGAGCTGACAAAGAAGCAGCAAAAAAATTACACGAAAAACCAACAAACCTTTTCTCTATTCCTCTGTCCTTTCCCTTCGCTCTCTGTTTTCTCCTTCAGTTCTTCTGGGATTATCCGGCCTATTTCTCCCTTGAAATATATATCATGAGCAGAAAAACGGAAAAATAGTCAAGCTAGCACTTTTTTCCCACACATACAAATAGCAGCAGTAGCAATAGCACCAAGGCAGACACAAAAGTCATGCAAGTGGACGTTAGAAGCTTGATCCTTTCGGGAAATCTCTGTAACTATTACGGTGGTAAGGTCTTTTATGACAGTGGACAGACATACTAAGTCAGTGAAAAAAAGTCTCAATGCTATCAATACAATTCACTGACAGTTCATTTGGACACAGAAATGAAACTTTTGTGAGCATTAATCCCATATTCGCATTCCATATAATTCAGTGTGTCAAGTCGATTTTAATGGAAGAACAAAGCAAATAATAATGGAACATAACTATAATACTCACAATATATAATACAGCAGGAGGCTAAAGTTTTTGTTGGATTTGCTATATTTTGGTATATGAGTTTGAACATCTTTTCATACACTTTGGACAGACGTTTGTGTATGTGTCTCGGCAAATAAAACCGAACAGATGAACTTTGCTATTTTTTTCTTTCATTCTTCTATGGTTGTGTGTTATCAGATGTAACTCATAAACTGTTGAGTTTGCGTTTTCCCTCTTTCCTCATCAAAAATTATTACAGCCGGAGCAGCAGAATTACACAGAGTGAGGGAGAAAAAGAGGAACCAATTCTGAACGCCATTGAAATCACTTCATTACTTACGAGGATACAAAATGCTTGTTAACTTTCTTTCATTTACTTTCTCTTTTCTTTCCTTTTCTGCCGCACACACGGTTTCCTTCTCATGGTCAATCGGTGCAGTGGGTGAGATTAGTAGTTACAATTTACTACCCCCACGCAGTTCTGAAACAATATTATGTGGGAAGAAGCACCACGCGGCGCGCAGTGGTGTTGACCATCACATTCGTTTTCTCCTTTTATACATTTATATTAACCTCAGAGTTTTTTTTGGAGGCTACTGCTGTTCACATATTGAATGTGCAAAAAAATTCTCATTGTTTCCATTCCTTACGGGGACATATATAGACCGCTCGGCTCTAATGAATTTTATTGTGAAAACAGCTATTGGTATTTTTATGGTGTGCTAAGTGAGCAAATATATGTTATTACATGGCGAAGCAGCAGGATGTGTGTCAAGTCAAACATTACCCCAGTCGTCGTAGGAGCCTTTCCCTGATAATGCTGTCAAACTCCATAATTGCGTTGATTTATTAAATAAACCCTGGTTAGTGGTCTGATGCTCTTCTTGGTTACTTTACTGCTCTAGTAGAAGTGAGTCGACTGTTTGCAATGTGAAATTCCTTTTAGCCACCTCTGGCCTTTTACTACAGGATAGCACACTAATTATACCAGACTGGACGAGAGGGTGACTACTCAGAGAACACGAAGAACCACATTGTGTATTTTACAGGGATGATGATCATGATGATGGTAAAAGTTGTGCCCAAGTGCCCGATTTCCATCGACTCTTCTTGGTTTGAAGCTCGTACACTGCTACAAAATGATTAAGTACAGTGGAGGTATTTCATACCATGAAGAGGCCATTTTGTCATAAAAGTGGTTTCTTTCTCTGCAAAATGGTTTTTATGGGGTATTTCAATACTCGGTCAACCAAGTTGTGATTAATATTTGAAACTAAATTCAACTACCTTCAAACGCACCACACGCGACCTTGTATCCTATATCTTTTTCGTCGTGTACTAGTATACTAATTTGTAATTCGGTTTTATACTTTTAAAATAATATTTATTTAATGCTGCTTTCATGATAAAATTATTATAATCGAATTGTCAAAATCAGGTTATCAGGCCTTAAATAACTGCAGTTAGCATTTCGCATCTTCACTTTTACTGTCGACTTAAATTAGTAAAAGAACATGCTATACCAGTAGGTCAATTGCATTTACCATTAAAACTGTTTTTTCCTCCATACGATGAATGTATGATGTATGCTCATCCTACTATTACAAAGCATTCTTATTTTTTTGAATTTACATTTGCATTTATCATGATTTTCTATTCTCCAAGAAGAAGGAGCTTGTAATGGTGGCACACAATTCCATTGAAAGCATGTTGATAAAGTTACAATGAGAGCACGAATTTCACCACATGATCCCAATACATGTTGCAAATGTATGCAAAAAATTGTGTGAGAAGAATTGCAACCAGTTTTTCAAAAATAAAAATTACATGCATATGGAATCAGAAAAATATTGCCCCTCTGTTCCTCAGGGAGGAGTTGGAAGGAGGAGGGAGTAAAGTTGGCTAGAAGGGACGTGTTTGATAATATCCATCGTAAAACTAAAGTAAACGCAAAAGAATGTGTAACGTCATAATAATATGTATGCATTTATAATGGAAAATGATGGCTTCGTGCTTCAGCCCTTTAAATGTGAAGGAGAAAATGAGGAAACAATAGATTACCCGACATTTTTGCCATACACAAGGAAAAAACTAGTAATACTACCACACTAAGCATTAGTATGCAGGGAAAGATGTAAACATTATGATAATGATAAAAACGCTAGCCTTAAAAATTTTGTGCATGGCAAGCATGATGCACGTCCCTTGGGTATCTGTAATATGACTGAATGAATCTATGAATAAAAAATGGACCGAGATCATACTTGTTGTTTGTGCATTCCAAGTTAAAATTCAAATTGCGAAACACCAAAAACCATTTTTCAACCATGCCCTTGAAAATGTTTCATTTTGTTTTTATGCTATAAAGAACGGCTACGTAAATATTTATTGTTAATCTTTTAATTAATCGTTTAACTCCAATCGATTCGCTATGCTTTCTGAAGCATTTGTTTAAGGTTTTTGCAAATCTGGCGAAAAAAAGTGGCAAATGAATTACCTATAACTTGTAGGGCAATGACTGACTGGATTGGATATTTAGCCCAATTGTATGTAATTATCTTTACGATGTCCTCCTAACTAGGTCTCCCAAAAGGAAGATATTTTTTGTGCAAAATCAGTGTTCTCTCTAAATGACCAGTTATCAATTTTCTTTTCCCTCTCTTTTTGGAATGGCTCCTATAATTTTTCATTTTCAAGTAATGAGCATAGATATAAAAACAGCTTGAGGATAGACGCATCTTCTCCGTTGGTTTTGGCTCTGATACTTTGTATCGCCTCAACTGGCAATTCTGGCAAGGGTGGTGTCCAAATGACCCTTAAATGCTGATTTATTGAACCTACTGTGTAACGACGGTACATATACATTTTATATATGCCATGTACTTAGCAGCCCAGCAATTTTTTTGCAGATGCGATTTTTTTCTCGTACAACGCGATTCCCGTCTTTTTGTATCTGAAATGATTTGGTAGTGGAGTAAAAATAAACATAAAAGCTTTGTTGCATAACACGTTGCCTCATTTCAGTCCCAGTAAATTCAATCCCGTTCCAGTTGTGAAAGCAGAGAATATCTAGCGCTTTTTTAAGCGTTACCACACACTGAAAAAGTGTAGAGAGCAGAGCCTTTTGCTCAATTTTTTTAGGCAAAGAGCCATTCAGCGGAGAATAGATGTGGAAGGAAAGAGTTGAAAACTCATTCACTGCTGCAATTCAATCTCTTATTCTTCTCCTGTATAAATGGCCTTAAGCTCTTTGCCGTTCTAGGAGTATTTTTTAAGGGTCATTCCAAGAAATAGATGAAGAGCTGGGCAGAGAGAGAGAAATAGAAATAGGCAGAGATGAAAATAAGGTAAGCTTTAGACAGAGAAAACCAGGCTCAAACGATTTTCCTTTTTTCCTCCTCTTCGTCTACTTCTTCGTCCTCTTCACTCCCTTCACTTTTCTCTTTGCTTATTGCTCCAGCAATTTGCCGTAAGTAATACTATATAGTCGTATTGTACATCTTCTGACAGTCTGCTTTGTTAGCATTTGTACCAAGAGCACCAATGCCTTTGCTGCGAAATCCCTACGTTTTGTACTATGAGAGGCAAGAGAAAGTAAAAAAGGAGCTTCTCGCCCCAGACTCTAGTTTCCTTCGACTCGACAACTACCACCACCACTATATTATATAGGGGCTCCGACACTGTCTCCTTGTTGAGCTTTTGGTTTTAGTTGGTCGCTTGCTAAAAGTAAATCAAATTCAGTCGTTTAACCCGCTACTCATGGTGTTCTTGTTGAATTTTATAGCTGGCTTAACTTTCACAGCCAACAAAATGGGCACTCAATCACTTGCCAGCTTTCTTTCCACTCTGGTGTATTGTACCAACAGTGAGTGTGTGTACATTCTCTATTAATATATCTAGGGATCTTGCTCCTGCCACACACTCTCTTTGCTTTTCCCTGAGAAAACGAAATAGCAATATGGCCTTCTTTGAAGTAGCCATACAAACAGAAATATATAGGTGGTCACCGGAGAGAGAAAATGGTATTACAAATCCAGGCACTTATTGCACACAATATAGACATTAGAATATCTTTTTAAGATAATATAATAATGGCTACATTTATTCCATGTTTTTCTCAAGGAGGAAGAGGAGGAGGTATTCACAGACTTGGATTCATTGTCAGTTAGCTGCAACGCATCCTCGTCGTCCTATCTATTACTTAGCCACTACTTTTGTTATTGCTACCAGTTCTTCAGGTTCCATTTTTTCAGCAAGGGCTCTACCAATTCTAGCTTTATCAGTATTATTATAACCTACTGGAAAAGACAATATATGAGCATTTGAGAGGATAGAAAAAAAGGTTTCCTTTTACTATTTGTTTAACCTGACACTAAGTAACGCAGAATATGACGGGACTGGTCCCTGGCCTCCCCTTTTACAGCATCCCAAGTGAACACTAGTTTTTTGTCTTGTTTGTCCTATTTCTTATTTTATGCATGATGATATATATACTGGCACTACGACTAAACGAAACCGGCAGCTTTCTCCTTTCCTCTTTCTCTATCTTTTAGTCCAACGCAGCAGCAAGTCCTCTTTAGGTAGCTAGATATACTATTGTGTCTACAAGAAAGTCACAGGAAATGGCTAAAGAAGAGCAAAAGCATACACACAAAGCTGTACTATGTAATATTTCTCTTTTAAGTTATGACATTAAAGTATGAAGTTGTAGTTGTTCCAAAGCTAAATCAGCTTATCCTCCTTTGCCCTACTACTAGTGCACACTCTCTTCATAAATTTATGCAAAAAAAAAGAAAATGACTCTTTTTTTTTGTGTCAGAGAGAAAGCTGGTGGTGTGCTGATGAGCTTGTAAATACATGCGGGAAAATAACGAGGGCAAAGCAGAGGCAATATGGACAGCATTTTTAAGCAGAAGGATGAGCACCGTTTTTATCATCATGTGGATACTATAAAACAAGAAAATGAGCTATTGTTTCTCGGAACATCAAACATAATCAAGTATGTGTGCGTGTCTGTGTGTAGCGGTTTGCTCTTGAACTACGCAATATGGCTGTGTATTATGTTCTAGGATCTAAAGAAGAGGTTTAAAGTTTAAGCATGTACATAAGTGGACCATTTCCCGGTTTTATAGGCTAGTAATAATGATCATGTTGATGATCATGCTAGGCCATAATATAATATCATAAACGCAACAGACAAAATTAGAGCCCACTTTGCCAAGTCCCGGAAAGGATATTACATTTTTTGCTTATAAAACTAAGCTCGTTTACTCCTTTTTTTCACTTTGTTGAAATGTAAGTAAATGTTTACAATTTCTACATTATTGATGCACACAACAAATTATTCATACAAAACTTTTACCTGACCCAGTTTCCTCATTCGTGATAGTAATACAGCACGCAGTTGTAAGGAGTAATAAAAGTAAGACCTTACATGACATTATGAAACATTGACCTAATCGGAATTTCATGTCCTTCTACTACTACCACCACCATCTCATGTTATGCATCTTATTACATAATTCAGGTAGTAAACACAAGTTAATAGCAAACTGGTTCATTCCTACGGGTTCATAAGAGTCATCAAAAGATTTTTTCATGAGCAAATTACACACATTCTGTTTTTTAAGACGCACTGACACACACACAGTATCATTGTCAGCAAACAAAGTTTTTGAGATAACGAAAAAGAGTCATTCGAAGAAACTACTAGAGATAGAAACATGATGACGGCGTAGAAAAAAGCACTAGTAATAAATGTGGTGACTGATAATTTCTTATTAAATAGAACTGCCTTTGCCTCCATCATCATCGTCATCATCATGGAAACGCAAAGAAGCCATTTAATCCACTTGTCTTGTATCTCTCTCGAAAAAAGTGAAAGTACGTACTACGAACGTGATCATAATAGAGCGCCGACTAGCTTAAAGAAATCCTTTGCTAGATTCCTTCGCCTCTCCTCTTCTCATGATTTCAAGTCGTAAAAAAGTGGAAGCGACGACGAGAGGGGATGGAGGGAAAATCCTTAAAGTTTTAATATGCAAGGAAGACGAGCCTTGTTAAAAAATCATATTGTTCAACATTGAACAATATTACACGCATTATTACTACTACAAAGCAAAGCAGAGAAAGAAAAAGAGAGTAAAATGATACTCTCTGCGTACTCCTCTCTTACATTTGAAAGACATACAAAAAGGAAGAATAACAAGAAAAAATAGAGAAAGTAAAAACCGGTTTTCTACCACGAAGAATGTGTGTAAAAGAGTAGGTAGTTATTGCTAGCGCTCATTTTACTAAGGCCAAGCATGTCTATACCCGTGTTCTCCCCGTTTATTTATGACTATCCTTCTTAATTCCAAAAACACGGCACTCAAAGCCAGAAAAGCCCCACTTTTTCCCTGGAATTACACTAGGGCAGGATAGTCCATATTATGTAAATGCACAAATTTATATGCAGCACAAAGTATAACAAAAGATAAACACCAGGAGAATGAAAGCCGACTATTTTGCAATGTGCATACTTACTTGTTCCCCTTTTTTACTTCCTACAGAAATTACTTTATTCGCCAACAGTATAAAGAGAGAGAGAGAGAAAGCGGAAGACAAGAAAGAGGGAAAACGGCAAGGCTTTGTAGTGTAGTGTTCAGTGATTCTCTATTCTGTTCACTATATAGCAGTTATGTAATAGTAGTAGCTGTAGCATCCTCATCATCATCAGGCCATTACGCCTTTCTACGCACCATCATCATCTTAAATATACCACCTACATATTACCATAATAATAATAATAACATCAAAAAGACCACGCAAACTGCTTGGGTTGAATACATTAAAGATATACTGGGCATACCTGATTGAAGTGCTTATGATGGGAGACTGAGTGTGGGCTTAAATGAAATAAAATATAATATGGATCATTTTTCTGTTAAAAAAACGCTACCTGCGTGTCTTGCCAAGTTTATACCGTCTGACTCATGAATCTTCGCAAAGATCCAGTGGTTTATTTCTCTTTTTTCTCTGTTTCGTCTTGGGCAATTGAACCCCAACCACTTTTTCTTTTTTTGTTCCAAGAGTAAAAATGTGAAATAAAAAAAAGAAGGGAATAAATTCGAGAAGAAAAAGAGTGACTGTCCTCTTGGTATATATTGTGAGTACTTACTCACAAGATGACTTGCACATGTACAGAAGATAAAATAGGACGTTGGTCTTTTTCTCCCTCCCTCTTAGGCTTTATGAGGTATTTAGAGTCTAGCGGAAAGACTTGTGGAGTACGTGCAAAAATATGAATATTTGTATGGGTTTTTTTCTCTCTCGCGGCACGGATGTGATGACGGCGCTGTTGGTTGGTGATAGCAATACCATTTACAACGCGCGGACTGGACCTAGGCGGAAATATTTTTCTCTCTTTTTCCGTCAGCCTCTTTGTGTGTGTGATGTGCGTAGGCATATAAAAAATCTCTCGGAGAAAAATGTGTGATGTAATGCAATGCACATAAAAGTGAATGACTAATAACAGACAGGACAACGGAATACTTAGCAGTTGAATTTTCACCGTGGAAACGACAAGCTTAGGGAAAGTCACCGGGGAGCTGTGGCATTGTGCGCAAGTAGATTTTTAGAAATTTCCATAAGAGGCGAACGCGGTGTGGATTTTGGTTTGACAAACGGAAGATTATTGTCCGCAAAGGTTAGTTTTCAAATATACACGTCACACACACATAATAATTTCTCCAAGTGTTCTTATCTGAGAGAACATCTCCAGTAGGAAGAAAATCCACGCTCAGAATGGCAACTGCTACTACTTTTGTGCTATACAAAATGTCAGAAGGAAATTCTAAAACTGCAATGAGATTTTTGCCAAAGGCAGAATAATATACAAACTATGCTTGTAGGTAATGCTAAAAAATTGCGCATTACAAATAAGCAAAAAAACAACCCCACACACGCTTGAGGCGTACTAGAAGAAGGGTGGCTCTGGTGCTTACAAACAGAATAATTGAATGTGGGGGATTAAGATTGAGCTCAGGAATGAAAAGTGGTAGTAATAATTAGGACAGGCGGTAAAGGACTTGTCATTTTGTCAAACCAGTACCCAAATTTATGAAACATTTGCGTGTACCATTTTGTCAGTTGAAACTCTACAGTAGTTTAAATTCAAATTTATTTTTTCTTCCAGCCATGTCCATGTCAAAAAGTAATGTGCATAATATATATCATTACAAAATATTAAAAACGAATTTCATAGGCTCATTGCATGCTTTTAAACTTCATTATTGCTAATCTGCTCCATTTTCTCGGCTGCAAAATCGCCTTAACAACTGTCCGCCTTTACCACGCAATGTTCCAAAACAAACGCTTGCGGCTTGTTATCAAGACACCATCAGTTTTCTGCTTATTTATGGGCCATGATAAAGAATAGCTCCGCAAGCGCCAGTTACGAGTATACTGTGTATATGTACACTTTATTCAGTCATCATCGTCCCTTTTTTTCCCGGATGCTGAAAAAAGTGCCATTCAAATGACTATGTACTAAAAAGCATAACGATAAGACACGTTCATACAAAACAAAGGTTTTTTTTTCAAAAACAAAATACAATGCCTTTATACAAATTCGCGCATATTATAATAGTCAAGGACAATTTAGTGACATGTAAAACAACATTGCTTACAAAAAAGTTAAATTCATGAGCATAATAATATAAGCACATTCCCTTTCTTTTGTTTTTTCATGAAGTTCCACAGGGGAAAAATGTGAACACAAAAAAAGTGGAGAGTTCAATGTCGTAATCGTAACGCGTGTGTGCATATTCTGCACAATTTTATACTTCTTTGTATGTAGTAATCCTTAAAATTATGTAGTATTACTTTATACCCAAACTTTATATATATGTTCCTATTAAAAACTTTCGCTATAATATAGTATCATATAATATGACAATGTGCCTTTTTCTCTGCTTGTGTGAATACAGACAGGCACAAAAGGGGAATGAATGTGTGTACAAGCATGTATGTGTATTTTTGTAATGTTTGTAACTATACACGGTGGTGTGCTCATGAAGTGTCGTTATAAAATCAAGATTAGTTTTTGAAATACAAATGAAAAGCCGGAGAAAGAAATGGGAAATGCCTTTGTTAGCAGATATTGCCCTTTATTGTGGTCCCATCATGGCAACCATTATTTCAGTAGAATCCGGTTCCCTTAATTTTTATTATAGGGGCTTGTGTGTGGAGGAAGTTAAAGCGTGTTCTAGCCAGTTATTATTTTCCCTATAATAGCAGCAACCTCTCTTCCACTCCAGTGGAACAGTTAGTTAGTATATTTATGGGGAGGACGAGAGAGGAGGAATGAATGTGAGGAAAGTGAAATGAGTATATAATATGTACAACTAAAATACATACAAATATGTATATGCCACACTGTTTTCCTCTAGATTCCTTTAAAAAAGACTTTCTCTCGTGCTGCTATATAGGGTTCGGGTTGTTGCTGGCGTTGCGCTTTTTTCTGGAGTCACAGTCACACACACACGACGACACACACCAAACAACCGCTCACGCTCTATTGCTGATGGCAATCGAATCTTTTTCCCCTTTTTCTGCTCCCTCCGTCTTCTCACATAACAGCCAGTTCATTATGCTCCGGGTGTTATTATTTTTATTTTTATATGCCAAGCTTTAAAAGTCATTGCTACAATTCAAAGGTCGCCCTCTCTGTTCTAAGAAAATACCAAAAACCACTTATGCTTCTTGCCCAGCGTTACTTGATTTGGTAGAAAGAGTAATAGTCTTAGCAGCAGTTGTTCTGAATGCGTAAGGTTGGTCGTAATAACGCTATACACAGCTTCAATCAAGATGCGCAGCAAAATTTTGACTACAAAACTATGATATGATTTCTCTGCTTTTTAAAATTTTCTGTTTTAACTCCGTAATATTCACAATTGAACAAAGACGACAGTGGAATGAGTAAAAGGAGAAAAGCGATTAGAAAGAGAGACGGAATACTAGCGTACATGGTCATCATCATTCACTTTTATATTATTAATAACGATACTACTGTGCTTTTACAGCATCATCATGCCATGAATTAACATGAGTTCATATAGTGAGCATTGCCACGGACTAAAAAAATCTTGTTATCTATGCCAAAGAGGAAAAGAAAGGGAGGAAAATTCGGTTGTTGCTACCACTACTGCTATGTGATGACTTCTATTATTGATGCTATCATGTACTCTGTACTATTAACTTAAGGATGCGACTGGTTGCTCTGTTGTATCATCTTTTCCACATGCTCAAGATAGCTTTCAAGATTCTTATGGCACACTAAATTGCTTCTTATTAGTACCTATTCGTATTCACTGATGCACTTCGACCTCACTTTTAATGTGCGGAACAATATTACTTCTTGGAGCATTTCATAACTGTCTGGAAGGTTTTTTTTGTCGTTCTGTCTTTTTATTTGAAAATAGTGTGTACAATGCAGAGAAACATTATATTGCAAAATGTATGCTGCAGAAGAGCTGCCTACAAAGTTTCATTGGAAACTAATGAATGCCAATACACACCCTTAAAAGTATTGCAAGAAAAGCAATATAAACACTGCGATGCGTTTGACATGGTTATGAAACCAATATAAAAAGATGTTTAACTTTGGAAAAAAATGTAATGCTGAAAATATCTCTTTGTTTGTAATTGTGCAAGTTTGCATATTGAAAGATCACTCGTGTTTCATTATATTTGGTTTTATTAACGTTATCATGTTTATTTAAAAGTAACAAAGTCAAGTAGTAAGATAATATAATACTGATATCATTTTACTAAACCAATATTGGGATTATTGGCAAAGACAAACAATTTCGCAGCGGCAAAAGCCATCATAAAAAATGAGCAAATATTTGGCTTAGGGATCCTCCTGATTCTTAAACCTGACAGAAGGAAGAGGTCTTACATCCTCCCTTGTTACATTTGTCGCTATTGTATTCATTTCAATTCCATCGCTATTGTCTTCCTCTTCAACTGGGCCCATATCTATTCGATGGCGTTCCGTGTAAAACCATAGGAAAATGATACTTGCAATCTCCGCAATTGCTAGTAAAAGTATGCCTATGAGCTCTCTAGTGGTAAACGGATATTGGATCAAGTAAAAAGTCCACATGCTAATCTCACAAGACAAAAGAAAGCAGCGCCAATATATGTATCCCTTCGCGACTAACATGGTGACCTAAAATATAGCAAAAAAGATTAAATGTATTATAAACAGCAAGGAAAATATATGACAAACTTCAATACAAAATAAGGATGAACTTACGTTGGGAAAGCCACGATAGATAAGGCCGCCCACTGCAGCGGTAACAATTGTAAACGGTAACAGTATAACGGTGTACATAAACACCATATTACCTTAAAGTAAATGAGTTATGCAAAACATTAGAATTACTATTTTTTACAAAATAATAATGATA